>OY757010.1:142253468-142410474 GCA_963580285.1 Lucinisca nassula | reverse complement strand
ATTCTGACAAACACTTACAATCTGTATTTAACTTTTATCCTGCTACATAATTAAATTGGCCACACCCATTTCTGACTTTGAACCAATCAGATTATTTGATGTAACTTTTTCCTACAAATTCACAAACTGCATGTCAAACAGTGTAGATCCTGATCAGATTGCTTCATCTGATCTGGAGCTACACTGACATGCATAAACCCACATACAACCACGCACCCAGCAAGTTAGCAATACGTCATGTCCCGTCGGTTCATTAAAGAGCAGATACGTCAAAAAACACTGACACGCTACACCAGAATAGGTGTATCAAGAGACAAGAATGTCAAACTGACCGTAATCAATACTTAACATCACCATCCAATACCGGTTAACCCACAGGAGAGGGCGGAGCTAAGCGATTGTCAAAAATCTACTGCATGACGCCACGGGTCATGTAAAAAATCAATCACCAATTAGCGTATATGATTTCAGAAGAGAATGTTCGCTGTGAGAGGCTTGGCAAGCAATGGAGACTCAGATCAGGTGCCACAGAACGCACCGTCTGATCGGGGTCTACACTGTTTACAAAGAAAGTGGAATTTAGGGCTTGAACGAAAGTTTGGATCTCAGTCCGGGACTATTTTCCCAGCCTACACGGGCCTCCGTGGCCTAGTGTTAAGAGCGCTGACTCTGGATCATTTGGTCTCTCACCGCTGTGGTTCGAGCCTCGCTCGGGTCACATGTGAGACGCCATGTTCTGCAACGGAAGGTCAGGTGATTTTTCTCCGGGTACTCCGGTTTTCGCCCACCTTTGATTAACGATCGGCTCGATATGAGTGAAATAATCTTGAAAGGGCCGTAAACCCCCCCCCCCCCCCCAAAAAAAATTCCCAGCCTACACTCGGTGGCAGTCGGGAACGCTTCCCCTTTCCGCTGGTTGCCTTTGTCGTCCGCTCGCGACCGCCGACGACTGTCCGGTCTGATTACATACATGTGCATACCTTTATCTATAATGGTTGAGTTTAGTCCTTTGCATCTCGCCTTGATTTAGTGCTTATCATACAACAGCTTGTTGAGAACTGATATATAATTACTATTGCCTAATATTTTAAACCTCCATGAAAGAATTAACCCTTTGTCCTACACTTTGCTTTCACAAAACAACTTCTTTATACACAATGTATTTTTGACACGAATCCTTGTAATTTACCCTCCCTGTGCAATTCCAATGCATACAGAAATGGTCGCCCCCAGCCCATCGGGCTTGAAGATAAAGATGGGCTGCACGAGGCTACCACGCAGACTACACGAGTACTGGTAAAGCGCTTAGAGGATCTAAGCCTGCCCATACAAAGCGATGCGAGGCAGCCCGCCCATACTTATAAACCCTATTGGTTTCATTGGGTGACAGGGCTTGAGGTGTCATTTCATCTCAATGACGGGTAAAAGTCCCACAAAATTGGAAGCAACGTCTCCAAAATGACCTATACAGTGTTGAAGGTGACGTTAAACCTCAAATCAGACAAACAAACAGAAATGGGCACAACAGGAGGCTCAGTTATAAAGTGGCTTTAGTGTATATTTAACCCATAACAACTCCTACTTTTGCAAACAGAGATGAGGTCCTACACTGTTTGCCATGCAGCTTGTGAATAATGTTAAGAAATTTTCATGTTTGACAGAGGCTAAATATATATATTCAGCAGGATAAGGGTTAAGACTTATTGGGTTTTCTGGGTTTCTTTTTCCCGCCCATTTTTTGTCCAGTTGTGAGGAAGGTTTCAAAATTTAAAAGGGTGGGCCCATAAAATCACGAAATAACACGCAAAAATCCGCCCAAATATTTTACTAATCGTCGAGTCGAGCAATTAAGTGACAAATATATTTTTTCAGACTTTCAGTGGAATGCATACACCTTCAGGGGAGGCAACTCTTTCAAGCGTATTTTAGTCTCCCATGTCAATGAGGGTCAACTTTAAACGAAAGAATTTGCTCCTAAGGAGCAAATTCTTTCCTTTAAGAGTAGACCCCTTTTTCGTGGGACAAAGCTTATAGAAAAGCAAACAGGAAGTTCCGAAAGTTGCCCCCTTTTGAAAAATGTGGAAAATCTGCCAAGTCATTCCCATCAGATTTCATGTAACCAATAACGGACTTTAATTGACCAATAGTTCTGCTTTTCTGTTAGATTGTTTGTTTACATGATTTGAGGTTAAACATCCCCATTAACATTATTTAGGTCATTTTGGAGACATTACTTCCAGTTTTGTGTGAAATTTTTACCCGACGTTTAGATAAAATGACATTTCAATCCCTGCCGCCCAGTTAAACCGATATGGTTTATATGCTCGGATGGTCCGACTCGCCAGGGCAGGCTTTGGGAGTTTATGGCTAAAGTTAACAGACATCTGAAGCGTTGCATGTCCGACTCGCCAGGGCAGGCTTTGGGAGTTTATGGCTAAACTTTACAGACATCTGAAGCGCCAGTATTATAGGCTGTTGTGTCAGGCAGCACCATGAACATGTGTCGCGTAAGGATCCGAAAGACTTTGGGGCTTGAACCATATGTAATTCGGGTCATTTCTCCGGTCAGTCGCAATGGCGAACTTCCACATAAAAAATGTTTATTTTCGAATCAATTTTTTAAAATTCAAACTAATGCATCTTAGTTTGGTTATTCTATTTTTAAAGTTTAATAGCCAAAAATTGATTTATTTGCCAGTTTAACGCATTTTGTTATTTGTTGATGGTATGGATAATGGTGTTAGATAGGGAATCGCAATATCGAAGATTCTTTTTTTTTTTTTTTTTTTTTGATCAAAATATAGGTAATGAGCGCTTTCTTTAATTATACCCCGACATTTTCTCAACAATCAAATTACCGATAATCCAAGAGTGTGTACAAAAATCCGGGAAGCAAAACATTCAATAAGTGTTAATCAGCCACATGCTTGATTTGTCACAGCACACCCGAGTGTCGCAAGATGGACCTGTCATTTTTTTCCGCAGTCGCGATAGGCAATACCCACCAGCCTACAGACCTGAGACTGTTAAATCCTTTGATCAATTGAGCACTCGCTGTCATTTACAAAGACGAACGCGACAGGAGAAAAAATACTGGCCACGACTGGAAACTTTACGCAAAATCTGGCGTAAAAAATGCCCATAGGGGCTTGAAGAAATATATGGGCTGCACGATGCTTCCACGCAGAGCTGAATCCGGCCCGCACACTAGTACTGGTAAACGGCTTTGAGGATCTAAGTCTGTCCAGGGACCGCGGTGCGAGGCGGACAGTCCATGCTAATAAACCCTATTGGTTTCATTGGGCGACAGGGCTTGAGATGTCATTTCATCTCAATGTCGGGTAAAAGTCCCACAAAATTGGGAGCAACGTCTCCAAAATGACCTTTACAGTGTTGACGGGGACGTTAAACTTCAAATCAAACAAACAAAACTGGCGTAAAAAATACGCCGGATCCGGCATTTTCCATCATTGATGCTCAATAAAGTTCTGTTCCCAACACTGTGATTACATCTTCATAGTCTCGTAGTTGATACGAACCATACAAACACACCTTTTTAATTTTGACCCCTACCGCTCAAAGTTGGAACTTCCTACTGTTTCTGTGAATAGCCCCGCCCATCATGGCTTGCAAAAATAGACTGGGCTGCATGATGTTTCCATGCAGAGCTGACCGAACACGAGTACTGGTAAACAGCTTAGAGGTTCTGAGCCTGCCTAGGAAATGTGTTGCGAGTCAGACCGTCAATGTATATAAACCCTATAGGTTTCATTGGGCGACAGGGCTTGAGAAGTCATTTCATCCCAATGTCTGGTAAAAGTCCCACGAAATTGGAACTGATGTCTCCAAAATGATCTATACAGTGTTGCGGCCCCCGCCCATCTGGGCTTGAAGAAATACATGGGCTGCATGATGCTTTGGTAGCCAACAATGGGTGTGGCTAAATTAACTTATTCAGCAGGATAATGGTTAAGTCTCCAAAACGAGACATTAGTTTTTCTGGGTTTCTTCTCTTTTTTCCGCCCAATTTTTGTCCCGATAAGTTCTCAGTAACCACTAGACAGATATGAAAATGAAGTTGTGCAGGAAGATTTCAAGATTTAAAAGTGTGGACCCAACAGGTCTCCTGGGGGGGCACGCAAAAATCAGTAACCGTCGAGTCGAGCAATTAAGTGACAAATATTTTTTTTATTTATTTATTTTCTGATTTTTTTATTTATTTATTTTCTTTTCTTAAAGGAAAGAATTTGCTCCTCTCCAATTCATTCTTTCTACTATTTCTATCTATATCGGTCGAATCAACATTGGAGCGTTTTCAATTCTAGTGTCATCGGTCATTGCCGATCCAGGTCTGCAGGATGAAAACATACACAGTAATCATGTAATAACGAAGAAATCTTTAAACTGCACAGAATGGGCCTCCCAGTTAACGTCCCGATGCGGAGGACGGTGCACTTTGTGGCATTCACCCGGAGCATGTTCGGACACCGCAGTTTTATTACCGCTGCCGGGAATCAAACCGGGGGCCTCTAGCATCACAGGCAGGTGCACTATACCATTGAGCTACCACGCTTGATTCAATGTCGAGTGCCGGCTCGACCACTTTAATACATGTATATGCAGGGGTTCATCCATTGTTCTTTCTTGTTTCTGCTACAGCCTCGAGGTTTAAACGAGTATCCACAATCTGTTTTGAGATGAATATATATTCGCTTGTGGGTACTGCTGGTCAGAACCGCCTCGAGGTTTTGTGTATTTTGTTTGATTTGAGGTTTAACGTCCCCGTCAACACTGTATAGGTCATTTTGGAGACGTTGCTTCCAATTTTGTGGGACTTTTACCCAACATTGAGATGAAATGACATCTCAAGCCATGTCGCCACCTAGAGGTTTTAAAGAGTATCCACAATCTCTGTTTTGAGCAGACTATAGATTGTGGGTACTGCTGGTTAGAACCGCTTCGAGGTTTTAACGAGTATCCACAATCTTCTTTTGAGCAGTATTAAAATCGATTGTAACATTAACTGACAGCGCTATTATCCCGCCCACGCTTAAAACGTCCAAAGACGTGTGTCAATCATCTAAAATACCGGTTCAGAAGCACGTGATGGAAAGTTCAAAACGGTGCAACAAAGCTTTCGGCACGTATTTGATATTCGTCTCAAACAACATCAAAAATACGTCTGGGAGAAGACCGATTGCTAACTTGCCGATTGCGTTGTTGTAAACAGTTATTATGACCCTGCACACACACTCTTGCATGCAGACTTAAGCATGTATGCAAAAACGTGCACACATGCACTCATGCATAATTATGTACACATGCATACATGCACACACACTCACACTTGTGCATGCATGAACATACACACATGCATGCACACACACTCTTGCATGCATACATGTGTGCATGCATTCATGCATGCACACACACATACACTCATGCATGCATGCATTCATGCATGCACACACACATGTGCACACATGCATGCATGCACATGCACACTCACATATTCATGTACACATGCATGCTTATACACATACTTGCATGCACATGCATGTGCATGCACTCATCCGTGCACACCTACTTATGCATAAATATAAACACTCACACATGCAGGCATGCAAAGCACACATGCACGCATACACTCATGCATGCACACATATACATGCATGATTGCATGCACACTCACACATGTACACATGCATGCACAAACATGCTCTCATGCATGCTTGCTTATACACATACTTGCATGCACATGCATGCACTCATGCATGCACACACACTTATGCATAAATATAAACACTCACACATGCAGGCATGCAAAGCAAACATGCATGCACACCTACTAATGCATGCACACACATACATGCATGATTGCATGCACCCACAAATGCATGCAGGCAGGTATGCACACATAATAGTATGCATGTACTTTAACATGCATGCATGCATACATGCACACTCATACATGCATTTACACACACTAATGTATGAATACACACACTCAAGCATGCATGCAAACAAACATGCATGCACACATAGACTCATGCATGCCTGCATGAGTGTGGGTGCATGCATGCAGGCATGCATACATGCACTCGCACATGCACACATGCATGCACATGCAAACACATACATGCATGTACACATGCACACACATGCACTCACGCATGCATGCATGCACACACATTAATGCATAAATGCACACACTCACACATGTTTGCAAGCACACATGCATGCACACATACACTCATGCAGGCATGAACACATGCATGCATGCACACACACACACACACACACACACAAACACACACACACTCATGCATGCATGCATGCACACCTGTAGGCCCCCGCGCACCAGGGCTTGAAGAAATAGAAGGGCTGCATGATGCTTCCATGGACAGCTTAAACCGACTCCACACGAGTACTGGTAAACAACTTAGAGGATCTAAGCTTGCCCAGGCACACATGCATACACTCATGCATACAAGCACACACACACATGTATGCATACATGCAAAAACACTCATGCAGGCATGAATGTACACATACATGCATGCATGCACTCACACATGCATGCATGCTCACATGCATGCATGCACATGCACACTCATACATGCATGCACAAACATGCTCTCATGCATGCATGCTCATACACATACTTGCATGCACATGCATGTACATGCACTCATGAATGCACACACACACACTTATGCATAAATACAAACACTCACACATGCAGGCATGCAAGCACACATGCATGCACACATACTAATGCATGCACACACATGCATGATTGCATGTACACACACCCTCATGCAGGCATGCATACATACATACATAATTGCATGCATTCTAACATGCATGCATGCACACTCATACATGCATGTACACACACTAATGCATGAATGCACACACTCAAGCATACATGCATGCATACATGCACATGCAAACACATAGATGCATGTACACATGCATACACACTTGCATTCATGCATGTATGCACTCATGCATGCACATGCATGTACATGCACTAAACATGCATGCACATGCACTCATGCATACATGCATGCACACTAATGCATAAATTCACACACTCACACATGCATGCATGCAAGCACACATGTATGCACACATACACTCATGCAGGCATGCATTCATTCATGCATGCACACACACACTCATGCAGGCATGCATGCACACCTGCACGGTCCCCGCCCATCGGGGCTTGAAGAAATAGACGGGCTGCATGATGCTTCCACTCAGAGCTGAAACCGTCCCCACACAAGTACTTATAAACCGCTAAGAGGATCTAATCATGCCCAGGCAAAGCGGGTTTATAAACCCTATTTGTTTCATTGGGTGACAGGGCTTGAGAAGTCATTTCATCTCAGTGTTGGGTAAAATTCCCACAAAATTGGAAGCAACGTCTCCAAAATTACCTATCCAGTGTTGACGGGGACATTAAACCTCAAATCAAACAAACAAAGCATGCACACCTGCATGCATGCACCCACACATGCATGCATGCATACAGGCACACATGCATGCATGCACACACACACATGCATGCATGCCTGTGCCACATGCATGCACGCACACACACACACTCACACATGCATGCATGGACACACACACACTTGCATGCATGCACACACACATGCACGCATGCATGCACACACACTTATACATAAATGCAATCACTCACACATGTTAGCATGAAAGCACACATGCATGTGCACATACACTCATGCACACATGCATGATGCATGCAACTCACATACATACATGCACATGTGTGTGCATGCACTACTCATGCATGCATGCACACACTTATGCATAAATGCACACACTCAGGCATGTGTGCATGCAAGCACACATGCATGCACACATACACTCAAGCATGCACAAACATGCATGCATGCATGCGCACATGTATTTATGCAGGCATGGATGCACACATACATGCATGCACTCACACATGCACACATGCATGCATGCACACATACTCATTCATGCATGCATTCACTCACACATTTATCCATGGACACACACACACATGCATGTACACACACACACATGCATTTGGTTATGGCCCTTGGAAAACTGGGCATTTAGGGGCAAGCATATGGTTGGGGGCATTTTGTTTTACAAACACCATTTCTAGTTATAAGCATATGTTGTGGGTACTTTACTACCTTGGGTCCACGCTCATCGGGGCTTGAAGAAGTAGATGCTTCCACACAGAGTTGAAATCGAGAACACGAGTACAGTAACAGCAGTGGTAAACCACTTACAAGTTTTAAGCTGCCCAGGCCAAGTGGTGCCAGTCGGACCATCCATGCATATAAACCCTATTGGTTTCATTAAGCGGCAGGCTTTCATCTCAATGTCAGGTAAAACTCCCACAAAATTGGAAGCAGCCTCTCCAAAATAGCCTAAATAGTGTTGCCGGGGATGTAAAACCTCAATTCAAACAAATAAAACTTTACTACGTTATAGAATTGTCTTGGTTTAAACATATTTATTACAAAATTCATCATATAACATGGTTACAAATTTGACATACAAGTAATATAGGATTAGAACGAAAGCGTAAATTACTAATAGAGTTCTTCTCTTGTGACTGCAAGTGACTGCAGTATTAAAAATCCACGTTCAGAAATGGAAGGTAGGATGCAAGAAAAAGAATCCTACATGGGTGTGAGGTGTGGGTAGAAAAAGCTGTCCCTTGGGATCACTGTTAAGCATCATGAGGAAAGCCTCTAATGCCAGACAGTGACCCTCGGGACGGATTTTTCCATCCACCCCTCACACCCATGTAAGATTCTTATATCCCTATTATAGCCCTATGCATAAAACAGGTGTGACAAAAACATGGGACCAGTCAATTAAAACTGATGGTGTCATTAGTTAATGAATCGTTATAACTTTTATCATTTATTAAGGCTGATAAAATATTAGTTTATACACAACCAACACCAAATAGCTTGTAAATTTCATTGACGCGATTGTCAGTTTTCACATTTCGAATTCTGATATGAAATAAAATTTTAGATCTAAAGGAACATTAAACTACATGTAATATACAATGACTAACTACTAAACATGATATACAGTCAGTACCATAATATACATACATACAATCAATTACATATATAAATTACTCTAAAACATATTTGGCTCATTCTTTTGGGGACTGCTCTCTCTATGTCTGGCACTACATGTAGCAAGAGCAAATTTGCAAGCCTAGGAACTAGGCTAGAGTAAATTTACAAGCCTAGGAACTAGGCTATTTTGGACATAAATGATCATGCACATGTAAGCCAAGTAGACCTTGACTTGCACACCTGGAGACAGGTGCAGAAACCCCGCCACAAGGCCGACCACCAGGAACAGTTGGAAAAATAAGGTTCACCTTCAACAGGGGAAAGAATAAGTTTTATGCACACCTAGGAACTACGCTAAACAGACATTAAATGTCCACCTGGAACAGGCTGAAAATGAGGTTCACCTGGAACAGATGAAAGGTTTAAGTTTTTTATGCAAGCCTAGGAACTAGGCAGAACAGACATGTCCACCTTGAACAGGCGGAAAATGAGGTTCACCTGGAACAGGTGAAAGATTAAAGTTTTTATGCAAGCCTAGGAACTAGGTAGAACAGACTTCAAAAAGTCCACCTGGAACAAGCGGAAAATGAGGTTCACCTGGAACAGGTGAAAGTTTTAAGTTTTTATGCCAGCCTAGGAACTAGGCAGAACAGACATCAAAATGTCCACCTGGAACAGGCGGAAATTGAGGTAGGTTCACCTGGAACAGGCGAAAGTTTTAAGTTTTTTATGCAAGCCTAGGAACTAGGCAGAACAGACATCAAAAGGTCCACCTGGAACAGGCGGAAAATGAGGTTCACCTGGAACAGGTGAAATTTTTTTTTTTTTGCAAGCCTAGGAACTAGGCAGAACAGACATCAAAATGTCCACCTGGAACAGGTGGAAAATGAGGTTCACCTGGAACAGGTGAAAGATTAAAAGTTTTTATGCAAGCCTAGGAACTAGGTAGAACAGACATCAAATTGTCCACCTGGAACAGGAGGAAAATGAGGTTCACCTGGAACAGGTGAAATTTTTTTTTTTTTTTTTTTTTTTGCAAGCCTAGGAACTAGGCAGAACAGACATCAAAATGTCCACCTGGAACAGGTGGAAAATGAGGTTCACCTGGAACAGGTGAAAGATTAAAGTTTTTATGCAAACCTCGGAACTAGGTAGAACAGACATCAAAATGTCTACCTGGAACAGGTGGAAAATGAGGTTCACCTGGAACAGGTGAAAGTTTTAAGTTTTTATGCAAGCCTAGGAACTAGGCAGAACAGATACAAAATGTCCACCTGGAACAGGCGGAAAATGAGGTTCACTTGGAACAGGTGAAAATTTAGGCAGGATAGGCAACGAATAACCACCTTGTACAGGTGGAAAATGAGGTTTCCCTGGAACAGCTGAAAGATTAAAGATTTTGCAAGCCTAGGAACTAGGCAGAACAGACATCAAATGTGCACCTGGAACAGGTGGAAAAAATGAGGTTCACCTGAAGCAGGTGAAATACGGTTTATGCTATAAGCTTAATAATATATAGTTGTTTGGTAAGTCATTTGCCAGTTATAGAGAAACACAGTCCCATTGATGACAAGAGTTCATAATATTTACAAATAAACATTTCCTAGAGTATTGCTCGTCTTCTTGCTGTTGATCACCAATGATCCCGCATATAATATGAAGTTCCTTATAGGTTGCTTCTTACATCTAGGCGGAGTTAAGGGGAGGAAGGTGGGTTAAGCGAAAGCAAGGAGCTCTTATCTTAATCACTGCAAAGTCACATCTGCCCCCAGTATCTATATGATTTGCCTTCTCCTCCTTAAATTGATCTCATTGGTCAGTTTACTATAGACTTTAGCCAGTAATCATTCAGTATATCTGCTTATTCACTGGGTCAGCTGCACTCTATAATCTTATAATTACATAATTCCAACTGAGAACCTCTTCAGTAGCATCATCAAACAAGATGAGTCAATATACACTGTCTGGTTCTTAATCCTCAGATATTTGACAGGTACTGGCACTCATTGATCTGACCACAGGTACTGGCCAGGTCAAGAGAAAACTTAATGGTTCCAAAGACAGATATTAATATTGTGTATAAACCACAATTATACTAAATTGCAATCAAAAATATTGATATTTTGAGATGTTTAACTCTTCTCCTGATGTTCCTTTGCTAACATTGTAGATCCAGATCAAATGGCTTCTGATCAGGATCTACACTGTTTGGCATGTAGTTTGTGAAATGAATGAATACATTAAATTAAGTAATTTAATTGGCTGATAATCAGCAATGGGTGTGGCTTAATAGATTTATCCAGCAGGATAAGGGTTAATGGAAAAGAAGTGGGGGGAAGACAATTCAAAAATTATTCTGTTTACTCCTCTGAGGACCTTATTATCTGGAGATGTGACTTATTTCCGACCCATTATTTTTGGTAGCTTTGTGACTTCTATTGATGTGGTTGTCCTAACACAATACCAGTAAATATTTTAATTGTAATGGATCCATGATCTTTAATGGCTTTTTTTGTGTCATTTTAATACCTGAATCCATTAGATTTATGATGAAATAGTTTTCCTTCAGGAATCCAGGAAAGGTGTAGGTGTCACCATGGTGTATTATAGGGATACCCTTGTGATCTTATCCATCCTTTGTCTGTACTCTGTCAGAGAACCAGGAAAAATACCCGTAGAACTCCAGCTATATCCTGTTATTCACGGTAAGTAAATATTTTCAAATATTTATGTAAATCTTAACATATGGCTAATTTGTATTAACCCTTTTTGTACCAAATGCAATCTTCCTACTTATCTATTTGGAAAATGGCTGAACTTTTAGCAAACAGTGTAGGCCCTGATCAGACGCCACAAAATGTGGCGTCTGATCTGGGCCTGCACTGTTTGCCAGGGTACACAACAAACAAACAAATCATCTGGTGGACCTTTACCAAGATTGTTCAAATTATAGCCCTTAAGCCAAAAATGTCCCAGCCCTATAGACTGATCCAATGTTTTGACACGTGACCTTGTTTACTTGTCACTGCGCATGCGCAAAAGTACTTTTCCTTTTGATAACGATCTTTCGTGGTTGGCAAAAAGCCGCTGGTTCCACTATAAACACATTGTAAATAGGTTTAATATTACGGGCATATTTTAGTTGACTGTTACAGAAAATCGATCGAATTACACTTTAAATGAGTAGATAAATATATTCTAGACTTCATTCCTGCATTTTCCGCATTTTTAGTCATTCGTTTTGCACATTTTTAATACAAATAGTTAAGACCATCCCGCCTCGTTACCTGCCTAAGTTTAACAGGTAATTATCATCAAAACATCCTCAGATATTCTAGAAACCAATAATTACTAGCTAGGAATGTCTATTTTAAAAGTTTAAAGGTCAATTTTGTCGTTTCGATTCCAAACAAAATAGAATTTTACAGAAAATACCATCGTATTTACAATGGCGACAAACGGCCAATGACGTTTTTTGCCCACCACCGGTAAGTCCCGGCAAATAGTATTATTGAGCAATGACGTAGTGTTTGGATGTGTCTATTGCCCACTTGTTTTACATATGCTTATTTAGGCATACTTCGTGGGGGAAGTAAGGGCAAGGATTGCGGCCATGTAAAAGCGATTTAAGCCCCCCCCCCCCCCCACAGGGGAATTCATTTCACTGACTGTTCCAAGGTGGTTCTTTTGTCACAGTTTATTTTTGTTATGGTTTTTTATGTCCCCGGTAACAATAGCGGGGACATATTGTTTTTGTCCTGTCTGTTTGTTGGTTTGTTTGTTGGTTTGTACATGGACAACTTTAACGTTGGTCATAATTTTCGAGCTGTTTGAGATAGATTATTCATATTTGGCATGAGGGTTCCTTGTGACAAGTGCTTCACATTCATGCAAAAAAATTTGACCTGTGACCTTGCCCTTTGACCTTCTTAAAAGAAAGAAAGAACGCGGTACTAAAATTGTGTTTTTTCAGAGCTTATTTATTTTGAGGGTATTAATGGGAAATATATCTCAATTTTTTATCAGGAAAAAAATAATTGTTGATGAGATATGAAAGAATGCGCTATGTCACACAGATCTTTCATCACGAAAACACGCCTATATAATTTTGACCCCCTTGAACCCCACTTTTATATGGTAAAACTAGGGTTTCCGAAGGTATACCTTATTTTTCTTATGTCTGCTCTAAAATATAGATTGTGGGTACTCGTTAGAACCGCCTCAATGAGGCGGTTCTAACTAGTGCCCACAATCTATATTTTGAGCAGAAATAAGAAATAGTCACAATTTTTCATCATAAAATTTTCATTTTTTCAGCGATAAAGGTGGCAATGTACTTGTATAGGCATGTTTTCGTAATGTATGGCAATACTTTTATGTTTTTTTGTTTGTTTGTATTGACGTTTTATGTCCCTGTCAACATTATTTAAGTCATTTTGGAGACATTTCTTCCGATTGTGTGGGACTTTACCCGACATGGGGATGAAATGACATCACAAGCCCTAATGCCCAAAGAAACCGCAAGGGTTTAAGGAGCGGTCTGAATCATACCACTCTTCTTGGGCAGGCTTAGACCTTGTCACCATATTTGCATTATTTGCTGGCTCCCAGCTTGCACATTGTCAATATTGGGAAACATGTAACCAGACCCCCCTGACCTTTCAAGGTCAATATTGGAAAAACAGGTAACCAGACCCCCCCTGACCTTCAAGGTCAGGGGGGTCTGGTTACCTGTTTTTCCAGTATTGACAATGTGCAAGCTGGGAGCCAGCAAATAATGCAAGAAAGGTGTAAGCAGTTCACCAATAGTTTCAACTTTATGCAGAAGCATCATGCAGGCTATTCATCTTTTTTTTCTATGACTGATGGGCTTGTCTTTTAAGCTGTGCAACTTTTCTGCATTTATTTAGCTTTTCAACTTGGATCCTGTTTTGATGAAAGTGCAACATTGTTTCCTAAAGAATTAGTGAGTAGGCCCAGTGATTGGATGCTGTTTAACCGCGTGAGGTGTTCATTGAATACAATTTTCCCTAACAAAATTTATTCAGACTTAGGATTCTGATGTTTAGAATTTGTAAGAATTTTATTTTTGCAAATTTGGCTGATGAATAAACACCAGGGAACTATATTGTATTGTGCAATATGTTCTCTGAATAATAAATAGCGTGTCATCTGCTTTAGAATTGCCCATGGCACTTTAGGGGTTAAATTTAGACAAGAGTTTTTGTTTGTTTGTTTGTATTGGTGTTTAACGGCCCAGTCAACACTATATTAGGTCACTTTTGAGCAGGTCAGTTTACCTTTTCCTGGGCAGGCTTATACGTAAGGGGTTAACCAGTACAATGCATATTCTTTTGCCAGAAACTGACAACTGTCCTTCTTAAATCAGCCGAAGGGAGAGAATGACCGTAGAAAAGATTTCAGGGTCAATCTCCACGAAAGAATGTTGCTGACCCCGGCAGGTATCGAACCCACGTCCTCCTGATCACCAGTCAGACGCACATCCGACTGAGCTACGGAGGCTGGCTTAGACAAGATTTAAGATCAGTTGTACTTCAAACGGACGCATGCCTCTCTCATAAGTAATTGGTGAAGTGGAAAAGAAGGTTTACAATGGGGTGGATTTTCCTGTGGTCATTATCCATCCATTACTCTATGAATTAATTTACACAATTTTGCACCCCTTGACACCACCGCCTCGTAATTTTCAATTACAGACGGAGACAGGATTTATACACAATAAATTTGAAATGAATTCAGTAGTACGATTTTTATCAGTTTTAATGAAATGTATTCATACGTATTTTATGTGACTGTTGTTTCTTTTAACATTGTTAAAGTTTTATTGTTTACCCATGCTGTATGTGATTTTTACGGTTCATTACGAAAACACTCCTATACAAATACATTATAAACTTTACCGCTGAAAAAAATGAAAATTTTAAGATGAAAATTTGTGATACATGTATTGTTCTTATTTATACTCAAAATATAGATTGTAGGTACTCATTAGAACTGCCTCGATGAGGGGGGGATTGTAGGTACTCGTTAGAACCGCCTCATCGAGGCAATTCTAACGAGTACCTACAACCTATATTTTGAACCACCTCATCGAGGCAGTTCTAACGAGTACCTACAATCTATATTTTGAACCGCCTCATCGAGGCAGTTCTAACGGGTACCTACAATCTATATTTTGAGCCGATCAGGCAGTTCTCGTGTACCTACAATCTATATTTTGAAAAGGAATAAGAAAAATAAGGTATACCCCTGTAAACCCCAGTTTTACAAAATGAAAGTGGGGTTCAAGGGGGGGGCAAAATTATATAACTGTGTTTTTGTGATGGTAAAAATATAAAAAAAAAATTCAGAAGAAAAATATGATATTTTTACATAATTATGTCCACAATATAAGGTCAAGCATGTGATAATCTTTTGAACTGTATGAGGGAGATTTGCCATTGTGATGAGGGAGATGTAAAGAATATATAGGGAAATTCTCAGTTCAAATGAGGGAGACTCCAAAATTTTACTATAATTTAGCGAAAATTGGGCTAAAATTAGCATCAAAATGAGGGAGTCTCCCTCCTGATGAGGGAGGTATCACAGGTTTGTAAGGCGGGATACACCGGGGTCATCATTGCATATAGATTTGTTAACGTGATTCTCAGAATACAAGTAACAGGTAATTCTACCGCATTGTAAACGTTTTCTGCACCCCACTGTATTGTATTGCATTTTCCACCCCATAGAGTTGTCAGTATTTCCCCTTTAACCCATTTTGTACCGGAGACCCCAAAATGGGTAATTGGCAAACAGTGCAGGCCCAGATCAGATGCTGCAGAACGCAGCATCTGATCAGGGCCTACACTGTTTGCAAAAAAAGTTAAGCCATTTTCCGAGTAAAATTTGAAGAAAACACAACCTGACACCCCTTAATTTTGGAATGGACTCCTGTTATATATAAGGAGGAAGATTCTATTTGGTACAAAAAGAGTTAACTTCTACCAGGTGGGCTAATTTTGCAGATGACAGATTGATGATACGAGTATTGTCCTTATTTATCCCCGAAAACAGGTTTTGACATTTCATGCAAATTGTCTCCAGTGGAAACGATTTGCATTTAATATCAAATTCTGTTTTCTTGAAAAAAATAAGAGAAATATTTTAACCCATTGCATGCGGAAACCCCTAAAGGGCTACCTCTGAGTCTGCAAACAGTGCAGGCCCAGATGAGACGCCACAGAACGCGGCGTCTGATCACGGCCTGCACTATTTGCTAGTAGAATTTTACGTCAAAAATAGAATCAAATCGAAAAATATTTCTGCGGCGTCTGATCTGGGTCTGCACTATTTGCCAAGGTACCCCTTTAGGAGTTTCCCACATACAATTGGTTAATGGCTTGGTCAACATAATCAAGGTCATATGGAGCCGATCAGTTTGCCTTACCACGCTTTTCCGAGGCAGACTTATAATAAGACGTTAAGCAGAACAGTGCACACGCTTTTGTCAGAAAACTGACAACTGTTCTTCTTGAATCAACTGAAGGAAGACGATGACAGCAGAAAAAAATATGTCATCAATCTTCACAAAAGAATGTTCCAGTCATAAATAGCCCTTTTTGTACCAAATGGAATCTTCTTTCTTGTACATGGAAGGAGTCCATATCGAAATTTAGGGGTGACAGTTTGTGCTTTCTTTAAAATTTATTTGGAAAATAGCTGAACATTTTGCAAATAGTACAGGCCCTGATCAGACACTGCGTTCTGCGGCGTCTGATCTGGGCCTGCACTGTTTGCCAGGGTAGCCGTTTTGGAGTTTCCAGTACAAAATGGGATAGATAAGTACATTTATCAGGATACAACCACAATAAATAACCAAAAAAGCACCCAAAATGCTGGAACCACCCAACAAAGTGGTGACACATTCTTGAGCAAATACCATTACAGGGGTGAACTGATACAGTCGGATATTCGGGGGCGACGCTGAGTACCTTATACAGGATTTAGGTACATTTTATAGTGTACAATGGTAGATAAAGTGACAATCAGCTGGTATTTACCAAAAGCCTTGAATAGTTACCTGTTTGCCATAATTACCTTAAATATCCAATGTGCATATGTGCCATCATATCACGTGAACAAGTCTGTAAAATGAACACCCACCATTCAGTGCAGTAAATAGGTCAAATACGATACCCTACCTTTGCAAACATTTTTTTCGAGTTTTCACTCGACACTGTCAGTCTGACACTTGACACTTAAATTTAGCAAAGGTGGACATGTCTCAAATTTAGCAAAGGTGTGCATGTCTCAAACTTCTTCGAAAGCCATCTGGTCAACATCTACACGGTTTGGCATTCAGTTTCAGGATTTTAATTAATACATTGAATCAAGCATTCTGATTAGTTGATAGTCAGAAATGGGTGTGAAAAAAAAAAAAGATTTATTCAGCAGGACAAGGGTAAGATAGTAACACTCACTTAAATTTAGTTAAAAAAATGAGGAGTTTGGTGTAAAAAGAATTCCCTGAAAAGTACAGAAAGGTCAAAGGTGACAAATAGTACTTACTAAAGAGAGATAATACACCACAACCTCTTTATAGCACTATTAACCCTTTTAGTACCAAATGGAATCTTCCTTCTTATATATAGCTGGATTTCATTTCATAATTTAGGGGTGTCAGGTTGTGTTTTCATCAAAATTTATTTGGAAAATGACTGAATTTTAGCAAACAGAGGAGGCCCTGATCAGACGCCGCGTTCTGCGGCATCTGATCTGGGCCTGCACTGTTTGCAAAGAACCCGTTTAAGGGTTTCTGGTACTGAATGGGCTAATTGGGTCCAAAGCAGAAACTGTGATATTTAAAGAACTGTGTTATATCCAAACAAAAATGTATAGATTATATAGAAAAATGACCATTTATGGTCATTTTTCTATATAATCTATACATTTTTGGGATCCATCTTGCAACCGTGTTATATCAAAACTGTGTTATAATGAACTGTGTTATAATGAGGTTGTGGTGTAACAACAACCAAAAGTGGTAATGGTAATCGTATACAGAAGTCTTCATTTTCAACATTTGAGTTTTCACTCGACACTGTCAGTTAGACACTTGACACTTGAATTTAGCAAAGGTGTGCATGTCTCAAATTACAAATTCGATCTTGTTGAATTTGATATAACATGGTTGTTTAACTAACACGGTTTTCTGCTATGGACCCAATCAATAGTGTTATAAGGAGGTTGTGACATATTTTCTACAAAATGGGTTTAAATGCTCCAATGGTATGTTCTTTTGAGAATTTATTTTATTTGTTTTGACTGCAAAAAAAATGTCATTCAGTTTTTATTCTCTTAAAATGATACCTCTTATTGTGGGCAAACGAGAGGCAATTAGCAGTGAATAGGTAAATTATGGTAACAATGGTGCGGTAGTAAAACCGCCCTTATTTGGGTTAACCTACCACTTGACATGAGTGATCAAAGTAACTGGAAATCTTGGAATTTATGACACGCACTCAATAAACTGAATTCTTTTATCTTAAACACTCCATTACCAACCAATATAAACATTGAGATTTTATAAATAAGGGATCTCAATATAAATGATTTTAATTCTGGAGGATATTCATTTTCTCTTATTTTTGTATTAAATTAATTGTACAACATTGTTTAAATGCAAACATAGAATAACATATAAGGAAACTTCATATTGTAGGCATTTTCTTATATAAAATTTCTTTATTTGACTGTTTGATATTCGGATATTACACTGTAAGCTGTTTGCATTTTCTTTAAAGAAGGCAGTTACATTGTTACTGGCACCTGTAACATTTGAGGTAAAGTTTGTTTGCTTTTCTTCAAGTTTTGTTTGAATTATGTAGAAAAAAAAACTCTTTCTGTTATCGGTCAGTATTTGTGCTATTTCTTTACTTAAACTTGATTTTTAAAGGACAAGGAAAAATTTCAAAGATGAAATTCTTTTTTTTCTTTCCCATTTTGCATCACAAAATCATGTCTTTATAGTTTTGAACCCCAATTTTATATAGTAAAACTTGGTTAACAAGAGTAAACCTTATTTTTCTTATTTATGCTCTCAAATATTAATTGTGGGTACTCTTTAGAACCGCCTCAACATCACGAAAACACACCTATATAATTTCAACCCCCTTGAACCCCACTTTTACATAGTAAAACTGGGGTTTACAGGGGTAAACCTTATTTTGCTTATTTCTGCTCTAAAATATAGATTGTTCTTACTCGTTAGAACCCTCTCGGTGAGGCGGTTCTAACGAGAACCCACAATCTAGCTCTAAAGTATAGATTGTTGTTATTCATTAGAACCCCCTCGATGAGGCGGTTCTAATGAGTAACCTAAATCTATATTTTGAGCAGAAATAAGAAAAATATCCCAAATCTGTAAAATGTCAGGGTCTATCTTTAAACCCTGTTATACCCAAAACTTTGTTAAAATGAACAGTATTACATAGAGACTTAGATGTAATGTGTATAGTAATACGAAAATTCGGAAGGTTTGCCATGAAGGTTCAAAGGGCATTTTTCTTTTTTATTCCCATTTCCCTTATTCTTCTCTGGGACCCCTTTTTCTCATCTCTACTGTTTCTTCTGTTTCTTGACTCCACCTCTCTGGGAGTTGACTTAACCCTTATCTTGCTGTTCACGACAACCCCTATCTTTGCAAACAGTGTAGATCCTGATCAGATGGCTTCTGAAGAAGCCATCTGATCAGGATCTATACTGTTTGGCATTTGGTTTATGAATTTGTAGCAATAAATTACATCAAGTAATTTGATTGGATGATAGACAGAAATGGGTGTGGCTTAGATGAATATTCAGCAAGATAAGGGTTAAAATGACTCTCAAGGGTTGACTTGTTGTTATGGTATTCTTAAAATATTTTATACATGTTCTTACGTGTATTTTATAAATTTTTATGTTTTTATTCGATTTTTTTTTAGTGTTTCGTTCATACTTATGATTTTTTAATTTTTGAAAAGGTGTCCCTAACCCTATATATCAACCCTTTGAAACTACCTTTGAAACAGTGTAGATCCAGATCAGATGGCTTCTAAAGAAGCCATCTGATCTGGATCTACACAGTTTGTCATACAGTTTGCGAATTTAAATGGCTATAATAGGTCAAGTAATTTGATTGGTTGAAAGTCAGAAATGGGTGTGACAAAATTAAATATTCAGTAGGTCAAGGGTTATCAATCTGTCAATGAAGACTTCATTGCATACCTGTGATAATTTTTTTTAACTCATTATGATAACACACTCATAGTGCATTTTTTCACATCTCCAATTATCTGATGAAAATCTGAGATGTTTTTCATATTTATACTGCAAATATAGGTTATAGGTGCTCGTTAGAACCGCCTCATTGAGGCGGTTCTAACAAGTACCAACAACCTATGTCTTGGAGCAGAAATAAGAAAAATAATGTTTACCCCTATAAACCCCAGTTTTCTCTATATAAAGTGGGGTTTAGAGGGGTGCTCATTTCACGGACTTGTTCATGTGATGTGTATGAGGGAGATTTGCCATTGTGGTGAGGGAGATGTAAAGAATATATAGGGAAATTATCAGTTCAAATGTTCGAGACTACAAAATTTTACTAAAATTTAGCATAAATTGGGCAAAAATTAGTATCAAAATGAGGGAGTCTTCCTCCTGATGAGGGAGGTATCACAGGTATGTCATTGTGATTACCCTTTGAACCCCAATATCTGTAGAGAAAAGTCCTATATTAAGACCACCTTTGAGACTGTTCAAAAGTGGTCTTTAAGACCACTTTTAAACAGTTCCAAAGGTGGTCCCTGACCAGAGGACACTGTGGGCAGAAAACACAAAGATTAAGTGCAGCCTTCAAAATAAGCTTTTTAAAGCAGATTTAGTCTTAATTTTAGGTGGTCTTAATAGCGGAATTTCACTGTACATTTCGGCCCCCGCCGCCCATCGGGTCTTTTAGAAATATATGAGCTGCATGATGCTTCTACGCAGAGCTGAATCTGGCCTGCACACTTGTACTGGTAAACCGCTTAGAGGATCTAAGCCTGCCCAGGAACCGCGGTGCAAGGCGGACCGTCAATGCTCATAAACCCTATTGGTTTAATTGGGCGACAGGGCTTGCTTGATATGTCATTTCATCTCAGTGTCGGGTAAAAGTCCCACGAAATTGGAAGCAAAGTCTCCAAAATGACCTTTACAGTGTTGACGGGGACGTTAAACCTCAAATCAAACAAACAAATCACTGTACATTTATTTTTTGCCAATTTGGATTGTGGATACCAATGATACATCATGTTAATACGTCTGTTTTATGTAGAGAAAACTTTCTTTTCTCTGCTCAAGAACATCGGTTGTGGGTACTCAATAGCACCACCTCAGTGAACACTCATGTAATCCCCACTCTTTATAGTTAGTTTGAATTGGGGTTTAACGTCCCTGTCAACACTATTTAGGTCATTTTGGAGACGTTGCTTCCAATTTTGTGGGACTTTTTCCCGACATTGAGATGAAATGACATCTCAAGCCCTGTCGCCCCCACTCTATATAGACAAAACAGGGATAACTGTTTCGCAGAATGCACCAAGAATGCACTATGTCACACGGATGTGTATTTGTTATGCATTAGGTACATGTTTCTGGTTACCTTAAGTCCATTTAGTACAATATGGGTTGAAAAAGAACAAATGATAAATTCCACTGAATTGCACTTTTAACACCCACTTTGTTTTGTTTTTAAAAATGTTAAAGTTGAATGCACCATTGACCAGTTTTATACGTAAGCTTTTAAAAGACAATTAACCCATTTTGTAAGGGAAACCCAAAATAGGTACCCTGGCAAACAGTGCAGGCCCAGATCAGACGCTGCAGAATGCGGCGTCTGATCAGGGCCTACACTATTTGCGAAACATTAAGCCATTTTCCATAAAAATTTGGAAGAAAACACAACCTGACAACCCTAAATTTTGAAACGGACTCCTGCTATATATAAGGTGGTACAAGAAGGATATACATGTACATGCTAGATTGTTTTATTTACTTGTACTTTATCTCTTCTTGCTTTGTTTTAAAAGTGAAATTAAAGTGAATAAAAAGTGAAGATCTTGTTGTTCTCGCATTAAGGAATGATAAGTTCACCTATTAACCCTTTTTTGTACCAAATGGAATCTTCCTCCTTATATAAAGCAGGAGTTCATTTCAAAATTTAGGGCTGTCAGGTTGTGTTTTCTTCAAAATTTATTAAGAAAATGGCTGAACTTTTAGCAAACAGTGGAGGCCCTGATCAGATGCCGCGTTCTGCGGCGTCTGATCTGGGCCTGCACCGTTGGCCCTGGTACCCGTTTTGGGGTTTCCGTACTAAATGGGTTAAGGAATGTTATCAGGTTTAATTGTAAAAGAGTAATTTGAATAACCTTGGACAAATTGCTGTCAATGGGTGTCCGGGTGTTTTTGCGTGGATTTACGTAATTTCTTTAGTATCATCTACATTTTGAGGAAAAGATGGTAGTGATAGCCTTCTAGAGGTTATGGATCAACAAGTACAACAAAAAGATGTAGTATATCTCATAACTTTGTCAAAACCCTTACATTTCTATTTTTAACTTTACGACATTCATAAAATTTGTATATAAGGATGGAATAACCGTGAATTTCTTAAATCCGCCATCAGTTTAAAAGTTTGCGAAAGCTTGCTAAACTTTACTTTGTTTGCTTTTTAGTGATATTGGTATTGATAAAAATTTTATATTTATTGAGAGAAAAGAGTAAGTTGTGGTGATATCAATACCTGTCAAAGGTATGGTATTCTTAAAATATTTTATACATGTTCTTACGTGTATTTTATAAATTTTCATATGTTTTTATTTTATTTTTTTTAGTGTTTCATTCAAACTTATGATTTTTTAATTTTTGAAAAGGTGTCCCTAATGCTATACATGTATATCAACCCTTTGAAACTACCTTTGAAACAGTGTAGATCCAGATCAGATGGCTTCTAAAGAAGCCATCTGATCTGGATCTACACAGTTTGTCATTCAGTTTGCAAATTTAAATGACTATAATAAGTCAAGTAATTTGATTGGTTGAAAATCAGAAATAGGTGTGGCAAAATTAAATATTCAGCAGGACAAGGGTTATCTGTAGATCTGTTCAGATATACCTATGCCATCACATGAACAAGTTCGTGAAATGAACACCCCCAAAACCCTACCTTATAGAGAGAAAACTGGGGTTTATAGGGGTATTCATTATTTTTCTTTTATACCGCAATCAGGCATTCTAGTAACCTAATAAAGGGGTCGAATAACTGCACGCTATAATCGGTAGTGACCTATAATACCTTCTACTGACCTATAATACGTCTAGTGACAGTTTATAGACCGGACCTACTTTTCAGGTCCAGATTTTACAAGTGCAATCAATAATATGCTGCAACCTTTTATACATGGGAAAACAACGAAACTGCTAGTTAAACCTTTGTAATATTTATTTAAACAGATTTTCAGAAATTTCAGCTAAATTCTTACCTTCTCGGCCTTTCCTCGTTTGAATGGCCCGTTGGAATAACTGCGCACTGAAACTGCAGTTGTGTCTCAACCTCGAAAATAATTTTTAAAGCTAAAATAAACTATTTATTTGCAGATTTTGATACAGAAAACGAAACACTGAGAAACTGTTATTCGAGCGTCCGTGTTGTTTACCACGTCTTTGTGGCGCGGTGACGTCAGAAACTTTGCACTCGTTGACGTCACGTTATACTACGTGTGCGCGCCATGGCACTGAATGTCGTTTATCGGCACACAGTCTGCTGTCTTTTTTGCTTAAATTTGCTAAATTATTGCAAAATCCATTGATTGTTTTGAATTGCGGTATAAACTAAATACATGGATAGTGTCTTTAATAATAAAATATAATCGGTTTGCCCCGACAATTTTATAGTGGCTCGCTACAGCTCGCCCCTATAAAATTGTCTAAGGCTCACCGATTATATTTTATTATTAAAGACACTAACCATGTATTTACTATATTTCTGCTCCAAGACTCGGTTCTAACGAGTACCCTTAACTCATTGTATGCTATAGTGGACTCTTGCATTGCTATATGTTGGACAAGTCCATTTGTCATATAAGGGGTGTCAGGCCTATTTTTTCGTTTTTATTCTATTTTTTGACAGAAAATTATGTTAGCAAATAGTGCAGGCCCTGATCAGACACCGCAGAACGCAGCTTCTGATCTGGGCCTGCACTGTTTGCCAAGGTACCCCTTTAGGGGTTTCCCGCATGCCATGGGCTAACCTGTGTTTGGAGAAAAAATAAGAAAAATGTCACAAATTTTCCTCAGAAAAGTAGCCATTTTGGAAATGTGAAATGTATTATGTCGCATAGATGTGTTAACTTAATGCAAAGAGTGTAGATCCAGATTAGACAGCCAATAATGAGCCATCTCATCAGTATCTGCACTATTTGCTATTCTGTAAATTAATCTTTTTACATGTACAACAACAGAATGTATCCGAATTCAAAGATGGAACATTGTTTGTATTGGAGTTTAATGGCCCAGTCAACACTATTTAGGGGTTTTTTTAGCCGGTCAGTTTACCACCAACACTCTTCCTGAGAAAATGAATCATTATGAAAATTTCATTGACAATCATAAAATATCCTAGCAAGTGTGCTTGCCTGTCATTCTTGACTAAGAATTCTAAAAACTTGATGCAATTTTTGCAATATACACAGTAAATATCCCAAAAACATACCATAACCCATTCAGTACCATAAACCCCTAAAGGGGTACCCTGGCAAACAGTGCACACCCAGATCAGTCGCTGCAGAATGCAGCATCTGATCAGGGCCTCCACTGTTTGCAAAAAGTTCAGCCCATCACGTGAAAAAGTCCGTGAAATGATCCCCTACCTAAACCCCACTATATATGGAGAAAACTGGGGTTTACGGGGGTATATATTATTAGGGCCCTGCACTGAAAGTGTGGGTGCCCTATAGTAATCACTCTGTCCATCCGTCTGTCTGTCTGTCTGTCTGTCTGTCCGTCCACAAATTTTTTTCCTACTCCTCTGATAGCGCTGCCAGGGCCCTAGTCAGTTTCACTGACAGCTCTAGTTTTTCTTATTTCTGCTCCAAGACATAGGTTGTGGGTACTCGTAAGAACCACCTCAATGAGGCGGTTCTAGCGAGCACCCACAACCTATGCTTGCAGTAAAAATAAAAAAATATCACTGATTTTCATCAGAAAAGTGGGCATTTTGGAGATGTGAGAAAATGCTGTATGCCGCACGGGGGTGTTATCGTAATAATTTTCCTAATCAGTTTTGAAGAAAACACAACCTGACACCCCTAAATTTTGAAATGGACTCCTGCCACATATAAGGTGGAATATTCCATTTGGTACAAAAAGGGATAATAATACCAGTTTGGCAAAAGGATGCAATTTATGCACAGTGGATACACATGATATATTTTCTGGCCCCCAAAAACGTTAGTGGTTTTTCAGGGCATTTGGACAGACAGGTTGGAATTTTTTGCATGCGTAACACAAAGTAGGCAGGACAAAGTGCAATTTGAAACATTTAAAAAAAATGCCACTTTTGACCTGTGGTCCTGCTGTTTTGGCAAAGTTTTTTTTCATTCTGTTGACCAAGTGCCTCCCTTTGAGTCTAGTGGGGTCTACCCGTAACCCTTTTTGGACCAAATGGAATCTTCCTCCCTATATATACCAGGAGTCCATTTCAAAATTTCGGGGTTGTGTTTTCTTCAAAATTTATTTGGAAAATGGCTGAACTTTTTGCAAACAGTGTAGGCCCTGATCAGACACCGCATTCTGCAGCAGGCATCTGATCTGGGCCTGCACTGTTTTCCAGGGTACCCGTTTTAGGGTTCCCGGTACAAAATGTGTTAAAAGGAAATAACTTTTTCTTTAGAAATAATTAACTTTTTATCATGCTGTTCACGACAACCCCTATCTTTGGAAACAGTGTAGATCCAGATCAGATGGCTTCTGCCATCTGATCAGGATCTACACTGTTTGACATGAAGTTTATGGAGTTGTAAGAATAAATTACATGAAGTAATCTGATTGGTTCAAAGTCAGAAATGGGTGTGGCTACGCTGAATATTCAGCAAGATAAGGGTTAAGAAAAATGTACTGCAGTTTATACCCCATTTTTCTACATAATGTTATGAATATCATGGTTTGCATCAAAACTGAGAACCTTTATATTTGTTGCATCTCTCATATGTATTGTTTTTGGGGTATATATCAGTTTTTGATGGATGAATTTTCTTTTGCTCGATTAATCACAATAGCAAAGGTTTTGTCTGTCAATTTTTTATCAACCAAGATACTATACAATTGAAATGACGTCATAAGGCACAGCTGCAGATAGGTAGAATTATTGAGGATAATTGACTCTTATCTTGCTGAATAAATTAATTTTTCCTTACCTATTTCTGACTTTAAATCAATCAAAAAACTTGATACAGTAGAGCTTCGATGGCTCAAACACAGATGGCTCGTTTATAATGGCTGTGTCGAACCCATTCTTGAGTCCCTAGGAGATTTTCTCTACATAAGAAATAGTTAGGGAAAGTTTAGATTTTTGTCATCTTTTATCTTGCAAACGTAGCATACACCTGGCAGTAACCATCAGTGGCTCGAACAGATTTTCGTGGTCCCAAAGGGGTTCAAGCCATTGAAGTTTGACTGTATAATGTGTCATTCAAATTCACAAACTAATGGACAAACAGTGTAGATCAGATGTCCGCCATATTGTGATTCGATGCTGCAGTTATGTAAGTGACGTCACATAACGTGCTGTGACGTCAACCTTAAAGGCGCATATGAGGTTATATTCAACATTTATCAAACACGCAAGAATATTCGATTTTGGGTAAGAGCACCAGGGTTAGAACAGAATTTCTATCCCAAGCTAAAACTATGGATTTCCTTATCTGGTGTGCAAGAATTAACCTTTATCCTGCTGAATAAATTAATTTTTCCAAACCTTTTTCTGACTATCAGCCAGTCAAAATACTTGATATAATGTATCATCAGATGGCTTGTTCAGATGGCTCGTCTCTTAAAAGTTTCACCTTTCAACGGCCATTTAGGTTTGTTGCAGATGGCATTTTTATTTGTTTTCTCATTACAATACATATAACATGTACATCCATGTGACAAAGTGCATTTTTTCATATCTCCAAAACTTTCATTTTTCTGATGAAAATTTGTGATATTATTCTTATTTCTAGGCCAAACATAGATTGTGTGTGCTCGTTAGAACCGCCTCAGTGAGGCGGTTCTAACGAGGACCCACAACCGATGTCTTGGAGCAGAAATAAGGACCTCTAAACCCCAGGTTTCTCTTTTTAATGTGGGGTTTAGAGGGGTACTCATTTCACGGACTTGTTCATGTGGTGTATGTTTCAGAGAAAATCACCATGATTTCTTGTCACATGACGTGCTTTGTGCTTTATCCGACAAATCACCTGTTGTTTTCTGGGTTGATTGTTTATCTACTAAATGATCTAGAAGATTCCTTGCAATTGTCCCTGTGACCAATAGAATTAAACTGTGCACACATAGTGTTTTTTCGGCCCCCGTCCATCAGGGCTTGAAGAAATATATAGGCTGCATGATGCTTCCTCGCAGAGCTGAAACCGGCTAGCACATAAGTACTGGTAAACCGCTCTGAGGATCTAAGCTTGCCCAGGCAAAGCAGTGCGAGTCGGCCCGGCCCGTCCATGCTTATAAACCTTGTTGGTTTCATTGGGCAGCAGGGCTTGAGATGTCATTTCATCTCAATGACCGGTAAAAGTCCCACAAAATTGGAAGCAAAGTCTCCAAAATGACCTTTACAGTGTTGACGGGGATGTTAAACCTCAAATCAAACAAACAGTGTTTTTCATGAAATCCAGGTTCCTTAATAATTCCTAAGTATTGGGACAGATAGGCCTAAGCAAACAGTGTGGACCCAGCTCAGACTGCTCCTTCAGGAGCAGTCAGCTCAGACTGCTCCTGAAGGAGCAGTCTGATCAGGGTCTACACTGTTTGCCATTCCATCTGCACCTTTTGGACTCCTTGCTGGATTGTGAAACAAATTTGTTAACATTTTTGGAGAATTACATGAAGTTCTCAAGGTGTCCGAACTTTTAGGATTTTTACGGTACATTCAGAGACAACTGACCCACCAGCGCTATCAGTGGTTTGATTCTTCCAATGGCGTAGAATTGAGAAATAAGATTGTAAGATTTTTTCTAGAAAAACACTCCACTTGTATAGCTTACAAAATGGGTACTTCTCTCAAAGGAAACAATTTGGTCCCTAAAGCAAATTAGTTTCTTTGAGATTGGCTCCTGAATTATTTATTGTTTATTTGTTTGAATTGAGGTTTAACATCACCATCAACACTACTTAGGTTATTTTGGAGATGCTGCTTCCAATTTTGTGGGACTTTTACCCGACATTGAGATGAAATGACATCTCATGCCCTTCCCACCAATGAAACCAAAAGGCTTACATGCATTGAATGGTCTGACTCACATCACATTGCCTTGGCAGGCTTAGTCTTTCTATGCGGTTTACCAGTGTTCATGTGTGGTCAGTTTCAGCTCTGCGTGGAAGCACAGTGCAGCCCAATCTTTTTCCCCAAGCCCCAATGGGTGAGGGCAGGGCTCCTGAATTAGAGATCTGCTGTTTGCACTGTGGTAGCACATTTTTGACCAAACTTCACAGGAATGAAAGCTGTTCAAATGGTTCTGTTCCATCGCATATCTAGGTCACAGGAGCCAAAAGTAGATTTTATAACTGAAAACTTAAAAAATCTTCTTCTCTGAACCACAAGGACCAGGTCTTTGATATTTGGTATGAAGCTTCATCTAAGGGACCTCTACATAGATTGTTCAAAGTATAATCCCAGGGCCAAAATTGGCCCCACCCAATGGCCCACATTGACTTATTTAGGGAAAACCTTTAAAAAGCTATAAAGCCCAGGTCTTTGTTATTTGGTATGAAGCTTTGTCTAGTAAACCTCTACCAAGGTTTATAGCTTTGGGCACAAAAATGGCCCCACCCCAGGGTCCACATGTTTTACATAGACTTATATGGGGAAAACTTTTAAAAATCTGCTTGTCTGAAACCAGAATGCCCAGGTCTTTGATATTTGGTACACAACTTCATCTAGTGTACCTTTACCAAGATTTTTCAAGTTATAGCTTTGGGGCCATAGGGCCAACATGTTTTACATAAACTAATATAGTGAAAACGTTAAAAAATCATTTTTTTTTCTGAAGCAAGAAGGTCCTGATCTTTGATATTTGGTATGAAGCTTCTACCAAGATTTTTCCATTTATAGCCTGGGCGCCTAAAATGGCCCCACACCAGATGACCAAGGTCTTAGACATTTGGTATGAATTTTCGTTTAGTGGACCTCTATCAAGATTGTTCAAATTATTGCCTTGCGGCCAAAAATGGCCCCATCCTGGGTTAAATTATTGCCCTGGGGCCAAAAATGGCCCTGTCCTGGCACCCACATTTTACATAGACTTATATAGGAAAAACGTTTAATAAGATTCTTGTCTGAAACTAGAAGGCCCAGGCCTTTGTTATTTTGTACACACCTTCATCTAGTGGAAGTTCAACTTATAGTCCTGGGGCCAAAAATGGCCCTGCATAGGGGCCCACATTTTACATGAAACTAACATAGGTAAAATCTTTAAAAATTTTCTTTTCTGAAACCAGAAGGCCCTTGGTATGTAAAGCTTCATCTAGTGGAGCTCTAGAGAGATTGTTTAAAGCCCTTGGGCAAAAAATAGACAAACATAAGGAATACCTTTAAAAATCTTCTCGACTGGTCTAACTGCCCATCGGGGCTTGAAGAAATAGATGGGCTGCATGATGCTTCCATGCAGAGCTGAAATCCGACCGCACACGAGTACTGGTAAACCACTTAGAGGATCTAAGCCTGCCCAGGTAAAGCGGTGCAAGTCGGTCTGTCCATGCTTATAAACCCGTATTGGTTTCATTGGGCGACAAGGCTTGAGATGTGATTTCTTCTCAATGTCAGGTAAAAGTCCCACAAAATTGGAAGCAACGTCTCCAAAATGACCTATACAGTGTTGACGGGGACGTTAAACCTCAAATCAAACAAAACAAAAACTGTCTTTGATATTTGGTACACAGCTTCATCAAATGGACCTCTGCAAAAATTGTTCAAATTATGGCCGTGGGGCCAAAACTGGCACTGATCAGGGACCCACATGTTTTCATGTACTTATATAGGGAAAACCTTTGAAAACTTTCTTGTCTGAAACCAGAAGGCCATGGTCTTTGATATTTGATATGAAAATTCTACCAAGATTGTTCAAATTATAGCCCTGGGGCAAAAAATGGCCGCGCCCAAAGACCCACATTTTACATTGACTAGCATAGGGAAAACCTTTAAAAATCAAGATGGCTGCCAGAACTAAAATAACCTTTTAATAACAAATGCTCATATACCATTGGTTGACTTTCATTCAAACTGCATTGGAATAATGCTTAACTGACCGTCTACAGAATTAGCTAAATAGTTATGCTTGGCAAGTTGGTTGCCAGAACTTAAAATATTAACATCTTCAAATGACAACTACTCTCATACATTTGGCTCAATTTCATTCAGACTTTGCAGGAAGATTGCTTAGATGGCTGTCAGTTATCCGCATGGCTTTCAACGTCTGTGTGACGTCTTGAAATCAGTTTAGTGATTTAGGGTCATCTTGCCCTCTTGTTTTTATTTCCAGTTCAAATATAAATTGTGGGTACTCATTAGAACCACCACAATATGGCAGTTCTAACAAGTACCCACAATCTATGTTTTTCAGCAAAAATAAGGAAAATAATGAATAACTTCGTAAACCCCACTTTTCTCTATATAAAGTGAGGTTAGAGCAGACTTGTTAATCTGATGTTAAGCACATGCATGATATGAGGAATAAGGGCTGTGTATACATATTTTGTGATTTCTTCTTCTGCAACTGCCTTTTTGCATTACAGGTTCTAATCATTGTGTCAAATATTATGATAAGTTGAATTTCTATCTTTCCCAAATATTTTTATACCGTAATGATCCTAAGTATTGGGACAGACAGGCCTAAGCAATCAGTGCAGACCCAGATCAGACTGCTCCTGAAAGGAGCAGTCTGATCAGGGTCTACATTGTTTGCCATTCCACCTGCACCTTTTGGACTTCTTGCTGGATCGTGAAACAAATTTGTTAAAATTTTAGGAGAATTGCCACAAGTACTCAAGGTGTCCGATTTTCTAGGATTTTTACAGTAGATTTCTTTTTCAGGCTTTGAGTTATGAGAATCCCATACCTGATCTATCTGACGGTGATTGTTCTACAGAACATTCCATCCTGTTATGCTGGTAAGTTTCCTTTTTGTTACCAGGTAAGATTCCTGTCTCTTATGCTGTAACTTTCCTTCTTTTTACTTGGTAAGTTTCCTATCTGTTATGTTAGTAAGTTTCTTTCCTGTTACCTCGTAAGTTTCATTCTTGTTACCTGGTAAGTTTACTTCTCTTATGCAGGTAAATTTCCTTCTTGTAGACTGGTTAATTTCTTTCTCTTATGCTGCTAAGTTTCCTTCTCTTATACTGGTAATTTTCCTGCCTCTTAGGCTGGTAAGTTGCCTTCTTGATACCTGGTTTGTTCCCTGTCTCTAATGCTGGTACATGTAACGTTCCTTCTCTTATGCTGGTAAGTTTTCTTCCTGTTACCAGGCATGTTTCCAGTTTTTTTATGCTGGTAAGTTTCCTTCTTGGTACCTGGTAGGTTTCCTTTCTTGGTACCTGGTAAGTTTCCTGTCTGTTATGCCTGTAAGCTTCCTGCTGGTAAGTTTCGTTCTTGTTACCTGGTAATTCTTCTGTCTCTTATTCGGGTAAGTTTCTCTCTCTTATGCTGGTAAGTTTCCTTCTTTAAACCTGGTAAGTTTCATGTCTCTTTGGCTGGTAAGTTTCTTTCTCTTATGCTGTAACTTTCCTTCTTGTTACCTGGTAAGTTTTCTATCTATTATGCTGATAAGTTTTCTTCCTGTTACCTGGTAATCTTCCTTCTTGTTACCTGGTATGTTCCTTCATGTATGCTGATAAGTTTCCATCTTGTTATCTGGAAAGTTTCCTGTCTCTTATGCTAGTAAGTTGCCTTCTTGAAACCTGGTTAGTTCTCTGTCTCTAATGTGAGTAACTTTCCTTCTGTTATGCTGATAAGTTTTCCTTTTCTTGTGCTGGTATGTTTCCTTCTAGTTACTTGATCAGTTTCCTCTAATGTTTTCCAACTCTTAGCCTGGTAAGTTTCCTGTATCTTAAGCTGTATGTTTCTTTGCAGTTACTCTGCTTATGCCGGTAGGTTTTTTTTTTATGTTACCTTGTAAATTTGCCTGTTATTACTCCTGGTTAGTTTCCTGTCTCTTATGATGGCATGTGTCTTCCTCTTATGCTGTAACTTTCCTTATTGTTACCTGGTAAGTTTCCTATCTATTATGCTGGTTTTGTTTGTTTGATTTGAGGTTTAACGTCCCCGTCAACACTGTAAAGGTCATTTTGGAGACGTTGCTTCCAATTTTGTGGGACTTTTACCCGACATTGAGATGAAATGACATCTCAAGCCCTGTCGCCCAATGAAACCAATAGGGTTTATTAGCATGGACGGTCCGCCTCGCACCGCGGTTCCTGGACAGGCTTAGATCCTCTAAACGGTTTACCAGTACTAGTGTGCGGGCCGGATTCAGCTCTGCGTGGAAGCATCATGCAGCCCATATATTTCTTCAAGCCCCTATGGGCGGGGGCGCTCTATTATGCTGGTAAGTTTCCTTCCTGTTTTCTGGTCAGTTTCCTTCTTGTTATCTGGTAAGTTTTCTTTTATGCAGGTAAATTTCCAAATTTCCTTCTTGTAAACTGCCAGATTTCCTTCTATTCCTTCCTGTTTTCTGGTCAGTTTCCTTCTTGTTATCTGGTAAGTTTTCTTTTATGCAGGTAAATTTCCAAATTTCCTTCTTGTAAACTGCCAGATTTCCTTCTATTACGCTGGTAATTTTCATTTTCTTGTGCTGGTAAGTTTCCTTCGCATATGCTGGTAAGTTTCCTTCTTGTTACCTGGAACATTTCTTGTCTCTTAGACTGGTAAGTTGCCTTGTTGAAACCTGGTTAGTTCCCTGCCTCTAATGCTGGTAACTTTCCTTCTGTTATGCTGATAAGTTTCCTTCTCTTTTGCTGGTAACTTTCCTTCTTGTTACTTGGTAAGTATCTTGTATCTAATTCTTTCCTACCTGTTAGTCTGGTAAGTTTCCTATATCTTATGCTGTATGTTTCTGCTTATGCTAGTTGGTTTCTTTTCTCTGACCTTATAAGCTTGCCTGCTATTACTTCTGTTTAGTTTCCTGTCTCTTATGCTACAAGTTTTCCGGTAAGTTTCCTTTCTGTCATGCTGTAAGTTTCATAGCTGTGACTTAGGTAAGTTTTCCATCTCTTATGCTGTATTGTGACCAAGTTGTTAAGATTAGTTGACATAATAGTTATGCTAAGCATTCCAACCATGCAAAAGCTGCATGCAAATATTTTTTCAGCAGAACCAGGGACCAGTTGTTCAAAAACTAAAATGTCGATAGTTAATGTATCGTTAGAACTTTGAAAACTTAATATGGCAAATATGCTAATATTTTTGCTGAATAAATGTGAGCAGCTTTTGCAAATGCAAAAGCTGCTCACATTTTTTCAGCCAAAAGTAACACCATATTAGATATTGTACTCACAAGAACAGATAACAATCTGGGGCCAGTTGTTCAAAACTAACGATGTCGTTAGTTAACGTATTGTTAAAACTTTGATCATTTAATATGGCAAATATGCTAATATTTTTGCTGAAAAAATGAGAGCAGCTTTTGCAAATGCAAAAGCTGCTCTCTTTTGTAGCAAAAATAATACTACATTAGATATTGTACCCACTAGAAAAGTCAATAATTTGACTACTAACGAGCTTGTTAAACTAACAATGCTTTGAACAACTGGGCCCAGGTCTAAATGTTCTGCCATACTGTATGATAAGGTTTAACTCTTGTCCAGCTGAAACAGGACAACCCCTACTTTTGCAATGTAGATCAAGATCAGAAGGCTTTTGGGCCCCCGCCCATCAGGGCTTGGAGAAATAGATCAGGCTGCACGATACTTACTTCAGCGCAGAGCTGAAACTAACTGCATATGAGTACTGAACCAATTAGAGGGTCTAAGCCTGCCCAGGTAAAGTGTTGCGAGTCGAACTGTCCATGCATATAAACCCTATTGGTGTCATGGGGTGGCAGGGCTTGAGATGTCATTTCATCTTAGTGTCAGGAAAAAGTCCCGCAAAATTGGAAGCAACGTCTCGGAAATGGCCTAAATAGTGTTGACAGGGACATTAAACCTCAAATCAAACACAACAGGACCTTCACTTCATTGTGATTCAGTTCACAGATTGAATGAATACATTTTATTATGTAATTTGATTGGTTGAGAGTCAGAAATGGTAAAATTGATTTATTCAGCAGGACAAGGGTTTGATTTGTCTTTCAGCTTTGAATGTCTTTTTTCCATGAAAGGCTGTAAAAGACATTACGAAAGCACGCCTATACAAATACATTGTAAACTTCACCGCTGAAAAATCAAAAATTTTAAGATGAAAAATTGAGTTATTTTTCATATTTCTTCTCAAAGATATAGATTGAGGGTACTCTTTAGAACCACCTCATCCAGGTGGTTCTAACGAGTACTCACAATCTATATTTTAGAGTAGAAATAAGAAAAATAAGGTTTACCCCTGTAAACCCCAGTTTTACTATATAAAAGTTGGGTGCAAGGGGGGTCAAAATTATATAGGCATGTTTTCATGATGAACAAGGGCTATATTTATTTATGTTTCCAGGTTTGAACTTCATTCATTCTTTGCTGACGAGTGGTTGGGGATCAGGTGGTGTCAGTTACACAGAAGATTTGGGTGAGTTCTTTCATACATGCATGCTTCTGAAGTGCTGTCTACTCAGATGCTTGTATGGTTCTTTCTTGCACACCAGACACGGAAATCCCTGATTTTACCTTGGGATAGAAATTTATGTTCTGACCCTGGTGTTCCGACCCCAAATTGAATATAATCGCGTGTTTGATAAATGCACAGGTTGATTACAACCTCATGCGCGGCATCATCATGCGTGACGTCACTAAACATTCCTGTTGTGTCATCACAAAATGGCGGACGTCGGTAACCAAAGTGACAGCAGCATTAAAAATTCACAATAGACATGGGAGGTATGCAAGAAAAAGAATCCTATATGGGTGTGAGGGGTGGATAGAAAAATCCGTCCCTCGGTTCACTGTCCAGCATCACTCGGCAAGCCTCGTGATGCCAGACAGTGACCCTCGGGACGGATTTTTCCATCCAACTCGTCAAGCCTCGTGATGCCGGACAGTGACCCTCGGGACGGATTTTTCCATCCACCCCTCACACCTATATAAGATTTTTATATATTCAAAATTTGTGGCATGTCCAAAATAGCATTTATTAGTCATGCAAAGAATCCTGGAGCAATGGTACAATTGTTAACCCTTAACCTGCTGAACACTACAACCCCTACCTTTGCAAACAGTGTAGATCCAGATCAGAAGCCATCTCATCAGGATCTTCACTGTTGCCATGCACTTTGTGAATTGAACAAATATATCAAGCAATTTGATTAGTTGTGAGTCAGAAATTAGTGTGGCTAAATTGATGTATTCAGCAGAACAAGGGTGAGTGAGTGAGTGTTTGAGTTTTACGTCCCACCAACAGCTAAGGTCATACAGAGATGGGACCTCTGTTTAAAGACTTATCTGAAAGTCTGGAGAAGCCCGGGATCGATCCTGCGATCCCTGGTTTACAAGGCGAGTAGCATAACCGCTGCACCACAGAGGCTTCTACAGAACAAGGGTAATAGGGTGAGTAGATACACACCACACATTTTCTAAGATTTAATGTTAAGGAGACAACTTCTATGTATTCCAATTTGCATTCCTTTTAATTTGGCCACGTAAAAATATGTTTCCAGGTCTTCTTCCTGTGAACCTTTAGCGGCATGTGTTTCTGCATGGAAACCTGCATAGGCATGCTCCCTTTGCAGCCTTAGTCAAATGGCCAATATAAAGCCTCCAAAAGAACAAGCACTTTTGAATCACTTATCGCTCTTTAGCAAAGCATAGAAATCACGGTTTGCGGTCGTATTGGCACTGATTTCTACACATTTTCAGCTCATTTTTCGACTAGCCCTTTTAACCCATTTAGTACCGGAAACCCCTAAAGGGGTACCTTGGCAAACAGTGTAGGCCCAGATCAGACGCCGCAAAATGCGGCGTCTGATCAGGGCCTCCACTGTTTGCTTAAAGTTCAGTCATTTTCCAAATCAATTACGAAGAAAACACAGCCAGACACCCCCAAATTTTGAAATGGACTGCTGCTGTATATAAGGAGGAAGATTCCGTTCGGTACAAAAAGGGTTAAATAAAAAAAAAAAAAAGCAGTGCTTCACTTTCTTGTGCGGGGCTCCGGCAGTCCAACGCCATTTACTATACTCTTGTTGGACAAACTGCCATGATTTGCAGCCCAGAAGCACTAATCTAATGTCTTGTTGTGGAGCTATTGAGTTCTGTCCGCTTGACCATGGCAGACATAAAAAGCCTAAACGTAAACGTAAATGAACGAACAATAAATGGATAACATTATAAAGCTGATTTGACCAAACATGCAATAAAACACAGTCACTGATGCATATTAATTTGTCAGGAAGCCGTCCTTAACAACCCTTTATTTTCTTCTGAATTTCTCATTATGAAAACATGCCTATACAAATACATTCTAAATTTTACTACCAAATAAAATAAAAAAAATTTAAGATGGAAAGTTATGATATTTTTAGCTCACAGGAACGAAAGTTCCGGTAAGCTATTCTACTACCCCCGCCGTCGGCGTCCACAAATGTTTAAGTTTTTGTGTTAAAGTTTTGTAGTTGGTCATTACTTTTTTATGTGTACATGGATTGAGTTCATATTAAGTATTATGATAGATACTGGTCTTGAGTTTTTATCTGCAGTATTGGCACCCATGACCGTGATCTTGGGGTCAAGGTCACAGACTTAGAATTTTAATGTTATGTTTTTTTGTGTTAAAGTTTTTAGGAGCTCATAACTTTTTTACCTTTGGATGGATTTAGTTTATACTTGGTATGGTTATAGATACTGGTCTCAAATTTTTTAGCAGCAGCAGCATCAGCTGTCATGACAATAACCTTGGGATCAAGGTCACAAACTTTGAACTCTTATATTAAAGTTTTTTTGTTAAGATCCCAGACTTTGAATTCTTGTATTAAAGTTTTAGGTGCTTATAACTTCTTTACCCTTTTGATAGTATGGTGATAAGTACTAGTCAAAAGTCTTCATCAACAGCATCACAATACATGACCATGACCTTCAGGTCAATGTCACAGACTAAGAACTTTTATGTTTTTGCACTGCAGATTTTAGATCATTACTTGGTTGCCTTCAGATCAATTTACTTGAGACTTGGAATGGTGATAGATATTGCTTTGAAGTTTTTATCAGCAACATCAGCACCTATAGCCATGACCTTGGAATCAAGGTCACAGACTTTGATTTTTTGTGTTACAGATTTTGTGTTCAAATTTTTAGGAGCTCATTACTTCTTTACCTTTGGATGGATTTAGTTTATACTTGGTATGGTAATAGATAACAGTCTCAAGCTTTTAGCATCTCAGCTCTCATGACCATAATCTTGGGGTCAAGGTCACAGACTTTAAAGTCTTATGTTAAAGTTTTTGTGTGACATATTAGCTTTTCAACTTGTCTATTTACCAGTAGATCACTTTACTTAAACTACCTCAAAAAGCTGTTAAAAGCTTCTGTATCACAATGAGTCTTTATTAAATGTAAGTCTAGACTTAAGCCTTCTACAAACATTAAATATCTGAAATACTACCAACCCTTAAGCTGCCCCAGAAAAAACAGGTCTTAAAAGGTTGTCTGTTTTTGTCGTCTCCTGAATCTCCTTGAAAACTTTTCAAACACATTCTTGCATCTAGGCAAACAGTGTGGACCCTGATCAGACTGCTCCTAGAAGAGCAGTCTGATCTGGGTCTGCACTGTTTCCATCAATGACTTTTAAAGAAACTGCAGACGACTAAGCAGACAACAGTTTTTGTGATTGGCATCTTGTATAACCCTGATAAAGATATGGTGAAATGGTCTTGTGTTGGCAGGAGTGTCAGTGACCTCAATTACAGGTGTATTGTCACGTTTCAGAATTAAAGTGAAACATGGATGACTTGTTTACCTTGGCTAATTCGGACTCGCTCTCGAGTCCCCAGAGAATTCTTCCAATAGTTTCAGATATCCATATGTTTGGATATTTTAAGGTAGTGATTTTATTTTAACAGGAATGTTGTGTGTACTTATTTAGAATTGCCTCATTGAAGCAATTCAAAATAGTACCATAATGATCCTAAGTATTGGGACAGATAGGCCTAAGCAAACAATGCACATCCTGATCAGGGTCTCCACTGTTGCAATTCGGTCTGCACCTTTGGGCTGTTTGCTGGATCATGAAACAAATTTGTTAGTAGATGATTCAAACAAGCATGAATGCTTGTTTTCAAATCCTGTATGCATGTACTATTGTATTCTGTCTATGTACGAACTTGTAAATGTTTGACAAATCAAAATAAATAATGTTTAAACCAAATTTGTTAAAATTTTTGGAGAATTACAGTAATTCTTCTCGGTACATACAGCATACCTTTATTTTATAGAAGATTGTAAAGATATTCTGAACCCATAAGATGCCAATCATGACAAGTGTCGTCTGCTTTGTTGTCTGTCTGTTGCTTTAAAAAGTCATTTTTGCAAACAGTGTGGACCCAGATCAGACTGCTCTTGTATGGGCAGTTTGATTTGGGTCCATACTGTTTGCCTGTTTGCAAAAATATTTTTGAAAAGTTTGCAAAAAGATTCAGCAGACCCCAGAGAAAAAAAATCAGTGAGGTTCTACACAATGAAATTTTAAAGTTTTAGCAATGAAAATTTGAAATACCAAATATTTGGGGGTCACCAACTTCCAGGATATTGGACTGCCACCTATATGTCTATCCTAAATTTTCACAAATTCTCTAATAATTCAGTTTGCTCAAACTAATATTTGCCCTGTCTGTCTGTTTAACCTTGATCATAACTTCAAAAGTATTTGACCTAGCCCCATGAAGCTTTACACACTTATTCACCTTCACAAGGGCTACATTCTGAGCAAGAGCCATAACCCTATTGTCATTTTTGGCTGAATTATCGGGGCATATAGTATTTGCCCTGTCTGAGTGTCTGTTTGTTTGTCTGTCCATCACAAAAACTTTAACCTTGATCATGACTTCAAAAGTATTTGACCTAGCCCCATGAAATTGCACACACTTATTCACCATCACAAGGGCTACATTCTGACCAAGGGCCATAACTCTGTTGTCAATTTTGGCTGAATTAGCTCCCCTTGAAATTTTGCAAAAACTCAGAAATTGGCCCCATTGGGGGGATTGGTCACCTATAGTGACAGCTATTGTTGTAAAGAGTTTCTGAAGTTTTAGCACCATTTGCCTTATGGTAGCATGTAAAATGCTGTAGTCAGTATCTGACTGGAGGAAACCCTTTGCTCCCATTATTACAGAATGTACATGACCCATGATATTCAAATTATCAAAATTGATGTTCGTAATAACACCACTATAATTGCAGAAACATCTTATGACACGAGTTTTATTTATTATAGCAGGAAAGAAAGATTTTAGTATTGCCTCAAACTACATATGTGCAAAACATGTGGAAAAATTCCCTTTAACTATTTGCCCTACTAGAGTTCCACTAATTTAACTATCTCCCTTTTATTGGCGACTTTGTTTGCCTGCAACCGTTTGGAACTTTGGATCCAGATCAGGCCCAAACTATTTGCAAAGATTATCATCATATCCAACAGGCTCAAACTATTTGCAAAATTCACTCAACAGTCAGTCCCTAAATACACCATTATTCTCATATATGTTTTGTTGAACAGTTAATTGTTTTAAGCCACTAGTTTGCTTGACCAGTATACATGTGCATGTATATAAGCAATAAGGTATGTATATCCATTAATAATAATTTTCATCATGTCTTTGTTAAATTTCAGCCAATCCATGTTGTTCATTCCCCTGTGAGAACAGAGGTGTATGTATGACCCAGGGGGTTGGTAGCTACGCCTGTGATTGTGTCGGCACTGGATATTACGGTGATCGTTGTCAGTTTCGTAAGTACTTCAACAGTTCTAAAATTTGGGCACCTTCAACAAGTATTGATGGACCTAGAAGCAACATGCAAAAAAAAAAATATTTTTCACAGAAAATAAGGGATAAGGGAAACAAATGCTCTGAAAAGTCACAATTGGTGCTAGAAGGGCTAAGATAATATTTCACAACACAATTATTTAGCTACCCTAGGCTAAGCTCATTTTTCTGTAATAACTGTATTCAGTTTGGATTCAACACAATTCTTTAGGCATCAGGGGACAGTTTCGCATTTGAGGGTGGACGTTTTTCAAAATATTATAGTAGGAGGGTCAATAATGGCATGGTTGCTCATAGAAATTGTGATATGTGGATATTTTTTTGCCAATGTGGGCTTATTTGCTGAGTATCTGTACTTTTATGAAATGGAATACGAAACTAACACACCAGCTGTCTTGATGCTGTGCAAGTTCAAGGCTCAGCGGCATATCTGAATTCACGAAGGTAGCTTTGGCACTAAAAAGTGGCTGTTTTTCAAAGAGAATTCCTGAAAAAGTTTACTGGTTGTGGTATACTTTTCTGTCTATTTCTTTGCATGTGACTGAGTGTACATGACATTTCAACAGGTGCCAAGTACTGGTGTTTTGGGAGTAAATTCACAGGATCTGTCAAAGTGAGGTGGAGTCATGCTTTCTTGTTTGTAAAAAATACAGGGTGGGGTAAGTGAAATGATGCTGCTGTCAGCCTATGCAAAAAGAGAAGTGTTTCTTTGGTATTCTGTTTTGATTTCATGTATGTGTGGAGCACTTTGAAACCAAAACAGAAGTTATCGCTTTCTCCAGGAGTTGTCGATAACGATTCAAAAACTTGGTGTGGCGCGGACACAAAAGTGCTGCGATTAACTGTCCCCTGATGCCTTAGCTACCATAGATTTTGCCTCAGATATCAATGAAAGTATTATGAGGAATTTGTAGTTGTAGGTGTAATAAAATATTTCTAAATCTAATAATGCAACTAAATTTCTTCAAATTATTATAATTTGCATATCTATCATATTTTCAGAGTATTTTTGATGGGATTTTATTGTCAGGTAATGCAAGATTGAAATTCTTAAAATATTAACATCATTACTTATATCTTTCATGAAAGAAAACTGTGTCAAGGAATATTTATATGAAACGTTTAAACATGTATTGCTTTCCATGCCTGCAATAGGGCAAAACTTTGCGAGGAAGCAACTTGTTATTTTTACTGCACTTAACCCTTAAGATGCTGAGAAAAACTACATCTGAAAATGTCGTCTGCTGAATTGTCTTGCAAACCTTTAAAGTTTTTGGACACAGGCAAACAGTCTGGGAACAGATCAGATTGCTCCTACAGGAGCAGTCTGATCTGTGTCCACACTGTTTGCAAAAAAATGACTTTTAACTCTTATCATGCTGTTCACGACAACCCCTATCTTTGGAAACAGTGTAGATCCAGATCAGATGGCTTCTAAAGAAGCCATCTGATCAGGATCTACACTGTTTGGCATTCAGTTTATGAATTTGTAGCAATAAATTACATCAAGTAATTTGATTGGACGATAGAGAGAAATGGGTGTGGCTTCAATGAATATTCAGCAAGATAACGGTTAAGGTAACCAGCAGACGGCAAAGCAGACGACAGTTGTCGTGATTGGCATGTTATGGGTTAAATACTGCAAACATTTCTAGAGCAGACAGAAAACGTAAAACAAAATTTCAAGGATAGGATAAAAACATAAGTATAAGTACTTACATACTGGTAGCGAGACTATTCCTAAGGAAACCTTAGACTGCGGTTTGTGCCGTTTCTTCTCTTTCTGCCAATCAGAAGTCGTTTCTGCTGCTAACTATAGTGTGAAGAGGCCTTCTTAATGATTTCTTCACAGTAAGGATCAGCTATGCTTCGCTTCGCAGATTCTTACTTGTGAAGAAATTTCTTCACTACTTCTAACCTATAAATGTAGATTACATTTGTGCTGTTTGGCTGTTAAGTTTCATGACATTTCTTTTTTTTTTAATGAAAAAACATACCAGTTGTCAGCATTATTTTAGATTTATTTTTAGCATTTCCCTGCACTCTTGTAATCCACCTGTCTGCACTAAGTTCCCCCCACCCCCCACTTATTTTCACTTTACTATACATGTAATTGTGAGAAGTAATTAACTACTGCAAGCTTTGAGTATTATCTCTTTAAGGTGTTTACCTATTCAGATTAATTTAATTCTATTTCAGCAACATTCTGGAAGAAAATAAATATATTATTGAACCACCATGCAGCCCAGTCTATTTCTCCAAGCCTCAATGGGCGAGGGCTGCCCTTGTGAGAAGAAGTTGACTACTTTGAGTATTACCTCTTTAACCCTTTACCACTCAGGGATTTTGTGAATTTCGCTGATTTTCACAGTGTTGCACCTGACAGCAACTTCAACTAGCCATTGTTTCATAATGGATGGTCTGTTTTACACCAAACTCGGTATGAATGTTCATTGGGCAGTAGCCTTTCAAATGCAACCTTTCATGACTTGATCATTGTTGTCATGGTAAAGAGGGGGCATCTCAAAGTTGGCAAAAAGTGTGTTTTCACACGAATTTTTGACCACATTTTAATCTTCACACAGCTGTCAAGGCAACAATGAAGGTGTTTGGCACTGGCCATTTTCACTGTTCGCAGCATGTTTAATCAGCATCAATTTTCAGGCATTTTTGACCCCAGACACCCTCAGATATAAATTTTAGCGGCCGGTTGGGCCATACACCCAAAATTTTTCGGTTTGTGAGGGGGGGCGTTCCCAGAATATTTTTACTGGGGAGGCACGCGAAATAACAGGTCACTTTTTTGCCCAACAATCCTAAAGCAAACATAACTATCCAGGGATGGAAATGCAGATTTTAGGTGCTTCTGGGGCTTAAAATGGGTGCAGACACGTAAAAACACGTATCTGAGTGGTAAAGGGTTAAGTTGTTTACCTATTCAGATTAATTTAATTCTATTTCAGCAACATTCTGGAAGAAAATAAATTTGTTATTAAAGCCTCACTCTGATACCCTGCACGCCCTGTTGACAGAGGACAAGTACGGATGGCTCTGGAATATTGTGAACTTTGTGCCTTTTCTGAGCAACTATGTTATGAAAAAAGTTTATATCAGTAAGTTTCTAATATATGTCACATTTGTGGTGTTTATTATTACTACACCACAACTGTTTTATAACACTGTTCATTAAATGGGCCTCCATGGCCTAATGTTTAAGAGCACTGACTCTTAGGCATCAGGGGACAGTTTCGCATTTGAGGGTGGACGTTTTTCAAAATATTATAGTAGGAGGGCCAATAATGGCATGGTTACTCATAGAAATTGTGATATGTGGATATTTTTTGCCAATGTGGGCTTATTTGCTGAGTATCTGTACTTTTATGAAATGGAATACGAAACTAAAACTCCGGCTGTCTGGATGCTGTGCAAGTTCAAGGTGCAGCGGCATATCTGAATTCACGAAGGTAGCTTTGGCACTAAAAAGTAGCTGTTTTTCAAAGAGGATTCCTGAAAAAGTTTACTGGTTATGGTATACTTTTCTGTCTATTTCTTTGCATGTGACTGAGTGTACATGACATTTCAACAGGTGCCAAGTACTGGTGTTTTGGGAGTAAATTCACAGGATCTGTCAAAGTGAGGTGGAGTCATGATTTTTTGTATGTAAAAATTAGTGGGTGGGGTAAGTGAAATGCTGCTGCTGTCAGCCTATGCAAACAGAGAAGTGTTTCTTTGGTATTCTATTTTGATTTCATGCATGTGTGGAGCAATTTGAAACCAAAACAGAAGTTATCGCTTTCTCCAGGAGTTGTCGATAACGATTCAAAAACTTGGTGTGCCGCGGACAAAAAAGTGCTGCGATTAACTGTCCCCTGATGCCTTAACCCTTTTTGTACCAAATGGAATCTTCTTCCTTATATACAGCAGGAGTCCATTTCGAAATTTAGGGGCGGCAGGTTGTCTTATCTTTGAAATTTATTTGGAAAATGGCTTAATGTTTCGCAAATAGTGTAGGCCCTGATCAGATGCCGCACAATGCGACGTCTGATCTGGGCCTGCATTGTTTGCCAGGGTACCCATTTTGGGGTTTCCAGTACAAAATGGGTTAATCATTAGAACTCCCACGGCTGTGGTTCGAGCCTCACTCAGGCCACATGTGAGATGCTATGGTTCTGCAAGTGAAGGTCAGATGGTTTTTCTCTGGGTTCTCCAATTTTTGCCCACCTCTGATTAACAATCGGCTCAACATAAGTAAAATAATCTTGAAAGGGCTGTAAAACCAAAATCAGAAAAAAAAAAACACTGTTCACATTACGAAAAACACGCCTATATAGTTTTGACCCCCTTGAGAACCCCACTTTTATATAGTGAAAGGGGTAAACCTTATTTTTTTCTTATTTCAGCTTTGAAATAAAGATTGTGTGTACTCGATAGATGAAATGACATCTCAAGCCCTGTTGACCAATGAAACCAATAGGGTTTATAAGCATGGACAGTCCGACTTGCACCACTTTGCCCTGGCAGGCTTAGATCCTCTAAGCGGTTTACCAGTACTCGTGTGGGGTTGGTTTCAGCTCTGCATGGAGGCATCATGCAGCCCATCTATTTCTCCAAGCCCCGATGGGCGGGGGCTGTAAAACACTGATCAGACTGCAATCAACAGCCACATCTGTAAAAGTATCACCCTAGAAAGTAATACCCCTGAATATATAGAAAGAAGACCATAAGGACCAGTTTTGGATTGATTGTCAATCGACCTAAAGTTGCTAAGCACAGTAGCTTTCATCATTGATGTCCATGTGACTATAGTTCCAGATAAAGAGGAGTAATGGGGATAGTTGTGGGATAATTTTTCATATTTCCCTTTAACACATATATGTTGTGAGTACCGTAATGATCCTAAGTATTAGGACAGATAGGCCAAAGCAAACATTGCAGACCCAGATCAGATGGCTCCTGAAGGAGTAGTCTGATCAGAGTCTACACTGTTTGCTTACAATACAGAAATTTGTGTGATAAAAGAAACAGTGTAAGTCCCTGTTCAGAACCATTTTTCCAGTGCTTTGATTCTATTTACCGTAAAAATTCAGACACCTTGAGACCTTGCTGTAATTCTCCTAAAATTTTAACAAATCTGTTTCATGATCCAGCAAGGAGTCCAAAAAGGTGCAGATGGACTGGCAAAGAGTGTAGACCCTGATCAGACTGCTCCTTCAGGAACAGTCTGATCTGGGTCTGCACAGTTTGCTTAGGCCAGCTATACTGATACTTAGGATCATTACGGTACCCTTAAAATTATTTAATGGGGGTTATTATATGGTTATTTAATTAATATGATTTCTGCTTTTCACGATTTCAGTTGTGTTATCAAAGTGGTTTTATAGAACATGGTCTTATTACAGGAATTTTACTGTTTATTGTCATCTAAATTTTATACACATTTTTGTTTGGATACAACACCATTGTTTAACTAAAATGATTTCTGCTTTGGACTATAAAGAGGCTATGGTTTTGTTTGTTTTGTTTGATTCGAGGTTTACCGTCCCCGTCAACGCTGTATAGGTCATTTTGGAGACGTTGCTTCCATTTTTGTGGGACTTTTACCCGACATTGAGATGAAATGACATCTCAAGCCCTGTCGCCTAATGAAACCAATAGGATTTATAAGCATGTACGGTCCGACTCGTACCGCTTTGCCTAGGCAGGCTTAGATCCCAGTGCTCATGTGCAAACAGTTTCAGCTCTGCGTGGAAGCATCATGCAGCCCATCTATTTCTTCAAGCCCCGATGGGCGGGGGGCTGAAAGAAGCTATGGTGTATAATTTTCATTATTATCATTATTCATTGTTATTGCTTCAAGGAAAGATGGATGGATTTTTTTTTGTTCCATCATCACATATAAAGAAAAAATCAGAGGGATAGATTTCTCCTTTTAGAAGCTTTAAATATTTTCGAACAGTTTTTATATCTACTTAAGTTTATGATAAGCAGTGAAGCCTGTCATATTGACCTACTCTATTGAGTTAACTATCTTTTTAAGCAAGCCTCTGATTGCATTTAGACTCGTCTGTATTTGAAAAAGTTGAATTAAAAAGAAGTGTCAGGATGGCAAACAGTGTAGACTCAGATCAGACTGCAGTCTGATCTGAGTCTGCACTTGTTTGATTTGGCATATTTTTCCAGTATTTTCATTAATAACAGTGAGCTATGTGGTTCATACTTACAGTGCGAGGGGAAGTAGTAGATAGCCCCGCCACCCTTACATCAGAGCATGAATACATCACACTGGAAGCCTATGGCAACTGGTCCTACTTCAGCCGAGCCTTGCCCCCTGTACCAAGGGACTGTCCAACACCACATGGAGTATGGGGTAAGTAATGTTCTGCCACATTGAATCAACTTTGTGTCAAATGAATCACATCATTGAACATTTGTTTGGTTTTACAGCCAAATCAACAACATTAATGTCATATTGAGCCACTCAGTATACCTAACCACACATTTCCTGAGGAGGCCTTTATATTTTTTGTTTTGTTTTGGTTTTGCGGCCCTTCCCTTATTATTTCACTCATATCGAGCCGATCGTTAATCAGAGTTGGGCGAAAACCGGAATACCCAGAGAACAACCACCTGACCTTCCGTTGCAGAAATTGGCATCTCACATGTGACCCGAGCAAGGCTCGAACCACAGCAGTGAGAGACCTAATGATTAAGAGTCAGCGCTCTTATCCACTCGGCCATGGAGGCTGTCTAAAGAGGCATATATATATAAGCAGTTAACCAATGCAATAGCAATGGTGCTACATTTACCATTCTTTCACCAGAAACTGCCGTTCTTGAATCAGTCAGAGTTACCGATGTCAGCTAAGAGTAGTTTTGTGTCTAACCATTTACTGGATCATTTTGCTAAGGGACCTCAATTTACAGTCTCATCCAGAAGAATGAAGAAACCAAAAGTCAAACTCATGACCCTCCGTTTACAAAATTTGTAACATACTCAGTTCAATATGGAAACTCTCACTCATATGCCTTGTATGTTTTGACTTTAAGGTGAATGTCGCACAAAATTTGAAGCAATGTCATAACAAACAATCATAATCATGACTAAGTATAATTTCGAAAGAATTTCCTCCCTTGTAATTGAAGCCATTTTTATTAAAATATTTCAGGTAGAAAAGAGTTACCCGATGCAGGACTCGTCGTTGAGAAACTGATGCGTCGTACCAAATTCCGTCCAGAGGCTCTTGGGTCAAATGCAATCTTCGCCTTCTTTGCTCAACATTTCACACATCAGTTCTTCAAAACAGACTTTAAAAGAGGCCCAGGTTTTCAATGGGGAGGACACGGGGTAAGATAGTGTAAAACCTATTCAGAATGATTATTGTATGTTCATAGCGCCAGATAAGAAAAATTCAGAGTTATTTCAGGATGTTTTTTTATTATTTCTCTACCATCTCATGAACAAGTCCGTGAAATCAACACTCCCTAAACCCCACTTTATATACTCAGAGTAGCAAAAACTGGGGTTTACAGGGTATACATTATTTTTCTTATTTCTGCTCCAAGACATAGGTTGTGGCCTTGTGGGTACTCATTAGAACTGCCTCAGTGAAGCGGTTCTAATTGAGGCAGATCTAACAAGCACACACAACCTATGTTTGCAGTATGAATAACAAAAATATCATGGATTTTCATCTGAAAAGATGTGAAAAATAATGCACTATGTCACACGTGTGTTATCACAATGACATAAAGAAAAAACATATGTTGTGGGTACATGTATTGGTTAGAATTATGATTCTAACAAGTACCCACAACCTATGTTTTGTAGATCAAATAATTTAAATTATCCCTCGATTATCCTCATCTCTCTCCCTTATCTGGAGCTTTGATGTTGAAGTCTTAACCTTATCCCTCTGCATAAATTAATTAAGCCACACCCATTAACGTTTCAACCAATCAAATTGCTAGATGTAATTTATTCATTCAGATTTGCAAACTGAATGACAAACAGTGCAGATCCAGATCAGATGGCTTCTTCAGAAGCCATCTGATCTGGATCTGTACTGTTTGCAAAGGTATGGGTTGTCATTACCAGCAGAATGAGAGTTAATAATGTTAAATAGCCACTGGCTGATATAATAAGAATAAGTTAATAAATAAAACTATAAATTTTCATTGCTGGCGATAATTTCATTTGATTCAGGTTGATGTCTCACATGTTTACGGCAGGGATAAATCTGTTGAACTAACACTAAGAAGTTTTCAAGATGGAAAGCTGAAAATGCAGGTACATGTATGTTTTAAAAAAGATGTATTAAAGTTCCACTATTAATGAAGCCTTCTTTGGAGCATTTAATAATACAATGGTAAAAAGGTGCATGAAGTCTAAAAAGCATCACTTCTATGAAAGTATGCTGAAAAATCTTAACCCTTGTCCAGCTGAACCACAATTACTCCTACCTTAGCAAAGTGTGTAGATCCAGATCAGATGGCTTCTGAAGAAGCCATCTGATCAGGATCTACACTCTTTGCCAATCTACACTGTTTTTCAATCTACACTGTTTGTCAGTTGGTAACTTTGAATGAATACGTTTTGTCATGTCAAGAAATCTGATTGGTTGAAAGTCAGAAATGGGTGCAGCAAAATTAATTTATTCAGCAGGACAAGGGTTAAGAACCAGTGGGAGGGAAAGCTAGCTGACCTGCAGCTTTTGCAGTTTAACTTATTATCCAGTCCACTGTTTGTTTTGTATTTTTATGTGAGTACTGTGCAAGGTTATACAAAATTCTGCCTATTCTTACTCAAAATCTCAATGGGGAGAGTTTAATGAGTACCTACAATCTATGTTTGGAGTAAAACAAAGAAGGACTCAGACTGCCATCTGCTTTAGAGTTTTCTGCAGTGCCTGCAGGGTTTTTGTTTGTTTGTATTGGAGTTCAACGGCCCAGTCAACAATATTTAGGTCATTTTTGAGCTGGTCAGTTTACCAATCCCCACTTTTCCTGGGCAGGCTTATACATAAGTGGTTAACCAGTAAAGGGCACATTCTCTCACCAGAAACTGACAACTGCCATTCTTGAATCAGCGGAAGAGAGAGAATGACTGTAGAAAAGATTTCTTGATCAATCTCCACGAAAGAATGTTGCCGACCCAGCAGGTATTGAACCCACGTCCTCAACATCATTGCCATCACATTAACAAGTCCATACAATGAGTTCCCTTTTAAATCCCTCTTAACTAATTTTTACCGGAAACCCCAAAACAACAGTGCAGGCCCAGATCAGATGCCGCAGAATGTGGCATCTGATCAGGGCCTACACTATTTGCAAAAAGTTTAGCTATTTTCCAAATAAATTTTAAAAATAACACAACCTGTCACTCCTCAATTTCGAAATGGACTCCTGCCAAAAATAATGAGGAAGATTCCATTTGGTACAAAAAGGGTTAAATATATGTAGAGAGGTTTTTCGAGGGTATACAAAATTCTCCCTAATTTCACTCAAATACATAGATTGTGGTTAATCGTTAGAACTGCCTCATTGAGGCAGTTCTAATGAGCACCTATAATCTATATTTGGAGCAAAACAAAGAAAAATATTCCATTTTTCAGCAGAAAAATGATGGTTTTAGAGCAATGAAAAACACTTTTTTATCATGTTGATATGTTATTATCATCCTCAGAATGGTCTAGATCACTCCATTAGACTAGAGTCTGTAAAATCTGAATGTGTGGATATCTCAGTCCAAGGCAACCAAGCAAATGCTTAACGCTCTGCATGCTGGGCATTTTTTTTTTAGCAGACGGCATTTTGAAATATTTTTCTCAATTTTCCCCGAGAACAGGATTTGACATTTCATGCAAATTGTCTCCTATCATAGGAGACAATTTGCATGAGCTGTCAAATTCCTGAGAAATATCAAATATAAGAAAAAGATCAACAATTTGTTGTCTGCTGAATTAGCTTAGAGACTGCTAAAGGTTAAATCATTGTCAGCTTACTTTTCTTAGGCAATTGGGTACACCTGAAAGATTTTGCAACCAGTATTTCTAAGGGAAACAACTTTTGCAGAGAACTGCTTGCTTTCTAAAGCTTTCATTTTTTGCAAAAATAGAGATAACTGTCAAAGGAAAGGATTTGCTGCCCGTGGGGGTTAGGGTTTGGGTTTGGTGGGGAGGGGCAAGTTCTTTTCTAATACAATAGTCTAGAGGAAGATAAATAATTTTGTGTAAGTACTGTAGAACAGTGATGGCTCATTTACCATGGCTGATTCGAACCCATTTTTGAGTCCCTTGGGAATTCCACTACATAAGAAGTAGTGTGGAATAATTAAGGAGATTTCCGACTTTTATCTTGGAAATGTTATCTTGGAAATGTATGCTGTGTGTACTCATTAGAATCACCTTGATGAGGCGATTCTAATGAGTACACACAGCATACATTTTTATTATTGAACACCGAAAAGCTGTCCCAAAAATTAACCCTGTTATGCCTCCTGGCAGTAACCCTCAGTGGCTGGAACTCGAACTGTCCCTGTCTCAAACAGATTTTCATTGTCCCAAAGGTGTATACACATTGTTTCCCGAAGTTTGATTGTGTTCACCATATTTGCATTGTTTGCTGGCTCCCAGCTTGCACATTGTCAATATTGGAAAAACAGGTAACCAGACCCCCCTGACCTTGAAAGGTCAGGGGGGTCTGGTTACCTTTTTCCAACACTGCTAACCTTCAGACTAGGAACCAGCAGATAATGCAAATAAGGTGAATAGTATTCTTTGACTTATACACATTGTCTAAACAGGTCATCAATGGTGAAACTTGGCCACTACACCTAAAAGATGCCGAAGTACCCATGACCTACCCTCCCAATGTTCCTCAGGAACACCGCTTTGCTCTGGGTCACAAAGATTTTGGGCTCCTACCAGGACTGTTTATGTATGCCACTATCTGGATGCGAGAGCATAACAGGGTGTGTGATATATTGAAGGAAGAACACCCAGAATGGGATGATGAACGTTTGTTTCAGACCGCAAAGCTTGTAGTTATGGGTAAAGATATTCCATTACTTTGTTCGAGCCTCGCTCGGGTCACATGTGAGATGCCAAGTTCTGCAACGGAAGGTCAGGTGGTTTTTCTCCGTGTACTCCGGTTTTCACCCATTTCTGATTAATGATCGGCTCGATATGAGTGAAATAATCTTGAAAGGGCCGTAAAACCAAAAAAAAAAAAAATTCATTACTTTGCCAAATACGATTTTTAGCTCAGCTGTTTTTGAAGAAAACGACGAGGTATTGTCATAGCTCTGGCATTGTCTGCGTCATCGTGCAAAATCTTGAACATTTTGTAATATCTCTGTCATTGCTGAACATATTTACTTGAAACTCGGACTAGTTGTTCACTATGAAAAGGGGAACTCATACCAATAGGTGAGGTAACCCTCAAAATATTTTTGGCACAGTTATGCCCCTTTTTTGACTTAGAATTTTTGCAGCCAAGCGTTGGCACCCGCATGCGGTGCTCTTGTTATCAGATGCCATTTTATTCCATTGTTTGCTGGTGGACTCTGCCATTGCTATATATTGGACAAGTCTATTTGACATATAAGGGGTGTCAGGCCTATTTTTTTGTTTTGATGGAAAATCCTTTTATCAAACAGTGCAGGTCCTGATCAGACGTCGCATTCTGTGGCGTCTGATCTGGACCTGCACTCTTTGGCAAGGTACCCCTTTAGGGGTTTCCAGCATGCAATGGGTTATTATATTCCAAAGGAAATTAGGGTGGTATTTCTTACAAATCAAGATGATACACATGAAATGTCAAGCTTGATTTTCTCTGACAGAATAAAATATTGTCTGAAAAAAGCCATCTGCTGTAGTAATTTTTGACATTTAGAGAGTTAACTCTTATCTTGCAAAAATTTAAATTAGCCACTCCCATTCCTGACCATCAGCCAATCAGATTACATAATATAATATCTTCCTTCAGATTCACAAACTGAATGACAAACAGTGTAGATACTGATCAGATGTCTTCTTCAGAAGCCATCTGATCTGGATCTACACGGTTTGCAAAGAAATGGGTTGTTGGGAACAGCAGGATAAGGGTTAAATTTCTTCGATGATTGAGCATTGATTTTATTCTGTCATATCCTCATCATGAAAACACACCTATATCTTTTGACCCCCTTAAACCCCACTTTTATAAAGTAAAACTGGGGTTTACAGTGACATACATTATTTTCTCATGTCTGCTCATAAACATAGATTGTGGGTATTCATAAGAAATGTCTTGCCAAGGCAGTTCTAATGAGTACCTACTAATGAGTACCTTCAATCCATGTATGGAGCAGAAATATTTGAATTTTTTTCTGAAAATTTTCATATATTTGGTGGTTATGGTGTGTTTTCGAAATGATATGATTTGGAGTTTAACAGCCCAGTCAACACTATTAATGTCATGTTGAGCCTGTCAGTTGACCTAACCATAGTTTTTGTGGACAGGCTTATACATGATTATCTCCACGAAAAAATGTTGCCAGACCTAGCAGGAATCAACTTGTGCCCTCCTTATACATCATGAAAACACGTCTACGAGGACTGTTCAAATATGAATGCAAGTAGAACGTTTTCTCATGCACTAATGCGAAAATCACCTGGAAATAAATATCACAGCGTAGAAAAACATTTTACCTATACATTGATACCAAACCTGTTAAAATCTGTGCACTTTAGCCATGTATATTGTTCGATAAACACTGTCTACTCTTGTATATTAATACAAAACATGGTTGGAAGAAGGTCAGAGTACGCCGTTGAAATACCGTCCTATATTAAGAATCGTTGTATTCTTGGTATACGGTGCAAAGACATTTTTGATGATATGTTCGGTTTATGGGCATAATGAAATGTCTTTTCCGACAGTTTTTCGTTGGAGTAAGAAATTCAGCTTTGGGCTAGGCTCAAATGAAGATGCAACACATGATTGTCGGCCGAAAAGAGCAACATCTGCCAAGATGGTTGCTAGAGTGAAAGAAATAGTTGCTACCGATGCACGATACATCACTAGGCAAATAGCTAGTATGGTTGGCATCTCATTAGGAGCAGCTCATACAATTCTGAAACGGGATTTAGAAATGAGAAAGATCTGTGCTAGATGGATTCCCCATCTGTTGACAGATGAGCAGAAAAAGACACGCGTTCAGTGCGCCAAGAAGTTGCTTAAAAAGTTTCCAAATTACAATGCACAGTCTTTCGCTAATGTCGTCACAGGTGATGAGACATGGGTTCACTTTTTTGAGCCAAAACGAAAGGTTCAGAACAAAATATGGGCAACAAAGTATTGCAAAAGACCATGCATTGCAAAGCGGACCATGAGCGTCAAGAATGTAATGTATGCCATATTCTTTTCAAATCAGGGCCCTGCTATTCAGGTTGCTGTGCCTAAAGGCAAATCTGTAAATGCGAAGTTTTACAAGAATAAACTTCTTCGAAAATTGAAGAAATATTTCAAAGAACGAAGACCCGCAACTGGTTTGGCCAATGTCAGATTGCTACATGACCATGCGTCATCGCACAAGGCGTCATTGTGCAAGACTATCTGAAGCAGGAAAAGGTTGTTGAACTCCCTCACCCCCCGTATTCCCCTGACCTTGCCCCGTGTGACTTTTTTTTGTTCCCGCGGCTGAAAAAATACCTTTCTGGTCGAAAATTTGTACAGCGCAAACACCTCGGTTCTATAATATCCCAGTGCCTTCATAGTATACCTCGAATAGACTACCAAAATGCATTCAATAATTGGATCAGAAGACTGAAAGGTTGTATATCTGTTAAAGGGGAATACTTTGAGGGGACAAAATAAATTTTTCATCGAAATCTATCAGGGAATCATTTTTATGTGCTTAGTTGCATTCATATTTGAACAGTCCTCGTTTATAATTTTGACCCCTTTGAACCCCACTTTAATATAGTAAACTGGGGTTTAGAGAGGTAAACCTTATTTGTCTTATCTCTGCTCTAAAAGATAGATTGTGTGTATTCGTTAGAGTACTAACGAATACCCACAATCTATATTTTGAGCAGAAATAAGAAAATTATCACAATTTTTTTTCAATTTTTCAGTGATAAAGGTTACAATGTATTTGTATAGGCGTGTTTTCGTAATCACCAGGCAGATGCACAACTATCTGAGAAAGGCTGTTGAAACCAATATCACATTTGTTTTGTTTTTTTTTACAATAAAACACCCATGTGACATGGTGCATTCCTTCACATCTGCAAAATGGTTACTTTTCTGATTAAAATTTGTAATAATTTTCTTATTTATTATAGGAATGAATTTCATTTTTGTGTATTTTATCGATGTGTAAATTACACATAAAATCCAAAAAAATGATAATTCATTCCTTATAATTCCAACCTTGTCACCGAAATGATTAAAAGAATGTCACCAAAATGGCAAATTTTAGGAATTCTTTCGAAAGCGTAAGAATGAACTTACCAACAAGCAAGGCGGAATGATTATTCAATAAGAAACTGCCATCTTTGAAAGAAATCCAAGTGAAAAACATTGAGTTTTTAAAGTCTGTTTATTTGTCTTCTAACATTTACTTTCTAAATAGCTTCCCATCTTTAACTGAACGATGTTGACGTCACTTCATATATACAATGATGTAATGCACATATTTTAAGGGTGCTCTTTGACGTCATGTTATATTACTACCTGTGTCTGTGTGAACTGTTCTGAGATTCTTGCTCATTGACTTGACTTGATAGATTTTGTAAGGTAACCGGGCGCTAAAAGCACATAGGGGCTACCCCCATCTCGCTAAATGGGATTAGTTTATGAACTGCTCTTCCCAGGGCCTCCAATGTGCTGGCACTTGTCAATTCGACAGGTGTCAGCTGACCAATGGGAATATACTGAACTCTTAATCGGAGGAAGGCACAAATCGCACCCAAGGTACAGCGTTTGTCCTAAGAAACACAGTTCTATAGCGATTTTAGAATTTTGAGTGCAGGAATCAGACCAAAGACGGGCTCTAGTATGTGATGACGTGTTGCCAATTTCGACTGCCAAATGTGTCAGAGCACAGCCCTGTTTTCGAATGTCTGGCCGAGGAAAAAAGCTAACATACATTATCAGTTCTGGCTTCCATTATTCTCTGCCTCCACCCCTGACATGGCAAAGAAAACGCCTTCGATCACGATGCTTGTTAAAGGGTGATAACGCATGAAATTTTTGAATTTTGAACAGGCATCTAAAGTGAGCCAGGATGGGTGACTAATAGACCAGCCAATTCCGGCTATTGCAAAAAATCCTAGTACCCGTGCTCTCATCACGGAGACCTGCCTATGCAAGTGGGGTTCAAAATTGGACAGGTGTGTCTTCGTGATGTGTTTGGAGGTATGTGTTTGCTTGGGAAAGGCAGTGATGAGGCTAATCAGCCGTTTTGCAATCCCGCTAATTTTTATTTTTGAATGGTCTTCCAAAAGGCATTTTTAAGGGACTTCCTATTTCCAAATACCTAGCAAATGGTGGATATTGCCGTTGCCCCGCCTATAAAGATATTTAGCGTGTGACCTGTCCCCGTTTGTATGCTCTGTTCTGGCAGTATTTATGCCTTCTCTTTGCCTACTTCCGGGGACTTCATTCTGTTGGTACCTAGGGGGAGCCCAGTACGGGCTTTCTCCCAGCTGCCCTCAGGATGTTGTCCTGACGGGCTCCGTCGAGCCTCCTCTCGTTCCTGAAATAGAAAAGTCGGATTAGTGCTTTGGGACCCCATGTGTGCGCTCGGATCAGTGTAGTTGTGTCCAGTTTCTTGTCCCCCGGGGTCCCACCTGTACCTGTAATACATACAAAAGTCATTAGTGCATATTGTGCTTGTGCTAATATGACCCCGCCATCCATCACATATTTTGGCTTCCCATTCTGTGCACAGGGCGGGCCGGGCTTGTGAGGGGGGTCCCCCCACAAAGGCACAGTCCGGCTCTTAGGGTAACTTGTTCAAAACCAAGTTAACAGGTGGCGCGGTTATTGTGAAGAAATACCTTCCCATGGGGGCTGCCTGTCCTGCCGCGGCATGTTACCTCATCGGAACACTCATTAGTGCAAAGCACATGAGCCACAACCACAGTGTCCCGAATCGGCTTGTCGCCGCAGGTTCAAGCATGTCCGTGGGAGTTTTCGGGCTATGGGATTTTCTTATGATGCACCCTTGCCCGTGGTCTGTTATGATGTTGAAGGTATGGGAGGGTCATTGGTTTGTCCTTTGACGGGGGTAGCCTCGGCGGGGCACCCATTAGTGGAAAGCAAATGAGCGGCAACCACAGTGTCTCGCTTTGACGCCCCCGTTTCAGGTCCAAGTGCAGATTGACGGTAGGTGATGGTTGCCGAGGCGCGGTATGTGGGTAACAAAAGCTGTTTTTCTTATATTACTTCCCAGTAATTTGTGTCTTTAAGGAATTTCTTAACCACCTCGGCTATGGCCGAGCAGTGTTTTTCGGGGGGAGCGAGGAGATCTTGTAGGTGTACCGATTCATATCCTAATTTGAACATTTCAGATTTTATCTCTTCTCGTGCATGGGCGTTTGTTACACATTCAAACAAGATGTGTTGTGTTGTTTCTAGTTCATAGTTATCGCATTTTCTGCATAGACCCGTTGTGTTTCCTAGTTGAGTGAGGTTGGCATTTTGGCTGTTATGGTTAAATCTCAAACGGGAGAGCACCATGTCTAATTTTCTGTTGTTGCTAAATTGGTGGGCAGATTTACCTACTGTGGGCTGGAGGAGTTGGTAATGCCTCCCGATGTTGGTTGGGTTTCTATCCCATGTTATATTACTACCTGTGTCTGTGTGAACTGTTCTGAGATTCTTGCTCATGGAATTTATCAAAGTATAAAACTTTTATTTCAACCAATCAAATTGCTCGAAATGTACATAATGAAGTAGAATTGGAATTTTATATCTAACATAGGCTGTGAGTGCTAATTAGAACCACCTCATTGAGGCAGTTCTATCGAGTACCCACAACCATGGTCTTAGAGCATAAATTAGAAAAATAATGTATACCCACTGTAAACCCCTGTTTTCTCTATATAAAGTTGGGTTTAGAGGGGTGTTCATTACACAGACTTGTTAAAATGATGAGACACACACATTGTAAAGCAGCTAGCCAAGCCTAGATGGTTAACAACATTTACAAATTCAGAATTGAATATATAGCCAAATATGAAGACTACCAGATTTGGCGTTATAGGAAATACTCATGTAACTGTGTGACATATCTCTTTTGCAAGGAACTCTATTGGGTTGCCTTTCTGTTTTTACCAGCATCAGGGAACAGAGATATTTAAAATTATTCCACTACAAAATCTGCCTCTTTGTCTAGAAAGAAAAGTGAAAAAAAAATCAGTGTAATTGATATTTTTACATTTTCTGTTAAGTTAGTTGTAGGAGCATGACATCTTGTAACAAGTGGTTATATGGTCCAATCAACTTAAGTTGATCGGTCCATGTGACTTGCTGTAACAAGAAGATATCACAAGTTTACATGAAATATCGTGAAAATTTTCACAAAATTTACCAGTCGAATATGGCCATCATTACAAAAACAGGCCTATTCAAATGTACTGAAAATTTTTCCACCAAAAAAAGCCCGAAATTTTCCGATTACGGTAAAAATTCTGATTTTTTTCATATTTCTGCTCTAAACATACATGTAGATTATGGGTACTCGTTAGAACTGCCTCAGCAAGGTGGTTCTAACAAGTACCCACAATCTAATTGTTTTTTAGTAGAAATAAGAAAAATAATGTATACCCCTGTAGACCCCAGTTTTACTATATATAAGTGGCTTTTGAGGTGGTCAAAATTATATACATGTAGGAGTGTTTTCATGATGGTATTTGCTGCACCCATGGCCGATCTCACACCAGATCACCAGGTATGTCTATCATGAGGATCATTAGCCAATAGCTCCCATTCTCTGCGATCTCTCTCTATCAGCTGCTTCCAAGTCAACTTGGGCCTCCCTGGCCCACATTTCCCATCCACCTCTATGTCAAAGGCTGTCTTGATTGCACCCTTAGAATGCTCCACATGTCCAAACAACGGAGCCTTCTCTCCTTCTGGATAAGGTCCAGGTCCTCAATGCAAGCTGCGCCAGTAGCTCACTGGACCTGATGGTGACAGTATATTGCAACTTGATGTTGCAGATCTGTCTGATCATTGCCCTGTCATCCTGCTGCAGGCGTTCAAGGTTTGGCTTTGTCAAAAGCCAAGTCTCCCTAGCACGGAGCTTTGCGCTCCGCTCACAATAGCTGTACACAAGGCCACATGTCTTGAATGAGAGTTGACGGGAAGAGAGTACTGGTAGCAGCTCCTAACCTTGAACTTCTTCCAGGTGGTTTTCATACGTGATCATGGTAATTATGCAACAAAATCTACCACACTTTCTTTCTAGAAAGGAAATAAAAATACCAGTTTACTCACTGTAATGTATTATGCCAATATGTTATGTGACTGAGTTTGCATCTAGGGATTCAACTTGCAAATTAATGACTTTGCTGCATCACCTGAACTAGTCCTTGCAATGAACACCCCACTAAATCCCACTTTATATAGAGAAAACTGGGCTTTACAGGGGTTTACATTATTTTATCTTATTTCTGCTCCAAGACATAGGTTGTGGGTACTCGTTAGAACCGCCTCATTCTCGTTAGAACCGCCTCAATGAGGCGGTTCTAACCAGCACCTACAACCTATGTTTGCAGTATAAAAAGACAAATATTGCAGATTTTCATAAGAAAACTAGCCATTTTGGGGTGTGAAAAAAATGCACTATGTCGCACAGGTGTGTAAAAATATCGTAATGGCTTGTAGCCTACAAGTTCCTTAGTTAAACAACACTCTTTTTGTTCTTTCAGGAGAAACAATAAAGATAGTGATAGAAGATTATGTGCAGCATTTAAGTAATTATCATTATAAACTCAAGTTCAATCCAGAACTACTTTTTGATGTACCACATCAGTATTCAAACAGGATCTCAGTCGAGTTTAACCACATGTATCATTGGCATCCGCTGATGCCGGACACTTTCAACATTAGTGGGGATGTTTACACAGTGAAAGACTTCTTATTTCGACCAGACTTGGTGATCAAGCATGGGATGAAAGATTTCGTGACAGGATTGTTAAACCAAAGAGCCGGGGCAGTAAGTTGCACTTTTCTTTCTGTTTTTGGATTGCCTATTTCATTAAGATAACACACCCGTGTGACATAGTGTATTTTATCACATCTCCAAAATGGCCACTTTTCTGACGAAAATCCGTGATATTTTACTTATTTGTACATCAAACATAGGTTGTGGGTGCTCGTTAGAACTGCCTCATCGAGGCGGTTCTAACGAGTACCCACAACCTATGTATTGGAGCAGAATTAAGAAACATAATGTTTACCCCCCTTAACCCCAGTTTTCTCTATATAAAGTGGGGTTTAGGGATCTTCATTTCACGGTCTTGTCTACATGATGTAAGTCAGACATAATGGTTTCTTGCAGTTTTATGCTGAAAGTGTTAGCCCTATTTTAAGTAATGATAATAATAATAATAATAATAATGTTAATAATAGTAATGGAAGAACAGCAAAAAATACACATTAGGATAACTTACCTAAAAATGATCCCATGTGATATTTCATGTATATCTGCTGCAAATATAGATTGTGGGTACTTGTTAGAACCATCTCATTAAGGCAGTTCTAACAAGTACCCACAATCTATGTTTTTGAGCTAAACATCACATGGACAAGTCTGTGAAATGGAAATGAGCACCCCCTTAACCCCACTTTATATAAATAAAACTGGGTTTACGGGTGTATACATTATTTTTCTTATTTCTGCTCCAAGGCATAGGTTGGGGGTACTTGTTAGAACAGCCTCAATGAGGCGGTTCTAACGAGCACCAACAACCTTTGTTTGTAGTATAAATAAGAAAAATATCAAATTTTCATCACACCCATTTCTGACTATCCACCAATAATTAAATTACTTGATATTATGTATTCATTCAATTTGGACAATGCAGATCCTGATCAGATGGCTACATGCTCAAGTACATGTATACCATAAACCTCTTTATAACACTGTTCATTATAACAGTTTTAGATATAACACAGTTTAACCTATTTAAGCCAAATGGATTCTTCTATCCTTATCGTTTGTGCGAGTGCACTGGTTAAAACCGGGGTGTCAGGTTGATTTTCTGTTTATTATTTTAACAAAACTTGGTGTATCTGTCAAGCAAACATTGCAGACCCAGATCAGATGCCGCATGATGCAGCATCTGATGTTGGTCTGCATCGTTTGCCTATGTCCAGTTTATAGGAGGCCAGGCTTATATGATTAAAGATGGACAGGAAAAATATATACAGGAAAAATATATAGATTATATAGAAAAATGACCATAAATGGTCATTTTTCTATATAATCTACACATTTTTGTTTGGACATGACATGTTTATCTTGCCCCCCCCCCCCCCCCCACCAACCCCATTCAGGGCTTGAAGAAATAGATTTTAGATGGTAAAAGTCCCACAAAATTGGAAGCAACGTCTCCAAAATGACCTACACAGTGTTGACAGGGATGATAAACCTCAAATCAAACAACAAACAAAGAATTGTTTATCAAACACTACATTCTGTTTTGGACCCAACCAAGAGTTATGGTTGTTGTGTACAGTAATATCACTATCAAGCAGACTAATATTAAAAAAATATTTGTTTTATTTAAGAAATAGATAAGCTCTAACTGTGATTTGTTGACTAATAAATCACAGTTTGGAGGTCAGTTGTAAAGAAGACAAATCACAAGCGCGTAGTGCGCGTGATTTGTCTACTTACAACTGACCGACAAACTGTGATTTATTACTCAACAAGTCACAGACAAGAGCTGATCTATTTCGATTCTAACAATCTGAAAATCGGCAATAATGTTGTTGTTTCCTTCAAAATCTCACAACCTTTCGCCATTGTTAGAAGAAATCCCGCTAAAATTATCGACTGAAACACATGCATTTATATTCTTTTCTTACGTTTTCCATGCGAGAAAATGACGTTACACCGTCTAACGTCAAGGAAATCGGCTGGTGACGTCATAAATATGGAATTGTAATGACGTCACTCGTCACGCTCTTCCGAGCTGTGATTTGTTGCAGAATAAAACATAGTTATTTTCCATTGCCTATATAGGCGCGCTGTGTTAGAATATACATTTGTTGTTTTTTTTTTCAGTTTACTCACCATAATCATCATCCATTAACACTCCATGTCGCCAAAGAAACTATCCTTCATGGTAGAGAGCTAAGATTTCAACCATTCAATCAGTATCGTAAAAGATTCGGGCTGGCCCCGTACAAGTCTTTCTTAGAATTAACAGGTAAGTCTGAGTTTCATGACATTTGGTTTAAACCAAGTACACCACAACCTCTTTATAACACTATTAATGAGGTCCAAAGCAGAAACCATGTTAGTAAAACAACCTTGTTATATCCAAACAAAAATGTGTAGATGATATAGAAAAATGACCATTTATGGTCATTTTTCTATATAATCTATACATTTTTGGGATCCATCTTAAAGCCGTGTTATATCCCAAACCGTGTTATAATGAACTGTGTTATAATGAAGTTGTGGTGTTGTATCATCTTCTAATCTGCTCTTTGATTATTTTGCATGTTTGAATTGAGGTTTAGCATTCTTGTCATCTCTATTTAGGTCATTTTGGAGATGTTGCTTCCTATTTTGTGGGACTTTTACTCAACATTGAGATGAAATGACATCTCAAGATCTGCCATCCAGTGAAACCAATAGAGTTTATATGCATGGATGGTCTGACTCACACCACTTTACCTGGGCAGGCTTATACCTTACATTTATGGTTGAACACAAATGGCTAAAACACCTTTGAGATTATGAAAATTTATATGAGACAGGGAGGGTCTAATATAAGCCTGCCCAGGAAAAGTGGTGAGTCAGACCGTTCCTTATACCCTAGCAGAGGGCTCAAGGTGTCATTTCATCTCAGTATCGGGTAAAAGTCCTACAAAAAATCGAAAGCAATGTCTCCAAAATGACCTAAATAGTGTTTATAGGGATGTAAAACCTAAACACAAACAAAGCTGCAGTATTATATGGGGTAGATATAATTCAAGTGTAAGAATATTAACTGTTGTTGGCTTGAATGTTGTCCTTGGTATGGAATTCATAATAGTTACTTCTCTTAGATAATATACCTTGTTAGCTTGAGTCAGTTAGGGCTAATACAAGGGAAAATGGGGATACTTTTTTTTTTAAATACATGTACTGCAATACACCACAATCTCATTATAACACTTTTTATTATGTACTCTAATATACAACACAACCACATTATAACACTGTTTGTTATAACACAGTTTTGGATATAACACAATTTCAAGATGGATCCCAAAAGTGTATAGATTATATAGAAAAATGACCATAAATGGTCATTTTTCTATATAATCTATACATTTTTGTTTGGCTATAACGTGGTTGTTTAACACGGTTTCTGCTTTTGACCCCATGAATAGTGTTATAAAGAGGTTGTGGTATAGTATGTTTGGTGTGTACTGTAATCTAGTATGTTGTGTGTACTGTAATAGTATGCTGTGTGTTCTAATTAGAATTGCAGCAATAAGACGATTCTGATGAGTACACACAACATACATTTCCTTGATAAAATAAGTGAAATCTTCCTATCAGAATTATCCCTAAATGTTTTATATCCGGACCTATGGGAAGAATTCCTTAAGGGCTCAAGAACTAGTCAGAATCAGCCATGGTAAACTCTAGTCATTGAAGTTCCACTGTTCGGTCAAACTTCATGGCTCAAACACTTATAGCTTGTTAACCATGGCTGCATCAAGCCTGTTCTGGAGCCCCTTAGAATTGGCCCCAATTGTTCCAGATAACAGGGACCAGTTGTTCAAATCTTAATGACAATGTTAGTTAACAAATCGTTAGACTTTGATCATTTAATATGGCAAATATACTAATATTTTGCTGAAAAAATGTGAGCAGCTTTTGTAAATGCAAAAGTTGCTCACATTTTTTCAGCAAAAATACCAATATCTTAGATATTGTATAGGCTATAACAGTTAACAATATCACCACTAACAAGCTTGTTAAGCTGACGATCCTTTGAACAACTGAACCCAGATGTTTAGAGTTAATCATTATGTTTACAATTCCGTGAACTGAACACCCCCTAAACCCCAATTTATATAGAGAAAACTGAGGTTTATGGGAGTATACATTATTTTTCTTATTTTTGCTCCAAGACAAATGTTGTGGGTACTCTTTAGAACCACCTCAATGAGGCGAATCTAACAAGCACAAACAACCTATGATTGCAGCATAAATAAGAAAAATATCAGGGATTTATCCGAAAAGTAGCCATTTTGGAGACGTGAAAAAAATGCACTTTGTCGCACGGGTGCGAAGGAGATTTTTCTTATTCTATCATGAAAATGTTTATTGTGTGCACTAATTAGAATTGTCTCATCATGATAATGTATGTTTTCTGTACTCATTAGAATTGCCTCCATGAGGCAATTCTAATGAATTTGCATTGATTGTTTGTTTGATTTGAGGTTTAACATCCCCGTCAACACTAGTAAAGGTCATTTTGGAGATGTTGCTTCCAATTTTGTGGGACTTTTACCCGATGTTGAGATGCAATTACATCTCAAGCCCTGCCGCCCAATGAAACCAATAGGGTTGATAAGCATGGATGGTCTGACTTGCACCCCTTTGCTTGGATCCTCTAGTGGTTTACCAGTACTTGTGTGCAGTCAGTTTCAGCTCTGCGTGGAAGCATCATGCAGCCCATCTATTTCATCATGCCCCGATGGGCGGGGGCTAAATGAGTTTGCACAACATAGATTTTGACAGAAGAGTGAAAGATATCCCTAAGTTTTCTCCTCTGACATTTTTTAAATTTAGCATTGCTTAATCCATGTATGGCTAGCGGCCCTTGTTTAGGACATTGGCAAACAGTGTAGACCGAGATCAGACACTGCAGAATGTAGCATTTGATCCGAGTCTACACTGTTTGCTTTAAGTACGTACATTTTCTTAAACTTATTACACACAAAACAAACCTGACACCCCAATACACCACACCATCGTTATAACATGGTTCGTTATAACACGGTTATGGATATAACACGGTTTCAAGATGGATCCCAAAAATGCAGAGATTATATAGAAAAATGACCATAAATGGTCATTTTTCTATATAATCTATACATTTTTGTTTGGATATAACACGGTTGTTTAAATAACATGGTTTCTGCTTTGGACCCCATCCGTAGTGCTATAAAGAGGTTGTGGTGTACATGTACTTGGAAACTCATTAGGTGGAATATTCCATAGTCATAATATTGGTAAGTAGCAAAGGCTAAGAGTTACACCTCTCTGGTTCAAGCTACCCCCGTCTCCAACAAATTTTCATGGTTGGAGCCATTGAATTTTTAATGCATGTTGCTTTGTAATATAATTGAAGTAAAATTTGAAGAGTGTCATTGTTGTTTTTTAGGGGATGAAGAAGTTGCCAAAGACTTAGAAGAATTCTATGGTGATATCGATGCCGTGGAATTTTATACCGGTATAGTCACAGAACAAACCCGGAGTAGAGCTATATTTGGCTCCACTGTGATAGAACTAGGAGGACCATTCTCTGTTACGGGGCTAATGTCGGCCCCTATATGCAGTCCCAAATACTGGAAACCCTCAACTTTCGGAGGGGATACAGGTTTTAATTTAGTCAAAACTGCAACTCTAGAACAACTTTTTTGTCAAAATATGGACACTGATTGTCCCAAAGTTTCTTTTAAAGTTCCATATCCATTAGAAAATGATTCTCATGAGGAATTATAGCACAAAAAAAAATGCCAGGGTCAGTTGTTCAAAACTAACGATGTCATTAGTTAACATATCGTTAAAACTTTGATCATTTAATTTGGCAAATATGATAGTATTTTTGCTGAAAAAATGTGAGCAGCTTTTGCAAATGCACCTTGTGTAATGTACAGGAGTTTTACTTATGTACCTAGTGTTTATAAGCAGCGTTAAAATGCTTTGTAGATAAACAACAACAACAATTTTAGATATTGTACTTGCTAGAACATTTAACAATATGACCACTAATGAGCTCGTTATGCTAACAATGCTTTGAACAACTGGCCCCAGATTGTCAAAAATTATGAAATTATCAAGTGATATAGGGAATACTACAGCCTCTTTATAACAATATTGTTGGGGTCCAAAGCAAACACCATGTTTGTTAAACAACCTTGTTATATCCGTACAAAAATGTATTGATCATACGAAAATGTATAGATCATACAAAAAATGACCATTCATGGTCATTTTTCTGTATAATCTATACATTTTTGGAGTCTATACCGTTCAACAGTATTATATCCAGAACCATGTTATAAATAGGTTGTAGTATTCATTTTACCTGACAGGGAATGAACACCCTCTCAGGAAGTAGTGTTGTCTCCCTTTAATAAGGGATCTTCTCCTAAAGGAAAGAATTTGCTGTTTGTAGGAGCAAATTCCTTCTTTTAAGAGTAGAGCCCTTCGTCTAAGGGTCTCAATTGGGTGGTAGCAAAAGTAGTCAAGAATGGGTACACTTTCTGGAAAGAGTGGTTCCCGGTAGCACTTGAAAAAAAAAACATTCTCCCTTTTATTTAGGATCTACTCATGCAGGAATGAATTTGGTCCTGAGGATCAAATTCTTTCCTTTAACCCATTGCATGCAGGAAACCCCTAAAGGGGTACCTTGGCAAACAGTATAGACCCAGATCAGAACTGCAGAATGCGGCATCTGATCAGGGCCTGCACTATTTGCTAGCAGAATTTTCCGTCAAAAATAGAATAAAAATGAAAAAATAGGTCTCACAAATGGATCAGTCCACCATATAACAATGGAAGAGTCCAAACAAACATACAAACAACTGCATCAGGGAGTCGACTCTTTGGCTCAGTGCTCCCACCTGAGTAGCCCTGGTTTGAATCCCACAATAGGCGGGATTTTTCTTCAGCTATGCTTCTTTCCTTTGTTTTGGCTTTATTGTCGTAAGATGGGGGCTCATCTGGTATTGGACTTTATTTCACCAAATATGGCTTGGTGTCGAAGTTGGCTTCTTGTCATGATAAATGATGACTCTCTTGAAAAGGGTGTGTTACGGACCACATTGCCTCCCTTCAATTATTATTATATGCATAGCTTATATGCATAGCTTACAGGTTTATAACCACTCTCTGACAACTGTGTCAGGGAGTGGAGTCTTTGCCTCAGTGGATAGAGCATTGGACTTCCACCCAAGCGACCCGGGTTCGAATCCCACAATAGGCGGTATTTTTCTTCAGCTATGCTTCTTTCCTTTGTCACGGCATCTGCTCAGGGTATACACTGTTTGCTAACAGGATTTTCTGTCAAAAAATGAATAAAAGGAAAAATATACTGACACTCCTTAAATGATAAATGGGCTTGTCTAACTAATGACAATGGAAGAGTCCACTAGTATACCATGGGATTAAAACAATTCTAACTGGACTCTGTGACCTAGTGGGTAAGAGTGCTGATTCTTAATAGAGCTCTGACTCTTAATCATTAGGTCTCCCACCACTGTGGTTTGAGCCTCGCTTGGGTCACTTGTGAGATGCCAAGTTCTGCAACAGGTCAGGTGGTTTTCCTCCAGGTACTCCAGTTTTTGCCTACCTCTAATTAATGTTTGGCTCGATATAAGTGCAATCATCTTGAAAGGGCTGTTTACACACACCCCCCACCCCCCCCCCCCCCCCCAAAAAAAAAATAATTCACTTGTGATGTGTATAGTTATTTTTGGTGTTTATCAACCCAGTCAACACTATATAGGTCATGTTGAGCAGGTCAGGTTACCAATCCATACTTTTCCTGGGCTTGTATGTAAGTCATTATTCATTATACAGTACAGTACACATTCTTTTAACTCTTTTAATACCGTCTGCTACATACATGTATTCTTGAAAACTTTTTAAACATTTTTTTTTTTTTGCATACAAGCAAACAGTGTGGATCTTGATCAGACTGCTCCTCTGGGAGCAGTCTGATCTTGGTCCACACTGTTTGCAGGGATGACTTTTAAAGTAACCAGCAGACAACAAAGCAGACGAGGCTTGTTGTGAATATCATGTTCTGGGTTAATAGATAGTACTTTAACAAAACAATATATTTTCTGCACCAGAAGACATAAGTACAGATAGTCACATAGCTTCAGATAACATAAGGTGCTTTTTTCATCAAAAAAAAAAAAAAAAAAACCTGATATTTTTCTTATTTCTGCACAAAAACATAACGTTGTTGGTACTCATTAGAAGCACCTCGGCGAGGCGCTTCTAATGAGTACCCACAACATACGTTTTCTTGCAGAAATTAGAAAAATGATATTTGGATATCCCCATGTTATCTTGGGCTAAAGATACATGTGGCTAACACACCCATGTAAGATAAATAGGAAAATACTTGCTATCTCATTATGATAACATATCTGTTTGTTTGTTTGTTTGATGTGAGGTTTAACGTCCCCGTCAACACTGTAAAGGTCATTTTGGAGACGTTGCTTCCAATTCTGTGGGACTTTTACCCGACACTGAGATGAAATGACATCTCAAGCCCTGTCACCCAATGAAACCAATAAGGTTTATTAGCATATAATGTATTCATTCAATTTGCAAACTGATTCACAGGAAATGAAGATCCTGATCAAAAGCCTTCAGTTTGTTTGATTTGAGGTTTAATGTCCCCTTCAACACTATTTAGGTCATTTTGGAGACCTTGCTTCAAATTTTGTGGGACTTTTTCCTGAAACTTAGATGAAATGACATCTCAAGCCCTGCCACCCAATGACACCAATTGGGTTTATATGCATGGACAGTTCGACTCGCAACACTTTACCTGGGCAGGCTTAGGCCCTCTACCTGGTTTACCAGTACTCGTGCAGTTGGTTTCAGCTCTATGCTAAGTATCGTGCAGCCTAATCAATGCAGGAAGGAAAACTAGTAGCATAAGAGACAGGGCACTAACCAGAAGTAATAGCAGGCATACTTAACCCATTTTGTACTGAAAACCCCAAAACGGGTAGTTGGCAAACAGTGCAGGCCCAGATCAGACGCCGCATAATGCGGCGTCTGATCAGGGCCTACACTGTTTGAAAAAAGTTCAGCCATTTTCCTAATCAATTTTGAAGAAAACACAGCCTGACACCCCTAGATTTTGAAATGGACTCCTGCTATATATAAGGTGGAAGATTCCATTTGATACTACCCAGGCAAAGCGGTGCGTGTCGGACCCGTCCATGCTTATAAACCCTATTGGTTTCAATGGGCAGCAGGGCTTGAGATGTCATTTCATCTCAATGTCGGGTAAAAGTCCCACAAAATTGGAAGCAACGTCTCCAAAATGACCTTTACAGTGTTGACGGGGATGTTAAACCTCAAATCAAACAAACAAACAAAAAGGGTTAAAAGGTAACAGAAATGAAACCTACCAGCATAAGCAGAGGAACAGTTAAGAAACATACAGCTAAAGATACAGGAAACATACCAGACTAACAGCAGGAAAGCATTAGAGACAGGAAACTTACCAGGTAACAGGAAGAAAACTTACCAGCATAAGAGAAGGAAACTTACCAATATAAGAAATGGGAAACATACCTGGTAACAGGAAAAAAACTTACCAGCGTAAGAGAAGGAAACTTACCAATATCAGAAATAGGAAACATATCTGGTAACAGGAAGAAAACTTACCAGCATAAGAGATGGAAAGTTACCAGCATTAGAGATAGAGAATTAACCAGACTTCAAGAAGGCAAGTTACTAGCATAAGAGATGGGAACTTTTGAGATCACAAGAAGGAAACTTACCAGCATAAGAGATGGAATTTACCAGCATAAGTGAAGGAAATTTACCAGTTTACAGGAAGGAAGTTTACCTGCATAAGAGAAGTAAACTTACACAGGAAGGAAGTTTACCTGCATAAGAGAAGTAAACGTACCAGGAAACAGGAAGAAAACTTACCAGCATAAGACAGGAAACTTACCAGGTAACAAGAAGGAAATTTTACAGCAAGAAACTTACCAGGTTTCAAGAAGGCAACTTACCAGTATAAGATGCAGAAACTTATCAGAATAAGAGACAGAAGACTTACCTGGTTACAAGAAGTTAACTTACCAGCATAAGAGACAGGAATCTAACCAGGTAACAAAAAGGAAACTTACCAGCATAACAGGATGGAAAGTTCTGTAGAACAATCACCGTCAGATAGATCAGGTATGGGATTCTCATAACTCAAAGCCTGAAAAAAAAATCTACTGTAAAAATCCTAGAAAATCAGACACCTTAAGGACTTGCTGTAATTCACCTAAAATTTTAACAACTATGTTTCACGGTCCAGCAAGGAGTCCAAAAGGTGCAGGTGGAATGGCAAACAGTGTAGACCCTGATCAGACTGCTCCTTCAGGAGCAGTCTGATCTGGGTCTGCACTGTTTGCTTAGGCCTGTCTGTCCCAATACGCAGGATCATTATGGTATAAGAAAATATTTGGGAAAGATAGAAATTCAACTGAGCATAATATTTGACACAATGATTAGAACCTGTAATGCAAAAAAGCAGTTGCAGAAGAAGAAATCACAAAATATTTATACACAGCCCTTATTCCTCATATCATGCATGTGCATAACATCAGATTAACAAGTCTGCTCTGAACCTCACTTTATATAAAGAAAAGTGGGGTTTACCAAGTTATTCATTAGTTTCCTTATTTTTGCTGAAAAACATAGATTGTGCATACTTGTTAGAACTGCCACATTGTGGCGGTTCTAAAGAGCACCCACAATTAATATTTGAACTGGAAATTAGAAACAAGATAGCAAGATGGCCCTGAATTGCTCACATGATTTCAAGATGTCACACAGACGTTGAAAGCCATGCAAATAACTGACAGCCATCTAAGCAATCTTCCTGCAAAGTCTGAACGAAATTGAACCAAATCTATGAGAGTAGTTGTCATTTGAAGATGTTTATATTTTAAGTTCTGGCAACCAACTTGCCAAGCATAACTATTTAGCTAATTCTGTAGACGGTCAGCTAAGCATTATTCCAATGCAGTTTGAATGAAAGTCAACCAATCGTATATGAGCATTTGTTATTAAAAGGTTATTTTAGTTCTGGCAGCCATCTTGATTTTTAAAGGTTTTCCCTATGCTAGTCAATGTAAAATGTGGGTCCCTGAGCGAGGCCATTTTTTGCCCCAGGGCTATTATTTGAACAATCTTGCTAGAATTTTCATATCAAATATCAAAGACCATGACCTTCTGGTTTCAGACAAGAAAGTTTTCAAAGGTTTTCCCTATATAAGTACATGAAAACAGGTGGGTCCCTGATCAGTGCCAGTTTTGGCCCCAGGGCCATAATTTGAACAATTTTTGCAGAGGTCCATTAGATGAAGCTGTGTACCAAATATCAAAGACAGTTTTTGTTTTGTTTGATTTGAGGTTTAACGTCCCCGTCAACACTGTATAGGTCATTTTGGAGACGTTGCTTCCAATTTTGTGGGACTTTTACCTGACATTGAGAAGGAATCACATCTCAAGCCTTGTCGCCCAATGAAACCAATACGGGTTTATAAGCATGGACGGACCGACTCGCACCGCTTTACCTGGGCAGGCTTAGATCCTCTAAGTGGTTTACCAGTACTCGTGTGCGGTTGGATTTCAGCTCTGCATGGAAGCATCATGCAGCCCATCTATTTCTTCAAGCCCCAATGGGCAGTTAGACCAGCCGAGAAGATTTTTAAAGATATTCCTTATGTTTGTCTATTTTTTGCCCCAGGGCTTTAAACAATCTCTCTAGAGCTCCACTAGATGAAGCTATACATACCAAGGGCCTTCTGGTTTCAGACAAGAAAATTTTTAAAGATTTTACCTATGTTAGTTTCATGTAAAATGTGGGCCCCTAGGCAGGGCCATTTTTGGCCCCAGGACTGTAAGTTGAACATCCACTAGATGAAGGTGTGTACAAAATAACAAAGGGCCATCTAGTTTCAGACAAGAAGCTCATTTAACGTTTTTCCTATATAAGTCCATGTAAAACGTGGGCGCCAGGACAGGGCATTTTTGGCCCCAGGACAATAATTTGACCCAGGATAAGGCAATTTTTGGCCGCAAGGCAATAATTTGAACAATCTTGGTGGAGGTCCACTAGACGAAAATTCATACCAAATATCAAAGACCTTGGTCATCTGGTGTGGGGCCATTTTAGGCGCCAAGGCTATAAATGGAAAAATCTTGGTAGAAGCTTCATACCAAATATCAAAGATCAGGACCTTATTGTTTCAGAAAAGAAAAAGATTTTTGAACGTTTTCACTATATCAGTTTATGTAAAACATGTTGGCCCTATGGCCCCAAGGCTATAACTTGAACAGTCTTGGTAAAGGTACACTAGATGAAGTTGTGTACCAAATATCAAAGACCTGGGCATTCTGGTTTCAGACAAGCAGATTTTTAAAAGTTTTCCCCATATAAGTCTATGTAAAACATGTGGACCCTGGGATGGGGCCTTTTTTGTGCCCAAAGCTATAAATCTTGGTAGAGGTTTACTAGACGAAGCTTCATACCAAATAACAAAGACCTGGGCTTTCTAGCTTTTTAAAGGTTTTCCCTAAATAAGTCAATGCGGGCCATTGGGTGGGGCCAATTTTGGCCCTGGGATTATACTTTGAACAATCTATGTAGAGGTCCCTTAGATGAAGCTTCATACCAAATATCAAAGACCTGGGCCTTGTGGTTCAGAGAAGAAGATTTTTTAAGTTTTCAGTTAAAAAATCTACTTTTGGCTCCTGTGGCCTAGATATGCTATGGAACAGAACCATTTTAACAGCTTTCATTCCTGTGAAGTTTGGTCAAAAATGTGTTACCACAGTGCAAACAGCAGATCGGTTGTCTCTGAATGTACCATAAAAATCCTAAAAGTTCGGACACCTTGAGAGAACTTCATGTAATTCTCCAGAAATGTTAACGAATTTGTTTCACAATCCAGCAAGGAGTCCAAAAGGTGCAGATGGAATGGCAAACAGTGTAGACCCTGATCAGACTGCTCCTTCAGGAGCAGTCTGATCTGGGTCCACACTGTTTGCTTAGGCCTATCTGTACCAATACTTAGGATCATTAAGGTACCTGGATTTCATGAAAAACACTGTTTGTTTGATTTGAGGTTTAATGTCCCCGTCAACATTGTAAAGGTCATTTTGGAGACGTTGCTTCCAATTTTGTGGTTTTACCGGACATTGAGATGAAATGACATCTCAAGCCCTGCTGCCCAACAGGGTTTATAAGCATGGATGGGCCGACTCGCACCGCTTTGCCTGGGCAAGCTTAGATCATCTAAGCGGTTTACCAGTACTTATGTGCGAGCCGGTTTCAGCTCTGCGTGTAAGCATCATGCAGCCTATAAATTTCTTCAAGCCCCGATGGACGGGGGCCGGAAAAACACTATGTGTGCACAGTTTAATTCTATTGGTCACAGGGACAATTGCAAGGAATCTTCTAGATCATTTCGTAGATAAACAATCAACCCAGAAATCAACAGGTGATTTGTCGGATAAAGCACAAAGCACGTCATGTGACAAGTAATGGTGTTGTTTTCTCTGAAACATACACCACATGAACAAATCCATGAAATAAGCACCCCTCTAAACCCCACATTAAGAAGAGAAACCTGGGGTTTAGAGGTCCTTATTTCTGCTGCAAGACATTGGTTGTGGGTACTCGTTATAACCGCCTCACTGAGGCGGTTCTAACAAGCACACACAATCTATGTTTGGCCTAGAAATAAGAATAAAATCACAAATTTTCATCAGAAATTGAATGTTTTGGAGATATGAAAAAATGCACTTTGTCACATGGTTTGTTTTGTTTGATTTGAGGTTTAACGTCACCGTCAACACTGTAAAGGTCATTTTGGAGACGTTGCTTCCAATTTTGTGGGACTTTTACCCGACATTGAGCTGAAATGACATCTCAAGCCCTGTCGTCCAATGAAACCAATAGGATTTATTAGCATGGACGGTCCGCCTTGCACCGCGGTTCCTGGACAGGCTTAGATCCTCTAAGCGGTTTACCAGTACTAGTGTACGGGCCGGATTCAGCTCTGCGTGGAAGCATCATGCAGCCCATATATTTCTTCAAGCCCCTATGGGCGGGGGCTTGATAACATATCTGTGTGTCAGAGTAAACTTTTGTGTGTCTTCAAAAGTGACATTTTTCTGATGAAACTTTTTTAATAATTTTCTTATTTCTGTTGCAAGTATAGATTGTGGGTACTCATTAGAATTGCCTTATTGGTGTGTTTCTAATGAGTACCCACATTCCATGTTTTGGGGGAAAAATAAGGAAATAAATGCATCACGATAACACCCTTGTGTGACATAGTGCATTCTTTCATATACCGTAAACAGTTATTTTTCTGATGAAATTTTGTCATATTTTACCCATTTATACACCAAACATAGGTTTTGGGTGCTTGTTAGAACCACCTCATTGAGTAAGAATAAGAAAAATAATGTAAACCCCTGTTAACCTCAGTTTTCTCTATATAAAGTTGGGTTTAGAGGGGTGTTCATTACACAGACTTGTTAACATGAGGGTTAACCCTCTGTAATCCCCTATATAAAGTGGGGTTTAGAGGGGTGTTCATTACACAGACTTGTTAGCATGAAGGTTAACCCTCTGTAATCCCCTATATAAAGTGGGGTTTAGAGGGGTGTTCATTACACAGACTTGTTAGCATGAAGGTTAATCCTCTGTAATCCCCTATATAAAGTGGAGTTTAGAGGGGTGTTCATTACACAGACTTGTTAGCATGAAGGTTAACCCTCTGTAATCCCCTATATAAAATGGGGTTTAGAGGGGTGTTCATTTCACAGACTTGTTAGCATGAAGGTTAACCCTCTGTAATCCCCTATATAAAATGGGGTTTAGAGGGGTGTTCATTACACATACTTGTTAGCATGAAGGTTAACCCTCTGTAATCCCCTATATAAAATGGGGTTTACAAACTTGTTCAATACACAAACTTGTTAAAGTGATATTTTCTCAAAACCAACCAATCCATACGGTGATGCAAATGTTTGATATTTTTCTTATTTATGCTAAGATTATAGATTGTTGGTCCTCATCTCGGCAGTTCTAATGAGCACTCATGCATAACCTATTCTTTGAAAATGAATCCCTGCACACCAGGTAAGGAAATCCTGAACTTTAACCTGGGAGAGAAATTCTTGTCCTACCCAGGTAAAATTCTTGTAGCATACCCATTACGACAACACGCCTATGTTACAAAGTGCATTCATTCTTACTGTAAAAATCCAAAAAATGTGGACACCTTGAGACCTTGCTGTAATGCTCCTAAAATTTTAACAAATTTATTTCATGATTCAGCAAGGAGTAGAAAAGATGCAGACGGAATGGCAATCAGTGTAGACCCAGATCAGACTGCTCCTTCAGGAGTCTGATCTGGGTCTGCACTGTTTGCTTAGACCTGTCTGTCCCAATATTTAGGATCATTACGGTATCTCCAAAGTGGTCACTTATTTGATAAAAATATTGTGCTATTTTTCTAACCTTTACTCCAAACATAGGTTGTGAGTGCTCGTTAGAACCGCCTCATTGAGGCAGTTCTAATGAGTACCCACAACATATGTCTTGGAGTAAAAATAAAGAAAATAATGTATACCATGTAAACCCCAGTTTTCTCTATATAAAGCGGAGTTTAGACTTGTTAACATGATGCATGTAAACTCAACTTTCCTCTATATAAAGTGGGATTTACAAGGGTGTTCAAGACACAAACTTGTTAATGTCATGTATTCATTGAATTGTACAGTCTTCCAATGTCCATTGTTATTATCAAATCATGATCAAATAAATTATGTTTCATAAGTTTTCATTTTGTTGTTTGCTTCATGCTTTCAAACCCTTCTCTGCTATTTGGGACAAGGTGAGGGCCTCCCTCATTTTTAAATGATGGCCAAACACCAGTTAACCCTTTTTGTCTCAAGTAGAATTTTTCGAAAATAGAAGTAAAGGCAATGATCAGGAATTGATGCAATTGACCCATACCTCCCATCAGAGACACCAAAGGGGAAAAAACACAAACATTAAACAACTAGACCATAATGGAAACACTAATAGCTGAAAGCCCAAAGGACAGTTACTTTCCCACAAAATGGCCAATGGCTATCCAAAACAAGAGGGCCCAGTGGGCCCTGAATCGCTCACCTGAGTATCAGTGTCTCTAGTACATTCTTGGCCCAAGGGCTATAATTTGAAAAAAAACTTGGTAGTGGTCCACTACTATATGAAGCTTGTGAAAGGTGCATGGCTGAAATTTCCTGTCTCTATCCCTGAACATTAGTCCCGACCGATCGGAGAGTGTGTAGCTGATAGATCCAGTACAATTCCTTGATTTTCGGGGGTTTGTACTCCTATGGTCATCAGGGTCTGATGGTAAGATTTCAATAATTTGAAATGTTTGTTCGAGGGCATGTTCAAGGAGGTTGAAATGGTTTGCCACCGGCGTATCCCGTTTTTTCGGGTGTCGCGCTGGTGTTCCGTCATTCGAACCTTCTTGATAAGCCTCGATAGGATTCTTCTGGCTTCTATAGGCCGGTTGGATCTATGCCGGTAACTTTAGCGTCTTCCTTCTTAGACGGCCTCCTCTTCCGAAGTGTTCTCCCTGGTCCTCTTCTTGGAACTCTTCTCTTTGGGAACAACCGTAATTCGCGACGAACTGGCTGACGCAGACGTCAGGGTCAGATTGCTCAGGCTTGAGCTAACTGACATGTCGCTGTTGGTCTGTGTTGGACTTCTCCTATGGAACGCTGACCCGGCGCATCCGTCTCCGAGCAGAGAAGGGGTGCATTAAAGCTGGAGGTGTGTGGCTGACGACTCGGATTGGTCGCGCCATGGTCTTGCTCATTGTGACTCATAGCGAATAATTCCTAACTAGTTTCTGCCTAATAGTAGGCTTTCATCAGAGGATGTGTGCGCTTGTCACAGATTTGTGACGAGCTGTGCGATTTTCGCTGTTTATATACCCTCTGGGTCACCCATGGTTACCCATCATTATGTATGTAGACCGGCCCTTTTGGGGGCTGGTGGGCGATTTTTGCCTTTGTGAAGACTGTCACCGGCCCCGGTTGACGTTATTTCCATTTAGTTGTTATGGAGATAACGTCGTCACCGGCCCCTGGGGGCCGGTGACGTTATAATCCATTGTTGTTAATGGGCACAAGACGTTCACCGGCCCCTATGAGGCCGGGCGACGTTTTCCTTTACTATTGTGGTTAGGATTGTGGCGTTAGTTGGTCCGTTTGGGGCCGCTTTGTATTATCGGTAGCCTAAATACATGTATTTATATGTATCGTATGTATTTTATTGTTGGCACCGGTACCGATTTTTGGACAGTCTTTGAAAGGGAATACATTTTCGCTGTTTATTTACAGGCTTTGTGGGGTTACTGAAATGAGGCGCATTTGCAATTTATTGTTAATTTATGTTAATTGACGGGTGGGATGGGGGAGAGAATGTTTGTATAACATGTATAAGATGATTGTTTACATGCAAAGGTATGAAATTGTTTATAATAAACGGTCAAAATGAAACTTATTTGTTTTCATTTACATACCTTTATTTCGAAGTTGGCCATTGTGAATAAATCTTCACCTAAGGAGAGTTCTGTTTTGAATTTCTATTCTAGGGTAGGTCCTAGAATTCTATCTAATTTTTCTATTGTGAAGTCCCGTGTGTTCGGGTCCTTGGCACTTCGATTTTCCCCTGTAATTCCTTCGTGTTTAGTACGAATATGCTCACACATAGAATCTTTTCTAGTGAATAATAGCCCACAATGCTGGCATAAGATACGGAGTCCTTTGTGTGCCGTTTCCAGGTGTCTCCGCAGGCTTTTTGGGTGTTTGTATGTCTTGTTACATTCCAAACATGGATGCATTTCCGTAGTTTGTTATTAGTGCGACAATCGTGCGACGTTATGACATCCTCTTTATGCCAGTTTTGGGGCGTCTTTGCCCCATAATTGCAAACGTATTTGAGCTAACTAATAGGTTGCGTGTTCGGGATAGAGAGAGGAGTAAGGGGACATAAATGTGAAAGGTGCATGGCTGAAATTTCCTGTCTCTATCCTGAACATTAGTCCCGACCGATCGGAGAGTGTGTAGCTGATAGATCCAGTACAATTCCTTGATTTTCGGGGGTTTGTACTCCTATGGTCATCAGGGTCTGATAGTAAGATTTCAATAATTTGAAATGTTTGTTCGAGGGCATGTTCAAGGAGGTTGAAATGGTTTGCCACCGGCGTATCCCGTTTTTTCGGGTGTCGCGCTGGTGTTCCGTCATTCGAACCTTCTTGATAAGCCTCGATAGGATTCTTCTGGCTTCTATAGGCCGGTTGGATCTATGCCGGTAACTTTAGCGTCTTCCTTCTTAGACGGCCTCCTCTTCCGAAGTGTTCTCCCTGGTCCTCTTCTTGGAACTCTTCTCTTTGGGAACAACCGTAATTCGCGACGAACTGGCTGACGCAGACGTCAGGGTCAGATTGCTCAGGCTTGAGCTAACTGACATGTCGCTGTTGGTCTGTGTTGGACTTCTCCTATGGAACGCTGACCCGGCGCATCCGTCTCCGAGCAGAGAAGGGGTGCATTAAAGCTGGAGGTGTGTGGCTGACGACTCGGATTGGTCGCGCCATGGTCTTGCTCATTGTGACTCATAGCGAATAATTCCTAACTAGTTTCTGCCTAATAGTAGGCTTTCATCAGAGGATGTGTGCGCTTGTCACAGATTTGTGACGAGCTGTTTGTTGTTGTTTCCAGTTTCCCCGTGTCGCGGGTCGTCAGCTGGTGGGGTCCCAGGGAACTAATCCATTCTGGCACTACACCTTAGCCGTTCGGTGCTACCCCCATTCCACGTTGCCGGTGAATGGGGAGACCACCGCTCGGCTCCAGCCCCGTCCGTCCGTGTCTATCGTAAGTCTGCTGCAGTCGGTCCATTTTGTCTTCTACTCGACGTTATAATTTTTTGCTTGTCAATATGCCGAACCGTGTCAGAGCAGGAAAGGGTCAATTTTGATATTGGTATTTTTGTTTTTTATTTTTTTTTTTTATTTGATTTTTGTATATTTATGTAACGTATGTACATTTTTACATTGTTTGGTCTGTTTCCCCATCTTGTTGAGTGGTCTATTTTTTAAGTATATATGCGGGCGAATGTGCTTACCCCGCCACGGACCTGTTTTGTTTGTTTTTCTTGTGCCTTAAAGGTGGCGTTGTCCGTTTTAGGGCAAGCCCACCCGCTCACAGTTGCTGGGGAGGACAGTTTTTGTACCTGCAAGATTAAGCTAGTGGTTTATATTTTGTGTCGTTTTTTTTTTTTTTTATCTGTACATACAATATGTAACATAATAACATGAAGTGCCGGCCTACGCCGTCTCGGGCTTGAACTCGTATTTATTTTGTTAATGAGTGACGTCTATCGCGGAGGATGTGCATATTAGGTCAATCCCCTTTTATGCATTTGCCGTTTTAAGTTAAGAAAAAGTGATGCCTTCCTCGACGTAGGATGCCGCACTCTGCGGGACCATAAGTGGGTCAGTCGCCATGTTTGCATATCATTAACGCATCCTACGTGAAGGAAGGCACCATAGGATGAAAGCGTATTCCTGCCTAGCCATTTGGAGGCCCGAGACAACGTTAGCCGATCTCCTTTGTGTTGTTGTCCTTTTTGGGACAAGCCCATCCGCCCACAGTTGCTGGGAAGGACAATTTTTGTACCTGCAAGGTTGTGCTTGAAGATTATATTTGTGTTTTGTTTCTTATGTACATACAACATATAACATAGTAACATGGTGTGTTGGCTTCCGCCGTCTCGGGCCCAAATTCGTATTTATTTTAGTTAGTGGGTGACCTCTATCGCGGAGGATGTGGAAAGTAGGTCAATCCCCTTTCATGCTTTTTCGTTTGAAGTTAAAAAAAGGCGATGCCCTCCTCGACGCAGGATGTCGTATTCTGTGGGACCGTAGGAGAGTCATTTTGTGTCGCCACGTTTGCATATCACTATCGCATCCTACGTGTAGGAAGGCATCATAGTAGAAATAAAAGTATTCTTGCCTAGCCGTTTGGGGACCCGAGACAACGTTTGCCAATCTCTTTAGTCAAAGTGGTTAGTGCAAATTGTTATATAATCATGAAGGTCGCATACAAGCGTCCGCCTGCGCACGTGCGCAGTCGAGCGCTCCTATGCGATCTTGTTTTTAATGTTTCATATTTACACAAATAAAAATGTTTGAAATCGCTTTTTGAGAAAACTCTTCTTCTTCTTCTTCTAACTCCAGGTTTTTGATCTCTCTTTTCTATACTATCCTCTCTACTGTATTCCTATCCTACAACTATCGCTATATCTACCTATCTAGTGTGGTTGTATGTTGGTTTAGTTTCGCGTGGGTGGTTGTGTGTGTTAAAAGCCTTCCTTCAGGTCGCGCTAAGTCATGCCCTAGTTAATTAGTTAATTGCCCTTGTCTGTATTGATATGTGGCCATCTTGACCGTCTGTCTTTATTACGGTCATGGCGCAATTTGCTGTTTTTGGTGATTTTTATGTTATGCGACAAGGGCAGTACGGAGGGCTGTATGATATACCGGGTGAGATGCGGTTTTTCAGTCGTGGTGGTATGCAGAAGGCCCTTTTGAGGGCCCCCAGGTCATTCCGTTTGGGTAACCTTATAATGTACATCCTTTATTGGAAAGCGAAAGTTGCGAAAAAATAAAGAAAAAGATGTGATAAGGCGTCTTGTTTCTTATTTCTGCCCCACTTTTCTGTATGCGTTCCTGAAGGAGAGGCTTTGTTTGCTTGTGTGCTTTTGTGCCGTTCTCCTTTGGGTTGTGTGGCTCTCGATCAGCCAGGATTTTGACGCAACGCTGCTCAGTGCCAAAGTCCTAAGACCGCAAACCCAAGCGTTACATCTCGTCCTGATTTGCCGTTTGCCTCACCCCCTCAGGAGGGGCTGGGCGACGGATTTTCCTTGTGGTGGGTCCATGCCCAGTCCCGGCGTGCTTTCGTGTGGTCCTCTTTCGGGCTGTGTGGCTCCCGATCTGCTAGGGCTTTGGTGCAGCGTTCATAAGTGCAAAGCCAGTGGGCCGCAACCACAACGCTACACCTTGTCTTAACTTCTCGCTTGGCACACCCCCTCTGGAGAGTGGGTCGGGGCCATGGATTTTCCTTGTGGTGAGTCCATGCCCCGTTCTGCTATGGTCTTCTCACAGTGATCCAGGGATCGCTGTCACCGATAGGCACTCCTTAGTGCAAAGCCGAGGCCGCAATCACAGCGCCTATCGTTGACTTTGTTCCCCTTTTCGCTGTGAGACGGCCGCCCTTTGATCACCACGGCCCTTTTTGGTTGGTAGCGTCTAAGGTGCGGTTCGAATATTTATTTTTACTGTTCTGAACTCGGGTCTCTAGAGTTTTTGGTTTAAAGTATGTATTCTCGTACGGGGTGTGTTTTACAGTACAATGCGATTAATTTTAGTCTGCGCCCTTAGTTTTCCCCTATATTTTGTCCAGGTAGTTTGTTTTCTCAAAGAATTTGAAGACCGCGTCCCTCATTTCCTGTGAATTTAGATTGAGCAGAGAAACCGCGTTTATCTCCCCTTGGTATCCTAATGTTGTCAGTTCTCCCTTTAGTTCCCTTCTGGCGGGGCCGTGTGCGGGGCACTCTGCGAGGTAGTGTTGAACACACTCCACCCCGCCACAGTGCCCGCATAATGGATCGGCCTCGCTATAGAAGATGTTGTGTGCATTTAGTCCGTTGACCCCGAGTCTTAGTCGTGTATATATGCGATCGAGCTTTCGGCTGTCGCTATATTGTACCAATTTCGGGGTCAAGGACTGACAGATCGAGTGTCTAAAGCCGTGTTGTCCCTGCCATATGCGCGCCCATTCCTTTTTGATGCTGGCCTTAATGATTGCGTATACTTCTTGTGGGGTGGGGAGGTAGTCAAGTGCCTTTCCCCGGGTCAGAGCTTCTTTGGCCAGTGTGTCTGCGCGCTCATTCCCCTGCACGTTGCAGTGGGAGGGGATCCAATCTATGTTCAGGGTGATACCTTGTTTTAGAATTTTGTGTATTAGGATATGAATGTCCTGCAGTATATCTGGTCTTGTAGTGCTATTCCCAGAGTTTATGCTTTGTATTGAGCTTAATGAGTCTGTTAGTATAACAACACTATCGGGTTTTTGTTCCTGTATCCATTCCAAAGCTTTTTGTATGGCTATAAGTTCTGCAGTGTAGACTGTGAGGTGCTGGTTAAGTTTGAATTTTTGGTCGAAGTTTAATTCTGGTATTGTGAAAGCACACCCCGTTTCTTTTTTGTCAGCATCTTTGCTTCCATCAGTGAAAATTTTAAGCGCTTGCTTATAGTTTTCACTGATGTGTGATTCTGCGATCTCATTGCATTTTTTCTGTGATGTTTCATTTTTCTTTATGACACCCGTTAGTGTTGTTTTTGCGCATAGGCTTCTTAAGTTAAAAACTTCCGGATATGTTTGTTCCGCTGTTTTGACCTGCTCGAGGTCATGGTTTTTAATTAGGTCCTGGACTTTGATAATATAGGGGATCTTTCCTCTTAACCTATCTCTTTTAACATGATTGGGCGTGTCGGCGATCATTTCGTTAATGGGGAGACTTTCCCTAAGACTGCTTGAGCGGGCCCAGTACTTGAGTTGCAGTTCATCCCTCCGCAGGTGCAGGGGCATGACGCTGCATTCAATCTCCAGGTCCAGGTTCCGCGTTCCCCTGTATGCCCCAGTAGCGATTCGAAGGGCCGTGGCCTGTATGCTATCTAGTTTTTTCAGGTGTGAGGGCGCCGCAGACGCGTATGCTTGGCAGCCATAATCAATTTTGCTTCTTATGAGTGCTGTGTACATTTTGATCAGGGTTTTCTTGTCTGCTCCAAAGTTTGCCCCCGAGACCGCCCTTAGCACATTTAGGTCCCGCTGGGACCTGGACACCAGGTTTTCAATGTGCAGTCTCCATGTTAGATTGCTGTCAAAGTACATGCCCAGGAATTTGGCATGACCGGCGTACTTTATTTCCTGTCCGTCATACGTCAGCCTGGGCATGCCCTTTGTATCTGCGAAATTTCTATTGTAAACTACCACTGTTGTTTTTTCAGTTGACAATTTGAAGCCCCAATTTGTAGCCCAATCATGTATGGCATTTAACGCTTTTTGTAATGCAGGAATGGCACTTTTCGGTTTTTTCGCGGTTTTCCATACTAAGCCGTCATCTGCGAACATGGATATTTCCAGCGGTAATGCATTAAGTGTTTCCTGCAGTGTGTTCATTAATAGGTTGAAAAGGATAGGAGATAGCACCGACCCCTGGGGGGAACCATTCTCGCATTCATAAAAACCGGACACCTCGCTACCTATTTTTACGTTCATTTTTCTATCAGTCAAAAAGTCTCTGATCCAGGTTAACATTTTTCCTTGAATTCCGAATTTGTTTAGTTTTAGGAGGACCCCCCTAGTCCATAGTAGGTCGAAAGCTTTTTCTAAATCCAAAAATATCGCTACCAGTGAGTGTTTCATTAGTTTTGCCTTTCGGATGGCGGATTCCAGTCTGGTGATTTGATCAATGGTAGATCTATGTTTTCTAAAACCTGATTGTTCATTTGCTAAGAGGTTGTTTTTCTCAATGTGTGCTGTTAATCTAGATGCTACCATTGTTTCCATGATTTTACATATGGTTGATGTGAGTGAAATCGGCCTATACGATTTCGGCTCGTGGGGGTCCTTGTCTGGTTTTAATATTGGGACGATGGTGCTCTCCTTCCATTGTGTAGGGAGGGTCCCCTCGTCCCAAGATTTATTTATTAGTGCGAGAAGTTGATTTTTTCCCTTTTCTGGTAGATTTTTTAACATGTCGTAGTGAACGGTGTCTGCCCCGGGGGCGGTGCTCTTTTTCTTATTAAGCGCGCTCTGTAGCTCCCTATGGGAGAAGTTCGCATTGTATGCACGGCACTGGCCAGCGCGATCGGCGTCTTGAACGGCCTGCTCAATTATTGGGTCCTGCGTTTCCCTAATGCGCCTAAAATTTGGGTCTAAATTTTCGTTACTGCAGACTTTCCGGTAGTGTTGTGCTAAGATTTCTGCTTTTTCATTGTTTTCGTGATATCTTGCGTTTCCTTGTTTTAAAACTTCTACCGGTTTTAGTGGTTTTCCATTAAATCTTTTTATTGTGTCCCAAATTTTCTTAGAGTTTGTTTTATATGTGAGAGTAGACACAAAATCCCTCCAGGCTTGTTGTTTTGTTTGTGTTAAAAGGTATTTTGTTTCCTCCCTTACGCGTCTATATTCTTCTAAAAGTGCGGCTGTTTTGTTTTTCCTGTATTTATAGTATATTTTATTTTTCTTTTTGACTGCCTCGCTACAATTTTCATCCCACCATGGCAGGGTGTTTTTATGCTTATTTTTTGGTTGCGTTTTTGGTATTGATTTTTCACATGCCGCCATTATTTCCGAAACAAAATCCTCATTGCTTTTATCGATATTTGTGCCTTCGAGGGATATGTTAATGTGTTTAAGTTGCTGCCTAAAGAGGTCCCAGTCTGCTTTGTCTAATTTCCAACGTCGGGCAGGCCGCTGCGTTACGCATTTGTGAGTGACGTTGAGCGACGTCAGGATGGGGAAGTGGTCGCTTCCCATCGTGTCGTCTCCCACGTGCCACTCACTAGATCGGCATAGTGATGCGCTGACCAGTGTTAAGTCTATGGCGCTCGTGCTTCCGCGCTCGACGTTGAGTCGTGTGCCACACCCCGTGTTTAAGATTACGTAATCTGTGCTATTTATGAACTCGACCAGTTCTAGGCCTCGCCGTTTGTCGTATGTGGGGTTGTGGTTTGTCTCCCATAGTTCATGTCTGGCATTGAAGTCCCCCAAGAAAACTGATTTTTTCCCCACTTTTTTATATATTTCATCATAATCGTCAGACGTTACATTTGTTTGGGGTGGTGCATAAAAGTTAACGATGTCTATGTTTTCATTTTGTCCAAAAAGTCTGACGATCACCACCTCTATTTCTTTTTTTGTGTGTCTAAATTTGATTTCTTCCGAATCTAGTCCTGATTTGATAAAGGTGGCTAGTCCTCCCCCATGTTTCCCCTTTTCCCTACTGAAACTGACCGGGGTTTTATATCCTGGAAGTTTTGTTGGTTTACTATCTTTTTTTGAGAAAGTTTCTTGAATAGCTATTACCTCCGGTGTGTAGCCTAAAGTTTCTAGATAATGGCCTAAGGCCCCGAGTTTTGTTCCGTTATCCTTGCCAGACAGACTACGGGCGTTCCACTGTAACACGCGGATTTTAGCAGTGGTGCTGGGATCCATAATTAGGCAGTAATATATTTTTTGTTTTAACGGCGTGAGCTTTTACGTCCACCCTTGATCCTTGGTCTAGGATCGGTGGAGCTATAGTCCGCGTTTTTCCTTAAGAGCTCTTGTGGTTCGCGTTTGTTATGTTGCCTCCTTGGAATTATTGTTTTCCGCCTATTTTGTGCGGGTGCAGGTGCGGTGCTTATTTCTTTTTCTTTCGTTGCTTCTGTAGGTGATTGGGGGTTCTCGCTATTTGCGGTGTGTACCCCTGTGGTGCCCGACGTATTCATGTTGTCGGTTTCCATTATGTTTGCGGTGGCATTTTCGACGACGAGGTCTATGACCTCATCTGACGCCTTGGTGCTCAGCAGATTTTGTTTGTTGAGCTCGTGCAAGATTGAGCTCGTGGCTTTTTTTATCGCCGCGGCGATTAGCGTTTCGACCTCCATTTTTGTGTAAGTCTCCTTTGTGTTGTGTGCATGGGGTGCGGTATGGGCCGCACTGGGGGTTGCAATGTAAGCCGCACTGGGGGGTGCGGTATAAGCCGCACTGGGGGGTGCGGTATAAGCCGCACTGGGGGGTGCGGTATAAGCCGCACTGGAGCTCATGATTTCTTGCGCGGTATTTTGTGTTTGGGCTTTTTTTTGTTCCCAATCTCTGGCTATTTGACCGTTTATTTGGTCGATTTGCGCCTTGTAATTGAGGAAAATGTTGCACCCGCGCCAGGCTACTCCATGGCCGGCTAATCCGCAGTTTGCGCATTTTTTATTGTGTTTAGTTTTGCATTCATTGTGCTTATGGATCCCAGCACAGTGCGGGCATGTGCTTTTTTTACTTCTGCAGTTTTTTTCCGAGTGTCCATATTTTTGACATTTTTGACAGCGCAAATACTGCAAAAAGCATGGTTGCAGAGGATATGTGATATCGGCCGCACTGGTTAGCTCGAAAGTCGGTGTTTCCTTATTAAAAGTCAATTTGACTAAATCGAGATCTTTGCCCCTGGACGCTATCCTACGTGCATCGCAAATCTGATAGCGCCCAAAGTCAAACATCTCCCTGAGTTTTTCCTGCCTGATATTTGCCCCGATGTTCAGTGTTGCGTATGTCATTTTTTGTTGCTGGTTATTGCGCGTGTTGTTTGCGCTACCTTGTAGTTCCGCTAAGCTTGTGCCTATTGTAATTTTGAGTTCGAGCCCCTGGTAGTGAAAACCCTTCGCTTTTACTTCTTTGGCAGCCGGGATTTTGAAAATGGGGCCCTTTCCCTTCCCAGGGGCATGGGCTTCGATGACCTCCCCTATGTAGGTCTTGAAACTGGTCGCAAACTGTTCCATTTTCTGTATGGGGAAAGCGCCCCCCACCAGCGCGAACATAACGTAAACGTACGTCATGCCCGTCGCCGCTGTTTGGCGCGCCTCCGTTCTTTCCTTGCTTGAGGCGGGGGTAGGGACGTGGGATTGAACCCTAGCCCTAGCCATGCTCCCCTCTTTGTGTGTCCTCCCATTTTTTTTGCCCACTTCCGTGAAGCCCCCTTTCTCCATGTCCTCCTCCTCGGCCCCAGAGTCAATGACCAGGACTGAATCCAGGTCTTCCACCCCCTCCCCCAATCCAAGGTTTATGGCCTTAGGTAATGGGCGCCCCCCGAAGGACTCCCCCTCTGAGTCGCTTGACAGGTATGTCCTATCCCGCTTCTGACCTGCTGCCTGGCTCTGATCAGTCTGATCAGGGGCCACCTTCCCTTTAGAAGACCCGGGTTTTGGGGTTGAGGTCATGTTTGACCCCAGGGATCCCGGCAGGGCGAGGGCTTTTTGCCTAATCTGGCCCTCCCAGTCCTTACCCTGAGGGGTGGGCCCTCCAGGGAGGGGCTCAGAGAACTCTGTCTCCGAGCTCCCCCCTGCAGGGCTCGCCACCAGGTCCGCAACCATATCGCAAACATCCCTGGTGTTGTCCAGGCCCTCCCCCTCCCCAGCCAGCTGTTTTGGATCAGCAGAGTCCACCCCCGGGCCCGTACCCTGGGTCCCTGAGCCTGTCGCGACCTCATCATGTGTCTTTGATCTCATTTTTCTACCAATCAACAATACTAACAATACTAATCAACAATATACTAACAATATACTGACAATATACTAATACAATATACTAATCAAGATGTCACATTTTACACTTCTAGAAGCCAATTTTCACAGCTTGGAAAGGTGTGAAAATAGGTATGACACGGGGTATTGTGTCAAGAAGGCAAGATAAACGCAAAAAATAATAACTGAAGAGAGAGATTAATACGTCCTACCTGTCCGAAGACTGAACCTGGAGAGCTGCAGTTCTGTATTGTTCAGCCATGCACCTTTCACATTTATGTCCCCTTACTCCTCTCTCTATCCCGAACACGCAACCTATTAGTTAGCTCAAATACGTTTGCAATTATGGGGCAAAGACGCCCCAAAACTGGCATAAAGAGGATGTCATAACGTCGCACGATTGTCGCACTAATAACAAACTACGGAAATGCATCCATGTTTGGAATGTAACAAGACATACAAACACCCAAAAAGCCTGCGGAGACACCTGGAAACGGCACACAAAGGACTCCGTATCTTATGCCAGCATTGTGGGCTATTATTCACTAGAAAAGATTCTATGTGTGAGCATATTCGTACTAAACACGAAGGAATTACAGGGGAAAATCGAAGTGCCAAGGACCCGAACACACGGGACTTCACAATAGAAAAATTAGATAGAATTCTAGGACCTACCCTAGAATAGAAATTCAAAACAGAACTCTCCTTAGGTGAAGATTTATTCACAATGGCCAACTTCGAAATAAAGGTATGTAAATGAAAACAAATAAGTTTCATTTTGACCGTTTATTATAAACAATTTCATACCTTTGCATGTAAACAATCATCTTATACATGTTATACAAACATTCTCTCCCCCATCCCACCCGTCAATTAACATAAATTAACAATAAATTGCAAATGCGCCTCATTTCAGTAACCCCACAAAGCCTGTAAATAAACAGCGAAAATGTATTCCCTTTCAAAGACTGTCCAAAAATCGGTACCGGTGCCGACAATAAAATACATACGATACATATAAATACATGTATTTAGGCTACCGATAATACAAAGCGGCCCCAAACGGACCAACTAACGCCACAATCCTAACCACAATAGTAAAGGAAAACGTCGCCCGGCCCCATAGGGGCCGGTGAACGTCTTGTGCCCATTAACAACAATGGATTATAACGTCACCGGCCCCCAGGGGCCGGTGACGACGTTATCTCCATAACAACTAAATGGAAATAACGCCAAAAGGGCCGGTGACAGTCTTCACAAAGGCAAAAATCGCCCACCAGCCCCCAAAAGGGCCGGTCTACATACATAATGATGGGTAACCATGGGTGACCCAGAGGGTATATAAACAGCGAAAATCGCACAGCTCGTCACAAATCTGTGACAAGCGCACACATCCTCTGATGAAAGCCTACTATTAGGCAGAAACTAGTTAGGAATTATTCGCTATGAGTCACAATGAGCAAGACCATGGCGCGACCAATCCGAGTCGTCAGCCACACACCTCCAGCTTTACTATATGAAGCTTCATACCAAATATCAAAGACCTGGGCCTTCTGGTTTCAGAAAAGATTTTTTTAAAGGTTTTCCCTTTATAAGCCAATGTAAAACTAGCGGGCCGTGGCGCGGGGACACTTTTGGTGCCAGGGCCATAATTTGAACAATCTCAGTAGAGGTCCACTATATAAAGCTACACGCCAAATATCAAAAACCTGGGTTTTCTGGTTTCAGACGAGAAAATTTTTTTTTAAGTTTTTTTTTTCCAATATAAGCCTATGTAAAATTAGTGGGTACCGGTGTCCCACTTTATCTTGACCCCTGGGTAGCTTTATCCCCGGGGGTAAAGCTACTGGGGTAAGGATATTCCGGCTGGGATATCTTTACCCCCAGGGGTAAAGCTAAACTGGCCAGGATGTCTTTACCCCCACCCCAACTTTTGGGTATAAACTAGTTTCTTAATGCCCAATTTCTTCTTATATGTAAGTGAAGCAAGATAGTGGACTCGATGTTTCACTTTGACATTTTTCGTTTCAATCATGACTCGGACCAATAGAACTGCCCTTAGTAAGAAATATGACCATATTATGCAGGCAAATGATTAGTTAATAACTTTTTTTTGTATATTTTCTTATTCAAAATGATGCTTATGACAATCTTTCATTATCTTGCATTATCCCTGTCCGTTGTGAAATGGGTGGTGGTGGTGAGTGGAAAGGCGGGAGCAAAGATATCCCGACTGGGATATCTTTACCCCTGGGGGTAAAGCTAAACTGGCCAGGATATCTTTACCCCCACCCCAACTTTGGGTATAAACTAGTTTCTTAATGCCCAATTTCTTCTTATATGTAAGTGAAGCAAGATAGTGGACTCGATGTTTCACTTTAACATTTTTGTTTCATTCATGACTCGGACCAACAGAACTGCCCTTAGTAAGAAATATGACCATATTATAGAGGCAAATGATTATTTAATAACTTCAATCTTGCATTATCCCTGTCCGTTGTGAAATGGGTGATGGTGGTGAATGGAAAGGCTGGGGCAAAGATATCCCGACTGGGATATCTTTACCCCTGGGGGTAAAGCTAAACTGGCCGGGATAGCTTTACCCCCACCCCAACTTTTGGGTATAAACTATTTCTTAATGCCCAATTTCTTTTTATATGTAAGTGAAGCAAGATAGTAAACTCGATGTTTCACTTTAACATTTTTCGTTTCAATTATGACTCGGACTAATAGAACCACCCTTAGTAAGAAATATGACCATATTATAGCGGCAAATGATTATTTAGTAACTTCTTTTTGTATATTTTCTTATTCAAAATGTTGCTTATGACAATCTATCATAATCTTGCATTATCCCTTTCAGTTGTGATATGGGTGGTGGTGGTGAGTGGAAAGGCGGGAGTAAAGACACACCTGTCGAACCAAAAGCGTTCAAACTTTGATGAGCTTCATGTCATTCTGACTTGAAACATCATTCAATATATCCTCACAACATATCAGTCAACTGCCTGACAGAATTAAATTCAAAACACAAGGTGGTGTAAATTTCATTGCTGACTCCTGCACTGTCCAATCAAAATACATCTCAAATGTCAATCAGAAAGAATTTTCCAAAATGAGACCAATCAATTGCTTGATCTAGTTTTAGAATTCGTTCATGAATGACCTTTGCTTGTCAAACTAACTTGATGCAAATAGATTCATTGAAAGTTATTTCATAAGAGTTTGAACGCTTTTGTGTCCACGGGTGTATCCCGGCTGGGATATCTTTACCCCAGGGGGTAAAGCTAAACTGGCCAGGATATCTTTACCCCCACCCCAAATTTTGGGTATAAAGTATTTTCTTAATGCCCAATTTCTTCTTATAAGTAACTGAAGCAAGCTAGTGGACTCGATGTTTCACTTTAACATTTTTCGTTTCATTCATGACTCAGACTAATAGAACTACCCTTAGTAAGAAACATGACCATATTATAGAGGTAAATGATTATTTAATAACTTCTTTTTGTTTATTTTCTTATTCAAAATGATGCTTATGACAATCTTTCATAATCTTGCATTATTCCTGTCAGTTGTGAAATGGGTGGAGGTGGTGAGTTGAAAGGCAGGGGTAAAGATATCCCGGCTGGGATATCTTTACCCCCGGGGGTAAAGCTATACTGGCCAGGATATCTTTATCCCCATCCCAACTTTTGGGTATAAACTAGTTTCTTAATGCCAAATTTCTTCTTATATGTAACTGAAGCAAGATAGTGGACTCGATGTTTCACTTTTACATTTTTCGTTTCAATCATGACTCAGACTAATAGAACTACCCTTAGTAAGAAACATGACACTATTATAGAGGCAAATGATTATTTAGTAACTTCTTTTTGTATATTTTCTTATTCAAAATGTTGCTTATGAAATCTTTCATTATCTTGCATTATCCCTGTCAGTTGTGAAATGGATGGTGGTGGTGAGTTGAAAGGCGGGGGTAAAGATATCCCGGCTGGGATATCTTTACCCCCGGGGGTAAAGCTAAACTGGCCAGGGTATCTTTACCCCCACCCCAACTTTTGGATATAAACTATTTTCTCAATGCCCAATTTCTTCTTAAATGTAACTGAAGCAAGATAGTGGACTCGATGTTTAACTTGAACATTTTTTGTTTCAGTCATGACTCGGACTAATAGAACTACCCTTAGTAAGAAATATGACCATATTATAGAGGCAAAAGATTATTTAATAACTTCTTTTTGTTTATTTTCTTATTCAAAATGTTGCTTATGACAATCTATCAGCGGTTTACCAGTACTTGTGTGCTGTTGGTTTCAGCTCGGTGTGGAAGCATCATGCAGCCCATCTATTTCTTCAAGCGCCAGTGGGCTGGGGCTGTCTCTATATCGTTGTTCAATATAACTCCAGATACAGTTCTTTTGTCGGCTCTTTAATTGTCCTAAGTTCATGCTGAACCATATGTTTATCCCATTTCCGATGAGAACCCCAAAATTGCAAACAGTGTGGGGTCAGATCAGATGCTGCAAAAAGCGATGTTTGAACAAAACCCCCACCCATAAGCAATGGTAGAATTTGTGAAAAACTGATTCATGCAAGCTATATGGTATAAGTGTGCTTGTTTTGGTTTTGCAAAATGCTGGAAGGGTGGGGGTGAAGGTAACCCAGCCAGGATATTTTGCCCCCCGGGGGTGAAGGTATCCTGGCCGGGATATCTTTACCCCCACCCATGAGCAATGGTAGATATGTGCCTGATTCATGCAGGCTAGCTTGTGGTTACGTAATGTCAACCATAAACCATTGGACATCAGATGTACCTTCCATTATAGAGAAATGTGCATGTCTGGGTTAGATAGTCATTTGCCTCTATAATATGGTCATATTTCTTACTAAGGGTTTTTCTGCTAGTCAGAGTCATACAAGCTAGCTTGTGCCTGATTGTGCTAATGCTATGTCTACCATAGACCATTGGAAATCAGTAATATCTTCCATTGTTGAGAAGTGTGCTTGTCTTGGTTTTTCAAAGTCTGGATGTGGTGAGTGGTCATGGTATCCCAGCCATTGTATCTTCACCCCCACCCATGAGCAATGGTCTGTTTGTGAAAAAAATATTCATGCGAATTATATGGTATATGTGTGCTTGTTTGGGTTTTTCAAAATGCTGGAAGGGTGGGGGTCAAGCTGCCCCAGCCAGGATATTTTGCCCTCTGGGGGTGAAGGTATCCCGGCCGGGATATCTTTACCCCACCCATGAGCAATGGTAGAGATGTGAAATCCTGATTCATGCAAGCTAGCTTGTGGTAGTGTTATGTCAACCATAGACCATTGGACTTCAGTAGTACCTTCCATTGTTGAAAAGTGTGCTTGTCTGGGTTTTCCAAAGTCTGGTTGTGGGGTGGGGTGGGGTCACACTATCCCAGCCGGGATATCTTCACCCCCACCTATGAGCAATGGTAGAAGTTGTGAAAAACTGATTCATGCAAGCTATATGGTATAAGTGTGCTTGTTTGGGGTTTTTCGAAATACTGGGAGTGTGGGGGTGAAGGTATCCCAGCCAGGATATCTTTACCCCCACCCATGAGCAATGGTAGAGGTGTGAAATCCTGATTCATGCAAGCTAGCTTGTGGTAATGTCATGTCATCCATAGACCTTTGGACAGCAGTTGTACCTTCATTGTTGAGAAGTGTGTTTGTTTGGATTTTCCAAGGTCTGGATGTGGGTTGGGGTCACACTATCCCAGCTGGGATATCTTCACCCGCACCTATGCGCAATGGTAGAAGTCTGGATCTGGGGGTGGGGTCACACTATCCTGGCCGGGATATCTTCACCCCCACCTATGAGCATTGGTAGAAGTTGTGAAAAACTTATTCATGCAAGCTATATGGTATAAGTGTGCATGTTTGGGTTTTTCGAAATGCTGGAAGGGTGGGGTTCAAGCTACCCCAGCCAGGATATTTTGCCCCCTGGGGGTGAAGGTATCCCGGCTGAGATATCTTTACCCCCACCCATGAGCAATGGTAGAAATGTGAAATCCTGATTCATGCAAGCTAGCTTGTGGTAGTGTTATGTCAACCATAGACCATTGGACATCAGTAGTACCTTCCATTGTTGAGAAGCGTGCTTGGATTTTAGGGGAGGGGTCACGCTATCCCAGCTGGAATATCTGCACCCCCACAGATGAGCATTGGCAGAAGTTGTGAAAAACTGATTCATACAACTTATATGGTACAAGTGTGCTTGTTTGGGTTTTTCGAAATACTGGGAGTGTGGGGGTGAAGGTATTCCAGCCGGGACATTTTGCCCCCCCGTGGATGAAGGTATCGCAGCCGGGATATCTTTACCCCCACCCATGAGCAATGGTAGAGGTGAGAAATCCTGATTCATGCAGGCTAGCTTGTGGTTACGTAATGTCAACCATAAACCATTGGACATCAGATGTACCTTCCATTATTGAGAAATATGCATGTCTGGGTTAAATAGTCGTTTGCCTCCATATTATGATCATATTTCTTACTTTTCTGCTAGTCAGAGTCATGCTTGAAACAAAAAATGTTAAAATTGGGGGCAAGATATCCCAGCCGGGATATCTTCACCCCGGCCTTGCCGCCGCACGCCAACACAACCACCACCACTCACAACTGACAGGTATAATGCAATATTATGAAAGATTGTCATAACCAAGGTGTTGACTAAGAAAATAAACAAAATGAAGTTATTAAACAGTCATATGCCTCTATAATGTGGTCATATTTCTTACTAAGGGTAGTTCTATTAGTGTCATGACTGAAACAAAAATGTTTAAGTGAAACATTGAGTCCACTATCTTGCTTCAGTTTCATATATAAAAAAAGTAATTAGGCATTAACAAATTAGTTTATACCCAAAGGTGGGGATGGGGGTAAAGATATCCTGGGCAGTTTAGCTTTACCCCCGGGGGGAGGGGGCAAGATATCCCAGCCGGGATATCTTCACCCCCGCCTTTCCACACACCACCACCACTCAAAAATGACAGGGATAATGCAAGATTATAAGTCTACTATCTTACTTCAGTTACATAAAAGAAGAAATTGGGCATTATGAAAATAGTTTATACCCAAAAGTGTGGATGGGGTAAAGATATCCTGGCCAGTTTAGCTTTACCCCCGCCTTTCCACCCACCACCACCATCCATTTCACAACTGACAGGGATATTGCAAGATTATGAAAGATTGTCATAAGCAACATTTTGAATAAGAAAATATACAAAAAGAAGTTATTAAATATTCATTTGGCTCTTTAATATGGTCATATTTCTTACTAAGGGTAGTTCTATTAGTCCGAGTCATGATTGAAACGAAAAATGTTAAAGTGAAACATCAAGTCCACTATCTTGCTTCACTTACATATAAGAAGAAATTTTGCATTAAGAAACTAGTTTATACCCAAAAGTGGGGATGGGGGAGAAGATATCCTGGCCAGTTTAGCTTTACCCCCGGGGGTAAAGATATCCCAGCCGGGATATTTTTACCCCCGCCTTTCCACTCACCACCACCAATCATTTCAAAACTGACAGGGATAATGTAAGAATTTGAAAGATTGTAATAAGCAACATTTTGAATAAGAAAATATACAAAAAGAAGTTATTAAATTCTCATTTGCCTCTATAATATGGTCATATTTCTTACTAAGGGTGGTTCTATTAGATCGAGTCATGATTGAAACAAAAAATGTTAAAGTGAAACATCAAGTCCACTATCTTGCTTCACTTACTTATAAGAAGAAATTGGGCAATAAGAAAATAGTTTATACCCAAAAGTTGGGCCGGGGGTAAAGATATCCTGGCCAGTTTAGCTTTACCCCCGGGGGTAAAGATATCCCAGCTGGGATATCTTTACCCCCGGGGGTCAAGATATCAAGGGTGGGGGTAAAGATATCCCGGGATATCTTTACCCCCGGGGGTAAAGATAAACTTACACCGGCACAGGGACATTTTTGGCCTCAGGGCTATAATTTAAGCAATCTTGATAGAGGTCCACTAGATGAAGCTTCACACCAAATATCAAAGACCTGGGCCTTGCTGTTTCAAGGAAGAAGATTTTCAAAGCTTATCTCTATATAAGTCTATATTAAACCAAAAGGCCCCGGGGCAGGGGCATTTGTGGCCTGAGGGCTATAATTTGAACAATCTTGGTAGGGGTCTACTAGATGAAGCTCCATACCAAATATCAAAGACATGGGCATTGCAGTTTCAGAGAAGAAGATTTTTAAGATTTCCCTATATATAAGTCTTGTTAAACCAAAGGGTCTCAGGGCGGGGGCATTTTTGGCCCAGGGCTATAATTCGAACAATCTTGATAGAGGTCCACTAGATGAAATTTCACACCAAATATCAAAGACCTAGGCCTAGTGGTTTCACAGTAGAAGATTTTTAAAGATTTTCCCAAAATAAGTCTATATAAAACCAAAGGGCCACGGAGCGGGGGCAGTTTTGGCCCCAGGGCTATAATTTCTCTTGGTAGAGGTCCACAAGATGAAGCTTCACACCAAATATCAAGGACCTGGGCCAGAAGAAGAATTTTTAAAGATTTTCCTTATATAAGCCTATGTAAAACCAAAGGGCCCCAGGGTTGGGATATTTTTGGCCCCAGCACTATAATTTGAACAATCTTGGTAGGGGTCCACTAGATGAAGCTTCATACCAAATAGCAAAGACCTGGGCCTTGCCGTTTCAGAGAAGAAGATTTTTAAAGATTTTCATTATATAAGCCCATGTAAAACCAAAGGGATCCGGGGTGGGTGCATTTTTGGCCCCAGCACTATAATTTGAACGATCATGGTAGGTGTCCACTAGATGAAGCTTCATACCAAATAGCAAAGATCTGGGCCTTGCGGTTTCAGAGAAGAAGATTTTTAAAGATTTTCCCTATATAAGCCCATGTAAAACCAAAGGGCCCCGGGGCGGAGACATTTTTTGCCCCAGCACTATAATTGGAACAATCTTGGTTGGGGTCCACTAGATGAAGCTTCATACCAAATAGCAAAGACCTGGGCCTTGCGGTTTCAGAGAAGAGGATTTTTAAAGATTTTCCCCATACAATCCTATTTAAAATCAAAGGGCCCTGGGGCGGGCGCATTTTGGGCCCCAGCACTATAATTTGAACAATCTTGGTAGGGGTCCACTAGATGAAGCTTCATACCAAATATCAAAGACCTTGGCCTTGTGGTTTCAGAGAAGAAGATTTTATAAGTTTTCGGTGAAAAAAAAAAATCTAATTTTGGCTCCTGGGACCTAGATGTGCAACAGACCGGAACCATTTGAACAACTTTGAAAGGGGACCACCTAAGGATCATTCCTGTGAAGTTTGGTCAAAATCCGTTCAGTGGTTTAGGAGGAGATGTCGTTTGAAGAAAAAGTTTACGCACGGACGGACGCACGACGGACAAAAAGTGATCCCAAAAGCTCACCTCGCCACTAGATGAGCTAACAAAAATATGTCAACAATACATGCATTCAAAGACGAACTACTGTATAACAAAAATAGACTGTGACCGAAGAACCTTGGAACGATCATTGAAAAGTATTTCACTTCGGGCATAAAGTGATTTTACGCGGCCGCAATCCTCGCCCTTACTTCTGTCACGATTTAGACAAATAATTTGTTCAGTCTGCATGAAGGCTTCCGACTCCAATGGGCCTAGCAGGACAATGCATCATTTTAAAATCAAGTCCATTTTAAAATTTAGAGGTATCATTTAAGTTTGTCTATCCACCCAAAAATAGAAGCCTCCGTGGTATAGTGGTTACGCTTCTCGCCTTGTAAACCAGGGATCGCAGGGTCGATCCCGGGCTTCTCCAGACTTTCGGATGAGTCTTTAAACCGAGGTCCCGTCTCCGTGTGACCTTAGCTGTTGGTGGGACGTAAATCTCAAACACTCACTCACTATCAACCCAAAGTTACTAATATAATATATAAGGACAGTAGATTGCACGACCCGCAGAAAAAGCGACCGACTGAAGTCGGTTGATTTTCTAAGAGTGCCCTAAAATCACCGTGTCATTCGGTCATTCTGTCAGTCTGTCAGTCTGTCTGTCCGTCCGTAACCCGTTTGTGAAAATTGGTGATAGTGACTTAACCGCTTGGAATATTTAAACAATTTTTGGCATACTGATAGATATCAATGAGATCTAATCAATGAACTTGCGAAATATTACATTCCATTTAGTATAGCCTCGCCGAGGCGAAAAATGTGAAAATTTTCGAACTGCTTCTCCTCGGAAACCGTTGGGCCGATTGAAGTCACATTTCATATGGAGCCTCTATGGGATAGGGGAAACCAAAATTTGCTCATGGGGTCCAGGTCACATGACCAAAATTGCCGCCAAGCCATATATGGTCTGTCTGTCTGTCCGTCCGTAACCCGTTTGTGAAAATTGGTGAGAGTGACTTAACCGCTTGGAATATTTAAACAATTTTTGGCATACTGATAGATGTCAATGAGATCTAACCAATGAACTTGCAAAATATTACATTCCATTTAGTATAGCCTCGCCGAGGCGAAAAATCCGTAACCCGTTTGTGAAAATTGGTGATAGTGACTTAACCGCTTGGAATATTTAAACAATTTTTGGCATACTGATAGATATCAATGAGATCTAACCAATGAACTTGCGAAATATTATATTTCATTTAGTATAGCCTCGCCGAGGCGAAAAATGTGAATTTTTTTAACTGCTTCTCAAGGGTTATTTACCTGTCCCTTAGGGGCAATTATTGCTTGTCCTGGATAACGCAATAAACAGTTTGGCTAGATTATAAAAATCATAAATTAACTTAAACGTAAAGATGCCAATTACAACAATTCTCGTTGTCTTTGTTGTCAGCTGGTTTGTTGCAAAACAAGCAGACTGCTACCTGAGGAGCAGTCTGATCGGAATCTACACTGTTTGCATGCGTGTCAAATGTTTGCGAATGTTAGCAAGTATGAAGCAGACGACATAAAATGACAATATTTTCAGATGCAGTTTTTCTTGGCATCTTAAGGGTTAAAGGTGTTCTTTCACAAAACATATGGGCCTGTGCATGTTAAAACCTACAATAAGATTAGTACAACCAGCGAAGACACAGATCAACCTGCATTTACATTCAGTCTGGCCAGTCTTCTCGTGTTGCTCTCTGTCTAATCCGGATGCCTTAAAAATCTCATTCAAACAGCAAAAACTGTGATCAGACTGTGCACATCTCAGGTTTGCTGATTGCAATGGTCCTTTTGCAGGTTTTAATGCGCAGGCTCATATATCAGTATTTTTCGAATAAGGCCAGATCTAGATCAATGGTTCTGTATAACAATAACCCATATGATACTGTCTATACGTGAACAGTCCAGACCCAGAGCATATGCCGCATCTGATATGGGCCTTCACTGGTCCACCAATTATATGCAAACATTATATATCATGCGAAAGAAGACCTGTTTATGCCCTACATTACGGAGACACGCCTATTTATATATACATAAATATCTGCAGATAAAAAAGTCTGATATTTTCAGAAAACAGAGATTAGAACCGCCTCGGCAAGTAACGAGTACCCAACATGCATGACTCGGAGCAGAAATAAGGAAAATACAGTGAAATTCCGCAATTCAGACCACCTAAAATTATGACTAAATCTGCTTTAAAAAGGTTATTTTGAAGGCTGCACTTTTTAAGGCTGCACTTTATCTTTCTTCGTGTTATCTGCACTAATTATCCTCTGGTCAGGGTCCACCTTTGAGGCTGTTCAAAAATATTCTTACAGACCACCTTTGAACAGTCCAAAAGGTGGTCTTAATACAGGATTTTTCTGTACTGTGAACGCCTTTAACCCCATTTTTATTATATAAAAGTGAGGTTTAAGAGGGTCAAATTTACAGGTGCGCGGAAATGTTTTTCCTGTGACTTTTTTTCCTACAACCAAATTATATGGGTATGTTTTGGTAATACAGGCAAAAACATATACAGTGAAACTTCGCTAGCTCGAACATCAATTGCTCGTTTACCATGGCTGATTCGAACACATTCTGCACCCTAGGAAATTCTTTACATAGATTGTTTATGAATCATTATCTCCCTCCCGCTTATTCAAGATGGGCTTATTCTAATTAACACCTACTTGAAAAACAACAAGACACAAAGGAGACATCATTATTACCAAACAAACTGCAATCATAATATTTTTCTGCTCCGCTAATTAAAGAAAAGATAATTGTCGCTATTAACCCTTTTTTTACCAAATGGAATCTCCCTTCTTTTATACAGCAGGAGTTCATTTAAATATTTAGGGGCGTCAAGTTGTGTTTTCTTCACGGATTTATTTGAAAACTGGCTGAACATTTTGCAAACATTGTGGGCTCTGATCAGACGCCACGTTCTGATCTTGGCCTGCACCGTTTGCCAATCACCCCTTGAGGGGTTTCCGGTACAAAAAGTGTTAAGGCCTGGTCCCGAATTATAACTCGATATTTTCCGCTGTCTTCCGATAATTTCCGAATCAGAATTTTAGAAGAAAAAAAAAGAATACCACTACTAAAAAAATGCCAAAAGGACATAGTAATTTTCATTCTATTTAATTGAAACAAAAACTAAATCGTTCATAATTATCACCACTACGTTTTTTCCCAGCAACTTTTTCCAAACATGGTATTTAAATCACTTTTTTTTAGTTTTGTTAATAAACCCTAGGAGAGAAATGGACATTTTACTATATATTTTAATCATTTCGATAGGCACCTAAAACAATCAACAAAAGGTATAGCAAATTTTTGTCCAAAAAATATGAAAATAATATCAGCATATTCGTGAATAAATGAAGTTTCGAAATTTTCCAGCAAAAATTTTGTATTTATTTACAAATTTATTTTATGAAATAAAAACTAAAGTGTCGTTATATATTTCTTTACATTTCGCCGCCAATATTATTACAGGTAAATCGGATACGGCGGTCGTCCAAAGTTGGATACGCCTCGGAAACCGTTGGGCCGATTGAAGTCAGATTTCATATGGAGCCTCTATGGGTTGGGAGAAACCAAAATTTGCTCATGGGGTCCAGTCACCTGACCAAAATGGCTGCCAAGCCATATATGGAATGTCTGTCTGTCCGTCCGTAACCCATTTGTGAAAATTAGTTTATACTTATTTATTTTAGTTCGATTGCGCTTATTGAAACGCTCTCGAACACTCATTCCGGGTGTTTTCACGCGAGCGAGAGAGAGAGGCAGTGGCTTTTACACCACTGCTACCCATTTACACCTGGGTGGAGTGGGGCAGTGCCATTACGTGTCTTGCCCAAGGACACACCTCGATACCGGTGGCCGGATTCGAACCCACAACCTCTCGATCATGAGTCGAACGCGCTAACCACTGTGCTATCGAGGCTGACATTTTTGTGAAAATTGGTGATAGTGACTTAACCGCTCGGAATATTTAAACAATTTTTTGGCATACTGATAGATATCAATGAGATCTAACCAATGAACTTGCGAAATATTACATTCCATTTAGTATAGCCCCGCCGAGGCGAAAAAATGTGAAAATTTTCGAACCGCTTCTCCTCGGAAACCGTTGGGCCGATTGAAGTCAAATTTCATATGGAGCCTCTATGGGATGGGGGAAACCAAATTTGCTCATGGGGTCCAGTCACATGACTAAAATGGCCACCAAGCCATATATAGTAAAAACCCTTCAAAAATAGTCTACTCCAGAACCACTGGGCAGATTTCCGCGAAACTTGATAAATAGCATCTGGGACGTAGGCCCATCATAAATTGCTAAACTGGTGACCCTGGAGTGATCTTGTCCTTCTTTGTGCCTAGGTCAAACTTTGACACATATGCTTTTGTATTGGAAAAGTGAGAATGCATTTTATCCTGCAAACGATTCAGAATACAGTACTAAAGTATAAGTTATATTTTTGCTCCTTACGATAAGGCGCATTTATTGGGGGAACCGTTTTAGGTCCAGGTCACATGACCAAAATGGCCGCCATACCCATATATGGTAACACTCATAAAGCTAAAAGCATCCGGCGGGTCGTGCACTTCAGCTGAAGCACTGGTTAATGTTACTAATGTTCACATGACTAGGACTGATTTGTTTGAAATTCAGGCAACCGCGTTATTGTTATCATGTTAAGTACAGAATGTTGTGTAAAGAGATTGGACTGGACTCATGTGTTGAGTTTTGCAAACTGATCAGGGTCTACACTGCTTAAGGGTAATGAATACTACCTTCAGGAGAGGCAAGTCTTGCAAAAGTATTTTTGTCTCTCATGTAAATAGGGGTCTACTCTTAAAGGAAAGAATTTGCTCCTGAGGAGCAAATTCTTTCCTTTAAGAGTACACGTAGACCCCATTTTCAGTGTGACAGATGACCCCCACCCACCAGGGCTTGAAGAAATAGATGGGCTGCATGATGCTTCCACGCAGAGCTGAATCCGACCCGCACAAGAGTACTGGTAAACCGCTTAGAGGATCTAAGCCTTCCCAGGCAAAGCGGTGCGAGTTTGACCATCCATGCTTATAAACAATATTGGTTTCCTTGGGCAACAGGGCTTGAGATGTCATTTCATCTCAATGTCTGGTAAAAGTCCACAAAATTGGAAGCAACGTCTCCAAAATGACCTATACAGTGTTGACGGGGACCTTAAACCTCAAATCAAACAAACAAATCAGTGTTTATAGAAAAGCGAACAGGAAATTCCAAAAGTTGTCTCCCTTAAAAAAAATGGCAGAAAAATCTGCCAGGTAATCCCCATTCCCCTTAAAGTACAGAAATTGAAGGTTTAAATGAAACAGTATACTGTAAAAATCCTAATAATCATGTGAAGTCCGTGAAATAAAGACCCCCCTAAACCCCACTTTATATAGAGAAAACTGGGGTTTATGGGGGTATACATTATTTTTCTTATTTCTCCTCCAAGACATAGGTTGTGGGTACTCATTAGAACCGCCTCAATGAGGCGGTTCTAACGAGCACCCACAATCTATGTTGAAAGCAGAAATAAGAAAGATGGTATCATTTTTACCTCAAATTTGTCACTTCTGACACCATATTGGACGCCATTATTTCACACGGACATGTTTTCCTAATGAATTCGGACAGCTTAAGGACTTGCTATAGTTCTTCTAAAATGTTAACTTTCACAATCCAGCAAGGGTTTCAAAAATTGCAGATGGATTGGCAAACAGAGTAGACCCTGATCAGACTCAGTCTGATCTGGGTCTCCATTGTTTGCTTAGGCCTGTCTGTCCCAATACTTAGATCATTACCGTAATTCCCCCTTACAGAACCATTTTCCACCCTAAACTCGGAGACAATCATCAGTGTGTTCATAAAACAGTCAGAAGCCAAGGCATGTTATCCGATTATGTCCATAAAATCTCGGGTGCCAATAAAGCCCATTGATCTTCCTTGCACCTTCATTTGTAATTTGATTTTTCTGAAACTTACAGGAAGTCAGTTATTGATGCATCCCAGGCTTCTCTAGCCTTTTGGATGAGATGTTCAACAGGCCCCATCTACATATGAGTTGTTTGTTCGACACATGCACACGCTTAGAAAGGTCAACATCTGTGCCTATGTTGTTTAGTGTTTAACCCATATTTGTTGCCTGCTGGTTACTTTACAAGTCATTGTTGCAAACTGAGTGTGGACCCAGATCAGACTGCTCCTGGAGGAGCAGTCTGATCAGGGTTCTCACTGTTTGCATGTATGCAAAAATATGTTTAAAATGTTTGCAAGCAGATATACTGACAATATTTTCAGATGCAGGTTTTCTTGTCATCTTAAGGGTTAAAGGTCCTGACTCTGAGACACCGTGCTATCCCATACAAGAGTGGTTTTGTTTTTCTCCGGTAACCCAAGTTTTTGGCCACTGCTGATCGATTAATGGTCAACACCATACAAGTAGACAAAAACCTCCAAAAGGATGTGTCGCCAGCAAAGACTCAGATTAGCCTGCACAGCCATTGGATGCTCACATAAGCCTTCTATAGGCTCCACTGGAAAGGGGGGCTTTGCCCTAGCCAGGCTGGTCAGATGCACAGTGAGGTTCTAAGTCTGCCCAGGCATAGCGGTGCTAGTCGGACCGTCCATGCTTATAAACCTTATTGGTTTCATTGGACGACAGGGCTTGAGATGTCATTTCATCTCAATGTCGGGTAAAAGTCCCACAAAATTGGAAGCAACGTGTTGATGGGGACGTTAAACTTCAAATCAAACAAACAAACAAACAGATGCACAGTGCATCTTTTTCAGTCACACAGGTTTTCTTTTGCTTTTCCCAGGCTCAAATGTATTATACTAGTCTCATTTCTGGTGCTCAGAATTAACCATTGAACTGATCAGCCCCCCCCCCCCCCCACCCCCAGCCCCTGAATTCCTTTTGCAAACAGTGTAGCTACAGATCAGATGGCTTCTAAAGAAGCCATATGATCAGGATCTCCACTGCTACTTATTCAGTTTTCTCATATGAATGAATGCATCAATATAAGTAATTTGATTGAATGATAATCACACATTGGGTATGGTAAAATTAATTTATTCAACAGGACAAGGAAACGATGATTTGCTTATTCTTTAGGTACATCAATACAATTATAACATACAATTAACAAGAACATTATTTTCATAAAATATAATTCTCTCCTTATGTAAAATATATCAAACTTATTGCCAGTTTTCAACAATGTCATCATATATGAGCCATGTGACTGTCATGAGAAAACCTGGTTCAAAGGTTATAAAACTTTTTCATGCTCAGCTCACTTGAGCGTGAAGTTTATACTGCTCATAAATTTTAAAATGCCAACATGTTGGCATTTTAAAATTTATGAGCAGGATAAATGACATTCTGTGCTGGTCTGAGCAGGAAAATTGCCTGATTTGTTTGTATTTTAATAGTTATAAGCATATATTATTATAGGTATAATGTGTATTATATCTTGCGACTTCTTCTTCTTCTTCTTCTTCTTCTTCTTCTTCTTCTTCTTCTTCTTCTTCTTCTTCTTCAATGCGATTTACAGGTATTTTGATCGGCCTCAGGAGTTACATCGCGTGCGCGCATTTCACTAGTGACTGCAGGATATTGGGATGTCTGATCAGTGTCTTCACAGTTTGCCAATGTCCCATGTTTGGTTGTTTTTGCATAATGTCTGTTTAAAAGTTTGACGATTAATTGGGCTGCGACAAGCGAAAGGGGGTCTTCGCGCATGTGCGCCCAGCGAAGTCCAATATTACATGTGACATACACCTGTACAAACTTTGGTGTAGCCGTATTACGTAATAGTTCCGAAGGTTTCGTGCATTTATCAGACACGTATGAAAAATCTAACCCGAATAAAAAATTGCACTTTTTTCATGCATGCGTGCGCAAGAGAGGTCATATAGGCGAAATACCTCAAATCGCGCAGGGAAATAAGACTTCGACACGTGCCAAAATTGTGGTCCCAAGGTACCAGTACCTCAGAATGTCACAAGATTATTTTACCAAGAAAAAATTCTTTCTGCCGTGGTGGATCACTATGCTGCAAAGCGCCCACGTGCATGGATGCGTGGTCTTCATATACTTCATGATAACGCCCCTGCACACAGATCAGCCGCGATGATCGAATATAAGGAGTTGAACATTAAAACTTTACCACATCCTCCATACAGTCCAGACCTTTCTCGTTGTGATTTCTGGCGTAACACATATATTGAAACATGTCTGCGAGGACGTCGTTTTGAAGGCCGTGTATAAATACCCAAAAAAGCCCTCGCCCATCGGGGCTTATAGGAATAGATTGGGCTGCATGGTGCTTCCACGCAGAGCTGAAACTAACCCCACGCCAGTACTGGTAAACCGCTTAGAAGGACAAAGCCAGCCCAGGCAAAGTGATGTGAGTCAGAACGCCCAATGCATATAAGCCTTTTGGTTTCATTGGGCGACAGGGTTTGAGATGTCATTTTTTTCCCTTCAATGTCGGGTAAAAGTCCCACGAAAATGGAAGCAACGTCTCCGAAATTACCTAAATAGTGTTGACGGGGACGTAAAACCTCAATTCAAACAAACAAACAAAATACTTAAAAATGCATTTTCTGAGAGGATAAAAAGACTGCGAAATGAACACGTTAAAGGACTCCACCAGGTTTACAAGCCGCATCCACTATTAATACTTTCCAAATGCCCCTTGTATAAATGTAAAATATAAAGCATTTGACTGATTAAAATGCATCTCAAATGTCAAGAACATACATAGACCAAGTAAAAATGGTATAAGCACTTGTCACACTGAATGAGATCTGTCAATGTACATTGCTAGATCCAATTTTAGAAATCTTTAATGAATGACATTCATCTGTCAAACTAACAATGCAAAGAAGTTCATTGAAAGTTACTTCATCAGAGTTTTGCAGTTTTTGTCCATATGTGTATTGAATACCACCATGGCTTTTTCTGATCAAAAACTGCTACATTTTTTTTTATTTCTGCATCAAACATAGACTGTGGCACTCGTTAGAACCGCCTCGAAGTGGTTCTAACGAGTACCCACAATATATGCTTTTGAGCAAAAATGAGGAACATAAAACGTATAACCCTGTAAACCCCATGTATTTTACGTAACCTTCTCCGCTTGCAGAAAGAAGTTTTGTGTAAAAATCGTCCTTATAGCGAAGAATCTGCTTAGGCTGATCCGAGTCTTCGCTTGGCGAACATACTTAAAGACCCCTTTACAGTTGGCGCCAAATTATGCAGCTTGTTCATGAGAAAGGGTGCTGATCGAATAGTCGACCAGTAAAGGCTCAGCTGAGCCTGCGCATAATCGCAGTTTGTTGCTCGCAGACATATTAGTGAGATACTAAGGTCGCCATTGATTGATTATTTTGGGTTTAACGACATGTCAACCCTTGTGGGTCATTTTGTGTCGTCCTCCAGAGAAAGGGAGAAAATGGATAGAAGAGACAGTAGAGGAGAAGAAAGTGAGGGACGGTGGAGAAAGAGGAAAATGAATGGAAGATTAAGGTCGTCAAAGGCCTGGTCCTATTACATGTATTAGTTGCCTGCATACGAGTGTAGCACATAAACTAGAGTGATGAGTGCCATTTTCTCATGGCACGTTTTTTTTTGTTGTTGTTTTTTTTTTTTTTTTTTTCAACAGTTTTTATTTAAATCTGAGAACGCTTCCAGTTTGGATTGGTCCGTGTAAGTACGATATGTCAAATGTAAATATTAACCCTTTTTGTATATAAGGAGGAAGATTCCATTTGGTTTTTGCTTGATTTAAGGTTTAACGTCCCCGTCAACACTGTAAAGGTCATTTTGGAGACGTTGCTTCCAATTTTGTGGGACTCTTACCCGACACTGAGATGAAATGACATCTCAAGCCCTGTCGCCCAATGATGCTAATAAACCGTATTGGTTTCATTGGGCGACAGGGCTTGAGATGTCATTTCATTTCAGTGTCGGGTAAAAGTCCCACAAAATTGGAAGCAACGTCTCCAAAATGACCTTTACAATGTTGACGGGGACGTTACAACCTCAAATCAAACAAGAGGGCCCAGAGGGCCCTGGTTCGCTCACCTGATCCAATGTATAACAAGTGGGCCCAGGGCAGGGTCAATTTTGGCCCCAGGGCTATAATTTGAACAATCTTGGTAGAGGTCCACAAGATGAAGCTTCATATCGAATATGAAAGACCTGGGCTTTCTGGTTTCAGAGAAGAAGATTTTAAAGGTTTACCCTGCATATAGAAGTCTATGTAAAACAAGATTTTCCCTATATAAGTCTATGTTAAACCAAAGGGCCCCGGAGCGGGGGCATTTTTGGCCCCAGGGCTATAATTTGAACAATCTTGGTAGAGGTCCACTAGCTGAAGCTTCATAACAAATATCAAAGACCTAAGCTTTGTGTTTCAGAGAAGATGATTTTTAAAGATTTTCCCTATGTAAAACCAAAGGGCCACATGGCGGGGGCATTTTTGGTCTCAGGGCTATAATTTGAACAATCTTTGTAGAGGTCCACTAGCTGAAGCTTTATAACAAATATCGAAGCCCTAAGCCTTGTGGTTTCAGAGAAGAAGATTTTTCAAGATTTTTCCCTATACAAGTCTATGTAAAACCAAAGGGCCCCGGAGCGGGGGCATTTTTGGCCCCAGGGCTATAATTTGAACAATCTTGGTAGAGGTCCACAAGATGAAGCTTCATACCAAATATCAAAGACCTGGGCCTTGCAGTTTCAGAGAAGAAGATTTTTCAAGATTTTCCCTATATAAGCATATGTAAAACAAAAGGGCCCTGGTGCGGGGGCATTTTTGGCCCCAGCACTATAATTTGAACAATCTTGGTAGGGGTCCACTAGATGAAGCTTCATACCAAATATCAAAGACCTGGGCCTTGTGGTTTCAGAGAAGAAGATTTTTAAAGATTTCCCATATATAAGCCCATGTAAAACCAAAGGACCCCCGTGCGGGGGCATTTTTAGCTCCAGCACTATAATTTGAACATTCTTGGTAGGCGTCCACTAGATGAAGCTTCATACCAAATATCAAAGACCTGAGCCTTGTGGTTTCAGAGATGAAGATTTTTAAATATTTTCCCTATAATTATAGGCCTATGAAAAACCAAAGGGCCCCGGGGATGGGGCATTTTTGACCCCAGGACTATAATTTGAACAATCTTGGTAGAGGTCCACTAGATGAAGCTTCACACCAAATATCAAAGATCTGAGCCTTGCGGTTTCAGAGAAGAAGATTTTTAAAGATTTTCCCTATATAAGCCTATGTGAAACCAAAGGCCCCCAGTGCGGGGGCATTTTTGGCCCAGGGCTATAATTTGAACAATCTTGGTAGAAGTCCACTAGGTGAAGCTTCACACCAAATATCAAAGACCCGGGCCTTGTGGTTTTAGAGAAGAAGATTTTTAAAGATTTTCCCTATATAAGCCTATGTAAACACAAAGGCCCCCGGGGCAGTGACATGTCTGGCCCAAGGGCCATAATTTGAACAATCTTGGTAGAGGTCCACTAGATGAAGCTTCATACCAAATATCGAAGACCTGGGCCTTTCGGTTTCAGAGAAGAAGATTTTTAAAGATTTTTCCTGTATAAGCCTATGTAAAACCAAAGGCCCCCGGGGCGAGGGCATTTTTGGCCCTAGGGCTATAATTTGAACAATCTTGGTAGAGGTCCACTAGATGAAGCTTCACACCAAATATCAAAGACCTAGGCCTTGTAGTTTCAGAAAAGAAGACTTTTAAAGATTTTCCCTTTATGAGCCTATGTAAAACCAAAGGCCCCTGGGGTGGGGGCATTTTTGGCCCCATGGCTATAATTTGAACAATCTTGGTAGAGGTCCACTAGGTGAAGCTTCCCACCAAATATCAAAGACCTGGGCCTTGTGGTTTCAGAGATGAAGATTTTTAAAGATTTTCCCTATATAAGCCTATGTAAACCTAAAGGCCCACGGGGCGGGGGCATTTCTGGCCCAAGGGCCATAATTTGAACAATCTTGGTAGAGGTCCACTAGATGAAGCTTCATACCAAATATCGAAGACCTGGGCCTTTCGGTTTCAGAGAAGAAGATTTTTAAAGATTTTCCCTGTAAAAGCCTATGTAAAACCAAAGGCCCCCGGGGCGGGGACATTTTTCGCCCTAGGGCTATAATTTGAACAATCTTGGTAGCAGTCCACTTGGTAAAGCTTCACACCAAATATCAAAGACCTGGGCCTTGTGGTTTCAGAGAAGAAGATTTTTAAAGATTTTCCCCAAATATAAGCCTATATAAACCCAAAGGCCCCCGGGGCGGGGGCATTTCTGGCCCAAGGGCCATAATTTGAACAATCTTGGTAGAGGTCCACTAGATGAAGCTTCATACCAAATATCAAAGAACTGGGCCTTTCGGTTTCAGAGAAGAAGATTTTTAAAGTTTTCATTTTAAAAATCTATTTTTAGCTCCTGTGACCTAGATGTGCAATGGACCGGAACCATTTGAACAACTTTGAAAGGGGACCACCTAAGGATCATTCCTGTGAAGTTTGGTTAAAAACCAATCAGTGGTTTAGGAGGAGATGTCATTTGAAGAAAAAGTTTACGCACACACGCACGCACACACGCACACACGCACGACGGACGACGGACAAAAAGTGATCCCAAAAGCTCACCTTGTCACTACGTGACAGGTGAGCTAACAAAAACCAAATGGAATCTTCCTCTTTATATACAGCAGGAGTCCATTTCAAAATTCAGGGGTGTCAGGTTGTGTTATCTTCAAAATTGATTCGGAAAATGGCTTAATTTTTCGCAGACCACGGCGTCTGATATGGACATGCACTGTTTGCCAAGGTACCCCGTACTGAATGTGTTCAAATAACACATTTATACGGAAAACCCCAGAACGGACCATTGACAAACAGTTGAACTTTTGTTCAGTTCAACCACTTCTAATCAACCCAACCTGGTACCCATAAATTTCCATTGAACTCCTCCGGCTATTTATAAAGTGGACGATTCCATTCAGTATAAAATGGGGTGATTAATACAAATGCACTTGTCTACTCAGTTCTTTTTGCAATATAAAACTGGAAGATACCATTCCACTCTCGTGCTCCACCAATGCATTGAATTATTTCCATATTCGGAACAACCATTTTGATTTCAGCTGCCGACGTAAGAATAGGTGTATGTCCTAGAATGATCAGATGCCCACCAAGTTTGAGGCACTCTGTTAATGGCTTAAGAAATATATGAGCGATTTCTGTTTTAATAACTTCAGAGTTAATGAATCTAATAAACACAACATCCACACTTTCTTTTGGAACTGGTGGTTGGAGGGCATTGGCGCAGTGGATCTCATCAACTCGTTTTGTTGCAAACTCTGCCATATGTTGGCTTAGGTCTGACCCTATGGTGAAGCTGTTTGGCAGACCGGTTTTCATCGTATACAAGAACTGACCGGTTGAGCATGCGCAGTCGAATAGCCGAAGATCTTCAACTCCGAGCGACTTCAGGAACTTGATGCTATACTGGCGAAGATATACTTCTCCTTCTCCCAGCGAGAGAGCCAGCTTCTCATCAATCTCCCAGCCCTCTTCTGGTGACTGAATTTCCTCTTTATTCAGATGCACGAGCGCTGGAAACGGATACGTTATTTCAAATTCAGTCAGTCCAGTTCCAAGAATGTCATTGATCAAATAAATTTTCTCTCCCGCCTTAAGTTCATTGTAGAACAGAACTACACCATCTTCTCTTATGCGCTGGTCGACCAACTTTCCAAGAATCATGCTAGCTGTCACGTGACTGCAATGCAACTCACGAATTTTGTTTTTCACAAACTGATGAGACAAAATTCGGCGTCCAACGATAACCCTGTCATTCACATTGGATCGTAGAAAGAAAATTCCTTGCGGAATTTCATTAAATTTTTCAAAGTACTTCGAAACAGGTCGCCTGCTCACTTCGTCCCAGTCTATCCCGTCTGCTGCTTTTGTGTCGTCTGGTATTGCACGCGCTTGGTACATTTCTACCTCCTCAAGAATAAGAGTAAGATTCCTGACATCATGCTCGTCAATGTTATCAGTAAGCGCTTGTTTCAGAAGAGCTATCGCTTCATCCCAATTCTGCTGAGAAACCAGTTCTTGGGCTTTATATAGTTTCTCTCTTTCTTCCTTTGCGTGAATGTCTCGAAAGATGCCTACAAAGGCAAAATCAGTGCTTCCTTCGCTTGCAGTTGCAAGACTTCTTCTTCTTTCCCCAGACATTGTTAATTCGTAACTTATCCCCAGTTAATTCGTTACTTATCCACAGCTTATTACTCTAAGCTGTTACAAATCAATGATAGGTGTCGTTTGGATAGGTCGGTCCAACTTGTATAAGTTTATCAGATAAGCTCCGTTATAAGAAAAAATGTCATCAGGGTTTTGTCACCGGTCTCTCAGCCACACAGACTATATAGCCGGTCTTGGTATTTCGTGTTTAAAAACTAGAGATATGGTTCTATCCAAGCAGTGACCAAAGTGCTGGTCAGATTGCGCGGATGCGCATGCGGAACTGAACCTTTGTTGTTCGAAAATTACAAAACCAGGTTTTCACTTGATGCGACTTGGTTAGGGCTTGTACCAACTGAGGTATGCATGATGAAACGTCTTTTCATGAGAACTTCCAGCATTCTGTTACCGTCTCTTTCAAAAATATCTTTGTCTCTCTTGCCAATTGAGAGGCTGCCACATACCCAAGACACGATGGGGCTCCATTACGATAGCACACCCGTACAACATAGTGCATATTTCACGTCTCCATAATGGCTACTTTCCGGTGAAAATATGTCATGTTTTGGTTATTTTTACTTCAAACATAGGTTGTGTTTGCTCGTCATTGAGGCGGTTCCAACGGGTCCCCACAACCTATGTCTTGGGGCAGAAATAAGAACAAGATGGCCATGATGGCCCTGGATCGCTCACCTGATACATAGAGTAACAAGTGGGCTCCAGGGAGGACCATTATTAACACCAGGGCTATAATGTACATAATGTTGAGAGAGGTATAAAAAGGTGAAGCTTCATACCAAATATCAACAAAGGCTATAATTTGAACAATCTTGGCAAAGGCCCACTAGATGAAGCTACACACCAAATATCAAAGACCTGGGCCTTGTGGTTTCAGAGAAAAAGATTTTTTAAGGATATTCCTTACATAAGCCTAGGTAAAACCAAATAGCCCCGGGGCGGTCTCAGGGCTATAATTTAAACAATCTTGATAGAGGTCCATTAGATGAAGCTTCACACTAAATATCAAAGACCCGGCTGGGCCTTGCTGTTTCAGAGAAGATGATTTTCAAAGATTATCTCTATATAAGTCTATGTAAAACCAAAGGGCCCCGGGGCGGGGCGTTTGTGGCCCGAGGGCTATAATTTGAACAATCTTGGTAGAGGTCCACTAGATGAAGCTCCAAACCAAATATCAAAGACGTGGGCAGTTTCAGAGAAGAAGATTGTTTAAAGATTTCCCTATATAAGTCTACGTAAAACCAAAGGGTCTCGGGGCGGGGGCATTTTTGGCCCCAGGGCTAAAGTTTGTACAATCTTGATAGAGGTCCTCTAGATGAAATTTCACACCAAATATCAAAGACATAGGCCTTGTGACTTCACAGAAGAAGATTTTTAAAGATTTTCCCTATATAAGTCTATGTAAAACCAAAGGGCCCCGAGGCGGGGGCATTGTTGGTCTACGGGGTTATAATTTGAACAATCTTGGTAGAGGTCTACTAGATGAAGCTTCATACCAAATATCAAAGGCCTAGGCCTTGTGGTTTCAGAGAAGGAGATTGTTCGAGATTTTCTCTATATACGTCTATGAAAAATCAAAGGGCCTCCGGTGCGGGGGCATTTTTGCCCCAGGGCTATAATTTGAACAATCTTAGTACAGGTCCACAAGATGAAGATTCATACCAAATATCAAAGACCTGTGCCTTGCGGTTTCAGAGAAGAAGTTTTTCCCTATATAAGCCAATGTAAAACCAAAGGGCCCCGGGGCGGGAGCATTTTTGGCCCCAACACTTTAATTTGAACAATCTTGGTAGGGGTCCACTAGATGAAGCTTCATACCAAACAGCAAAGACCTAGGCATTGCGGTTTCAGAGAAGAAGATTTTTAAAGATGTTCCCTATATAATCCTATGTAAAACCAAAGGGCCCCGGGGCAGGGGCATTTTTGGCCCCAGCACTATAATTTGAACAATCTTGGTAGGGTCCACTAGATGAAGCTTCATACCAAATAGAAAAGACCTGGGCCTTGCGATTTCAGAGAAGAAGTTTTTTAAAGATTTTCCCTATATAAGCCCATGTAAAACCAAAGGCCATCGGGGATGGGGCATTTTTTGCCCCAGCACTATAATTTGAATAATCTTGGTAGGGGTCCACTAGATGAAGCTTCATACGAAATATCAAAGACCTGGGTCTTGTGGTTTCAGAGAAGAGGATTTTTTAAGTTTTCGATGAAAATAAAATATTTTTGGCTTCTGTGACCTAGATGTGCAACGGACCGGAACCATTAGGACAAGTTTGAAAGGGGACCACCTAAGGATCATTCCAGTGAAGTTTGGTCGAAATCCGATCAGTGGTTTAGGAGATGTCGTTTGAAGGAATTGTTTACGCACGCACGCACGGACGGACGCACGACGGACAAAAAGTGATCCCAAAAGAAATGTATACCCCGCAAACCCCAGTTTTTTCTATATAAAGTGGGGTTTAGGGGGTGTTAATTCCACGGACTTGTTCACGTGTTGTAACAACCAATTGCTCTTACGGCCATTCCGTTACCATTTTAATAAAATGTTTCAAAGCGACGTCGAAAGTTGACTCTGCCTTCAAAGAATGGCGGGAAAATCGCTACGCACGGTGGTTCCACCGGCTTCAATGTCCAGGATTTTAGGCAGAGAAGCTTCGGAGTCCATTATCAGTCCTTGTTAATGTCGTGTCAATAGAATTGTTTCAAAGGACTAATTTTTAACCTACAAGATAATTACCAACAATATCATTATACCAATAAAGTTATCATTTGGGACGAACTTGTACTATTATCAGTAACATGTTAGTAGCCTCATTGCGTAATAGTTTCGAAGGATTCCTGCATTTTTTAAAGATGCATGAAAAATCTAACCTTTAATCACTTGACCGAACGATTTTTATGCATGCTGTGCGCTAGAGCGGTCATTGCAGATGACCATGTCTCTGACACTGGCCGAAAATAGCAATAATAACCTTTGTTCTGCTGAGCCTGGTTCAGCTTGAACAATGTAGATCCAGATTAGATGGCATCAGGATCTTCATTGTTTGTCATTCAGTTTATGAGTTTGTTGCAGTAAATTGCATCAAGTAATCCGATTGGTTGATAATCAGGAGTGGGTGTGGCATATTTAAATATTCAGCAGGACAAGGGTTAAATTAGAAAAATAGAGGATATATAACAAAGTGCACGCATTGCTAGACGTGTCGAAGCCGATTCCAAAAGCATTACCGTATCCAACAGTTTGCTGATGGATGCGACTTTTCAGAGGTGGACGAACTTCAGCCAAAGTTGAGCCGCGGCCGGATCGACCGCTTTCAAAGAAATCGAGATTGTGAAAACGGCAATTGAAGATGCGCGGTACACTGTGAAAGAGATGGGGATTTGTATGGCATGAATTCGTTGGTCGTATTTTATATATTGAAAGAAGTGCTTAAGCACGGGTGGACATCAGGGGAGCTATCGCGAAATCGCGTAAATGTAATTTTGTTCCCACGACACATCCGGGAACTCTCGCGATAGCTTCTTGGACCTGAAAATCGTAAACAAAGATATGTACTCTTGTGTGTTTTGATTTATTGTCGAAGAATGAAAATTCGGCGATGCTAGTCCATGTGAATATGATTTACCTTTCTAAGCAGACCGAAAGAAATATTGAAAAAAAAAAAAAACGTTGCTGAAAGTAGGCGACCGTAACAAAATCGAACACATGGTTCTCTGACACTAGTTTTATGTCAACACGAATGGATTTTGTAAGTTTTCGCTTAGAACGAGATAAATGGCGCAAATTCTAGGTATGTCGGTTTAGCATAGGAATCTCGCATTAACAGAACAACTGTAATAACATTTCTTGGAGAAAAGATGGAAAGGGTGGGGGAGTGGCTGTGGATTGTAACTGTTCGTTTTGGGCTTACAATATCAGACCATTGATGCTTGTCATCGTTCCTTAACGAGAAGTGGTTAAACTACTCGCCTCATAAACTAGTGATCCTGGGTTCGACCCCGGGCTTCTCCAGACATTCGAACAAGTCTTGTATCGTAGGTACCGTCTCCATATGACCTCAGTAGTTGATTTTACACACGCTCGTACGTGTCCTAAACCATTGATTTTGCTTGGAAATTTGACCCCAGAAAGGGTAGCGGGAGCTGATGGTTATGTCGAAGTCTGCTTATGGACTGTATATGTATCCACGTTAAATTTCCATAAGAAAAGTATAAGATTCTCGTGATCGTCTTATTTACTTGGGGACAAACACTGTGGCTTATTGAACTAATCGTTTGTTGATGTGTTTCGATTGAGGTTTACCGTTCCCGTCAACACCATTCATGTCATTTTGGAGACTTTGCTTCCAATTTTGTGGGACTTTTACCCGACATTGAGATTAAACGACACCCGAAGCCATGCCGCCCAGGCAACAAAACCAACAGGGTTTATATACAGTAGAACTTCGATGGCTCGAACACCGATGGCTCGTATACCATGGCTGAGTCGAACAGGTTTTGAGTCCCTAGGAAAGTCCTCTGCATAAGAAATAGTGGAAGATCATTTAGGAGATTTACGTCCTTTATCTTGCAAATGTATGCTGTGTGTACTCATTAGAATCGCCTCATTGAGGCGATTCTAATGAGTACACACTGCATACATTTATATTATAGAACACCGAAAAGAAGTCTCAAAATTATCCCCTTTATGCCCTCAGTGGCTCGAACTACCCGTCTCGAACAGAATTTCTTGGTCCAAAAGGTGTTCGAGCCATTGAAGTTCGACTGTACATTGGACGGTCCGACTCGCACCACTTTGATTGTGCATGCTTTGGCCTTCTAAGCAGTTTACCAGTACTCATGGTACTTATGTGCGGTCAGTTCTAGCCAGGTAGACAGCGGTATCAAAGAAATTTCAGCTCGTTTGTTAATTTGTTTGTATTGAGGCTTACCGTCCGCTATCAACACTATTTATGTCATTTTGGAGACGTTGCTTCCAATTTTGTCGGACTTTACACGACATTTAGATGAAAAGAAATCTCATGTCCGCCACCCAATGAAACCTAAAGGGCTTATAGGCATTGGACTCAGACCACTTTGCCTAGGCAGGCCGCTGTCAAAGCTTAAATGCCGATCTAAACCAATTTAATATAGTACCTAGCCCATTTTGTATATGCGCAACAAACATTGAAAATGATTATCATTATCTCCTCGATTGTCCATTATACCCGATTCCCAGAAACCGATTAAAAGCATCATTGCCCCAGGTCGCTATAAATACTGAAATGCTAATTTTTAACCCCCGAAATAAATCGCCAAATACGCAAGTCTGTACTACAATTTATAAAGGATACGGGAAGATCACGATTACTGTGTAGGCTTTCATCCTGCAAGCCCGCAGAGTGTATGTAATATACACCTGCGGTAATGGTCAAATGTGACCGACGCAGTATCAGTAGATAGATAGATAGATGGAGATCTGATTAAATCACATTAATTGTCACACCGTTGTACCAGGTACTGCTATTTGTAAACATATACTAATGTTGTATAACTTGTAACGATCCAATCTCATTGTTTCTTTTTTTTACGGCAAAGCCGTTATGTTTTTGCTTTTGTCCTACATTTTTCGTTATTCCATTGGTCAATAAAACCACATGTCCAAGGAGATGACCATTTCATTGGTCAATGATTTGCATAAATAAATCTACTAAATAAAACACGACAGTTTACCGAAGTTTTAAACTAGGAAATGTTTCGTTTTTTTATGTGAGACATGAATGAAAAATATATACAGTTTCGGCTTGCTCACCGTCTTGTCCTTTGATGACCATACGTCATGAGTTTTGTTTTGAGTGAGTTTTTTAGTTTTACGTCCCACCAACAGCTAAGGTCATACGGAGACGGGACCTCGGTTTAAAGACTCATCCGAAAGTCTGGAGAAGCCCGGGATCGATCCTGCGATCCCTGGTTTACAAGGCGAGTAGCGTAACCACTGCACCACGGAGGCTTCTAAGACCATACGTCATATGCATAATTGTGTTTCTAGTGAATTCTGAAACTGCTGCGGTGAATAGCTATTTTGACCTAATTTCACGTGGTTGGTCTATATAGCGAAAGGAACCATTTCGCGAAAGGAAGGTTCCTTTCGCGAAAGGAAGAATTTTCTGCGAAAGGAATTGTTTGTTTGATTTGAGGTTTAACGTTCCCATCAACACTGTGTAGGTCATTTTGGAGACGTTGCTTCCAAGTTTGTGGAACTTTTACCCGACATTGAGATAAAATTACACCTAAAGCCCTGTTGCCCAATGAAACCAATAAAGAGATATAGCATGACAAAAACATGTAATAATCGCATTACAAATTGACAGATGTTTAATTTACAATATATGCCCAATAAAAGTTGCAGTGTATCATTTGTTTTCAGCATACTTTATGTCCTCCATTTTAACACAAAATGGACATTTTCGAATATCATTAATGTTATATTAATTCCGAAAAGGAATAAGTGTAATTTGAGTTTTAGTTCGGTGCACATAAGATCAAGTTTCCGTCCGTTAGTCTGCTCGTCCGTTTGTTCGTCCGTCTATGCGTTTACGTTCACCATGGCGACAACCCTAAATGTTAACCCTAGAATTTGTGTTCAAAAACAGTAAATGATAAAGTTTTCTCATTTGTTGTGCATATACTTGAGATCATAAATGAAATGAGGTCATGTTTTTAACCTTGACCTTTTACATTGACCTTAGCTCAAACAGGCGGGACACCGCCCTCTGCAAAGCTATTTTACCTCGCGTGACATCTGAATTGTTTGAATACAGTAAACCAGTTCATAGCTAGACAACTGTTGCTGTCACTATTGTAGCTCATATTTCTAAACAACCTTCCAATTAAATCTACGCCGCATATCTTTTTTAAAGATTTTCTTGTTATGCAACGAAAAGTGTTAAATCTAAATTAACAAAGACAAAGAAAACAGTGTAGATCCGAATGATTTTGTGATAATTGAAAAGATTATAATAAAGATTCCGCAAGTACCGTAACGATGGAAAATGGTTTCATTCAGACGATAACATACCCATGTGGCTTAGAGCATTCTTTCATTTCTTTTCAAATGCAATGTTTTGTTTTCCTTATTTAGACTCCAAACATATGTTGTTTGTGCTCGTTAGAATCGCCTCATTGAGGCGGTTCTAACGAGTACCCACAACCTATGTATGGGAACAGAAATAAGAAAAAATAATGCATACCCCCGTAAACCCCAGTTTTATCTATATAGTGGGGTTTAGGGGTATTCATATCTTGGACTTGATCACGTAATGTTCATTATGGCACCAGTTCACCCATGTTTGTCTAGGGTCAAAAAGTGGGGTACAAGTCCAGATTTATAACCATTTTCTTTTTCAGAGGCAGTCGACCCACCAGTGCGAACCCCAAGTGGGCTTTGGGTGAGCCGGGGGGGGGGGGGGGTCTTCGTTTCACGGTTTTGTCATCGTGATGTCGAATAAATTCGGGTTGTGCAAGATTAAATTAAACGTTTTGTAGCACTGGGATTAGGCCACACATTCTACCAAAATTAAAGTTTTGATGTTTGCGCCTTAGCGTGTTGATGTGAGATTAATTTGGAAGACAAATGCCATTATTATATCATTGGCACGGCTTCTGATCTGCACTGATGCTTATTCAGTATTTGGTTAATAACCTTTCGTCGCGCAAGAGATTGGTTTAAGCCTATTGTACAATATTCTTTGACAGGAAATCAATGAGCACGGTCTCTTAGTAGATTGTTTCTTGGAAGTTTTAACAAGAATTAGATAAAGCAAGTGAGCAAAATCTCTCTATTCACAAATATGGGATTTATAAATCGCGGGAGGTTGAACATCCGATAAAGAAACTCGTGCGCAAGCGCACTCGTTTCTTTATCGGATATTCAACCTCCCTCGGTTTTCAAATCCCATATTTAAAATGAGCTGCTGAGTAATAAACTGAAAGGCATGTAAAAACGTCAAAATTTGCGACAGGATATTTAAGAAATGAACTTCATTTTTCTGCTGTTCATGAAAGTATGAACGCAGTGGGTGGCCTGAAAAGTGAATGAACCCGGAGGGTTCATGTGAACTTTGCTAGCGACCCGCTGTCGTTCATACCTTCATAAAAAGCAGAAAAAATAGGTTTTTATCTTATATTTACATTCTTTGCTATTCTTTGCTCCTCATCACTGGGCGAAAAAATGCTAAAATGAAATTTTTAAAGATGAAAAACATTTACACGGTGTTTCCCTACAAAGAGCGTCACTGAAAATCATGTGACTCGATGGGTTTATGGAAGTATGAACTACATTGTTTTCTATAGGTTAACATTAGGGCTTTACACTGGAAATGTAAATATTCTGCAATATACCTTCTACTATTCGGTCTGGAAGTCTGGGTCAGTTGTCGATTTTTTTTCCTTCATAAAAAAAATATGTTTTACCGCGGCGCGTGGGCCGGTTTTACGGCCGCATATTACGGTTTACGACCCCAGTGTATTGGACTGGAGAGGAACCGTTGCTCGGCGCAGTGGACATTTTTTTACATATAAAATTATGTATGGGCATCTGCCTAAGTTCGACTTGCCACGGAGCCCTAGCGAGGGCTCATAAACACTTCCTCTCTCACCACTGCGGGTTCGAACCTCGCTCGGATCACAAATGAGACCGGCCAAGTTGGAAGGTCATGCGTTTTTTTTTCCTCGGGATACTCAAGTTTTCACACATCGATATATGCCTAGGGCCCTAAAATGAGGCAGACAAACTGTGTAAACCCAGATCAGACGCCGCGCTCAGTGCTGTTTGCTTAAAATACAGGAAATAAAGGGTAAACGTCCAGGTTTAGGACCATTTTTTCAAGCCTAAGACACAGTAGGCTGTCAGGCCAATGAGGCCATCAGATATATCTCCATCTACCCAAATTGCGCACTGGTCCGGTACGTTTATCCGTCCGATCGATCCGACTGGTATTCATGAGGTGGCGGTTTGATCTTTCGGTTCGGGGCATTGCATCATTAAACTATGCCTATATAATTCTGAATCCTTTCTATATAGTACCAGAGATTCAACTTCGGTGAAGTTGATGTCGCACCTGCTCCCCACCTGCCCCACACACAAAAAAAAGTTTATTTAAGGCAGAAGAAATGAATATAGGGCTTTGAGAAGAATCCATAACCTATATATGTGAGGTAAAAAACTGACTAAGTACACAATGTGGAAAAAGTGATAAAAATTGCTTCCAAGATACAGTCCAAACCACATGCACATCCTCATACCATAGCAAAAACACATACAAAGTTTCAAAATGATCAATATAAAACAGTAAGAGGAGTTGCGATGACAAGAGGTACCTATTGTATATCAACTGAAGCTTAAAATTGGCTAAGTTCACAATGTGCAAAAAGTGTAAAAAAAATATTCTGAGAATTATGTCGAAACCACATGCACAACCTCATACCATGGCGAAAGCACACGCAAAGTTTCAAAATGATCGGTATAAAACTGCAAGAGGAGTTGCGATGACAAGAGGTACCTATCATATATCAATTGAAGGTTAAAATGACTAAGTTCACAATGTGGAAAAAGTGACAAAAAATGATCCGACGATAAAGTCCAAACCACATGCGCATCCTCATACCATGGCGAAAGCACACGCAAAGTTTCAAAATGATCGGTATAAAACTGCAAGAGGAGTTGCGATGACAAGAGGTACCTATCATTAGCAATTGAAGGTTACAAAATGACTATATATAAGTTCACAATGTGGAAAAAAGTGACAAAAAAATGGTCCGACGATAAAGTCCAAATCACATGCGCATCCTCATACCATGGCAAAAACACATGCAAAGTTTCAAAATAATCGGTATGAAACTGTAGGAGGAGTTACGATGACAAGACACCCAGTGTAAAATGTTGACGGAAAGACGAACGGACGACCGAACGGACGGACAACCGGACGGACGGAAACGTGCATGCTAAAGCAGGTGCGACAAAAACTGGGGTTCACAGGGGTAAACCTTATTTTATCTTATTTCTGTTCTATAATATAGATTGTGGGTACTGGTTAGAAACGCCTCGCCGAGGCGGTTCTAACGAGTTGCCATAATTTATGATTTGAGAAGAAATAATTAAGACCACGTTTGTGGAGGCCCCCGCCCATCGGAGCTTGAAGAAATAGATGGGCTGAATGATGCTTCCACGCAGAGCTGAAACTGATCGCACACCGCTTAGAGGATCTAAGCCTGCCCAGGCAAAGCGATGCGAGTCGGCCCACCCTATTGGTTTCATTGGGCGGCGGGGGATTGAGATGTCATTTCATCTCAATGGAGGGTAAAAGTCCCACAAATTTGGAAGCAACGTCTCCAAAATGACCTAAATAATGTTGACGGGGACGTTAAACCTCAAATCAAAGACATGTACTCGGAGAAGATTATTAATATATTACTTATTATATTACTTAATAACCTAGAAGTGTCAGTGTACTTAGTTTTTTGTTTTACAAAGATAATTTAACTTACTTTGAGCCGATTGTTAATCAGAGGTGGGCGAAAAACAGAGCACGCTGAGAAATACAACTTGGTGAACTTGGCGTCTCACATGTGACGCGAGCGAGGCTAGAACCCACAGCAGTAAGAGACCCAGCGCTCTTCTGACTATGCCACGGAGGCCCGTTTTTCAAACCATACATGTGTGTTATTAATAACCGTATAAACCCCACTTTATATAAGAGCAAGTGGGGTTTACAATTTAAGGAATATTTTATGAGTTTTGATCAACAAGAGGACCATCATGGCCCTGGATCGCTCACCTGATCCATAGAGTAACAAGTGGGCCCCGGGGAGGGCCATTATTGACCCCAGGGTTATAATGTGCATAATGTTGAGGGAGTTCTAAAAAGATGAAGCTTCATACCAAATATCAACAAAGGCTATAATTTGAACAATCTTGGCAAAGGTCTACTAGATGAACCTACACAACAAATATCAAAGACCTGGGCCTTGCGGTTTCAGAGAAGAAGATTTTTTTTAAGATATCCCTTACATAAGCCTATGTAAAACCAAATGGCCCCGGGACAGGGGCATTTTTGGCCTCAGGGCTATAATTTAAACAATCTTGATAGAGGTCCACTAGATGAAGCTTCACACCAAATATCAAAGACCTGGGCCTTGTTGTTTCAGAGAAGAAGATTTTCAAAGATTATCTCTATTATAAGTCTATGTAAAACCAAAGGGCCCTGGGGCGGGGGCATTTGTGGCCCCAGGGCTATAATTTTAACAATCTTGGTAGAGGTCCACTAGCTGAAGCTTCATACCAAATGTCAAAGATCTAGGCCTTGTGGTTTCAGAGTAGAAGATTTTTCAAGATTTTTCCTATATAAGTCTATGAAAAACCAAAGGGCCCAGGGGCGGGGCATGTGGGCCATGTGGGATGAAGCTTCATACCAAATATCAAAGACATGGGCCTTACGGTTTCAGAGAAGAAAATTTTTAAAGGTTTTCCCTATTTAAGCCCATGTAAAACCAAAGGGCCCCGGAGCGGGGGCATATTTGACCCCAGCACTATAATTTGAACAATCTTGGTAGGGGTCCCCTAGATGAAGCTTCATACCAAATATCAAAGACCTGGGCCTTGCGGTTTCAGAGAAGAAGATTTTTAAAGATTTTCCCTATATAAGCCCATGTAAAACCAAAGGGCCCCGGAGCGGGGGCATTTTTGGCTCCCGCACTATAATTTGAACAATCTTGGTAGGGGTCCACTAGATGAAGCTTCATACCAAATAGCAAAGACTTGGGCCTTGTGGTTTCAGAGAAGAAGATTTTTAAAGATTTTCCCTATATAAGCCCATTTAAAACCAAATGGCCCCGGAGTGGGGGGGGGGGGGGGGAAAGAAGGACCACGGCCATGTGGGATGAAGCTTCATACCAAATATCAAAGACATGGGCCTTACGGTTTCAGAGAAGAAATTTTTTAAAGGTTTTCCCTATATAAGCCCATGTAAAACCAAAGGGCCCCGGAGCGGGGGCATATTTGACCCCAGCACTATAATTTGAACAATCTTGGTAGGGGTCCCCTAGATGAAGCTTCATACCAAATATCAAAGACCTGGGCCTTGCGGTTTCAGAGAAGAAGATTTTTAAAGCTCTTCCCTATATAAGCCCATGTAAAACCAAAGGGCCCTGGAGCGGGGGCATTTTTGGCCCAAGCACTATAATTTGAACAATCTTGGTAGGGGTCCACTAGATGAAGCTTCATACCAAATATCAAAGACCTGGGCCTTGCGGTTTCAGAGAAGAAGATTTTTAAAGATTTTCCCTATATAAGCCCATGTAAAACCGAAGGGCCCCGGAGCGGGGGCATTTTTGGCTCCAGCACTATAATTTGAACAATCTTGGTAGGGGTCCACTAGATGAAGCTTCATACCAAATATCAAAGACCTGGGCCTTACGGTTTCAGAGCAGAAGATTTTTAAAGATTTTCCCTATATAAGCCCATGTAAAACCAAAGGGCCCCGGAGCGGGGGCATTTTTGGCCCCAGCACTATAATTTGAACAATCTTGGTAGGGGTCCACAGATGAAGCTTCATACCAAATATCAAAGACCTGGGCCTTGTGGTTTCAGAGAAGAAGATTTTTTAAGTTTTTGGTGAAAAAAATCTGTTTTTGGCTCCTATGACCTAGATGTGCACCGGACCGGAACCATTTGAACAACTTTGAAAGGGGACCACCTAAGGATCATTCCTGTGAAGTTTGGTCAAAATCCGATCAGTGGTTTAGGAGGAGATGTTGTTTAAAGAATTGTTTACGGACGCACGCACGGACGGACGGACGGACGCACGACGGACGAAAAGTGATCCCAAAAGCTCACCTCGTCACTACGTGACGGTGAACTAAAAACAGAGACTGTGGATAATCGTTAGGTAAGTTCTGATAAAATGAAAAGCGGCGCTAAATAAATATAGCTACTATAGAATCAGAAACACTGACAGCATTAGTGGGACGTGGGTGGATTGTCTCAGAGTTTAGGCTGGAAAAAATGGTCTTGAATGGTTTTCAGACTAATTCCTTAACCCTTAACATTTTGATTCCTGTACAGTAAGCAAACAGTGTAGACCCTGATCAGACATCGCGTTCTGCGGCGTCTAATCTGGGTCTACACTGTTTGCCAAACCCAACACATGATTCCAGTCCAGATTCTATAGATAACCGTCATAGGTAACTCTCTGACCTCACAATGATAAGAGTAGCGCGGCGGTTTTCTGTGCATAACCGTTACCTTGAATTCCGACAAGTCAGTGAAAGTCACGTATACTTCAGCACCGGAAAGCTACCGCGCTCTTTAATTTAAGATCGACTGATAACAATCGACCCAATAAAAGGGTCACTGCACTTATTTTGGTGAATGTTGTCTGAGGTGGAAAGTCGAAGGGCACTCAAACGCTTGTGTCTTTCGATACCGCAACTCGGGGAAAATATTCAACACTGTCAAATGTAGGATCAACCATGGTTTTTCATGCATTAACATTTGCCGGATCCCGAGGAAGCCGTTTGAACATGAGGCCGCTAGGCCGACTGTCCAAATATCTTCCGAGGGATCCGGCAAATGTTAATGCGATGAAATAACCATGGATGATCGTTGTTCTTGCATAACTTACGAATCCGACAGCAAATTTTAACGAAAACGCCCAAAAGCTCCATATAAATTCCATATAAACTCTTCAAATGCGACAGGCAAACCAAAATGGCGGCCAGTTCAGAATGATGTTTACAATGACGTTGTCATGCAGTGACGTCATCATTAAACCCTAAAACGCTACGTTCAGGGCGATACCGTTACGTCGCTCAATGTAATATAAGAATCTTATATGGGTGTGAGGGGTGGATTGAAAAATCCGTCCCGAGGGACACTGTCCGGCATCACGAGGCTTGCCGAGTGATGCCGGACAGTGATCCCGAGGGACGGATTTTTCTATCCACCCCTCACACCCATATTGGATTCTTTTTCTTGCATACCTTCCATTTCTATTGCGAATTTTTAATGCTGCTGTCACTTCGGTTACCGACGTCCGCCATTTTGTGATGACACAACAGGAATGTTTAGTGACGTCACGCATGACGACGCCGCGCATGAGGTTGTAATCAACCAGTGCATTTATCAAACACGCGATTACAGTCGATTTTGGGTCGGAACACCAGGGTCAGAACATAAATTTCTATCCCAGGGTAAAATCACGGATTTCCTTGTCTGGTGTGCAAGAACGTAAACAAAGCAAGGCCCGTCTTGTGATATCAAAAGCTCAAAATCCATGTTCAAACAGCACGCGAATTTCATGATTTGAACATGGTTTTTTGCTGTTTGACCACGGCTTTCGGTCCATTTGACAATGGCTTCAAACAGCCATGCGCATAGGTTTTTATGCAAGAACGTCCATTCTAATGCACCTGCGTGTGTAACGCGCCGTCTGACTGGATAATGTCAAAAATTTGCGACAGTACAATAATAGGATAACTGTATTACAAACTGTCATTTGGGGAGGTAAATCGGCGGTTTTACGGTCGGAAATTTCGTTTTAATTAAAACGTAATTTGCGACCGTAAAACGGACGATTTACCTCCCCAAATGACAATTTTCAATACAGTATCCCCATTCTAATGCACTTATTCGGTTGTTTTGTTAAAAAAGTTCTAAGCGGCCAATGGATTATCCAGGCCCCGGGGTTCTAAAACTTTTTCAAGCTCAACTCAATTTAGCACGAAATTTTAAGTGCAAATAATTATTAAAATACCGACATTTGAGGATTTTGTCATATGCATACCCGCACAGCTACATTGTAGAATGTTAATTGTCCTGTTTATAAATATTAAAATGCCAACAATTGTTGGCATTTTAATACTTGTCAGCAGAACAAATTCTATGCTCAAGTGAGTTGAGCATAATAAAAGTTTTATAACCCAGGGGTCTGATGTAGGCACTGTACTGCACCTCTTTTGAGACTGACCAACACAGAACAGAAGGACATGTAAATAAAAATTATGATAATTTCAGATTTAATAGTAGATCATATATCATCAACAATTAAAAGTATTATAACCAGTTTCTAACAAAACAAACAAACGAAATAAAAAAACTGAAAAAAGGGGGAGGGGAGGGAGGAAAGAAGAGACACAGGTGACAGAATGAAAACAAAACAGACAAAAATGTCTTGAAAGCAATGTGTAAGTAACCCCCGTTGACACTCAACGTTGATTCAAAGTTAAAACAATGCTTGTATTAACGTACCTTCAATTTTGAATCAACGTTGAGTCAACGTTGTGTGCCGGCTGACGTAAAATGAAATCCAAGATGAACTAAGCCGTTCTATGATAGTATATTTTGTGTCTAGTTTCCGCGTAAGGAAAGGTCAATGACAGACAAAACGTCACTCCATGTTCGATGCAACCTTACAATTTCCATTTTTAAGGGTTTATGCTCAACATACTCTCTCCTATAGCATCGGTTATCGACAATTTTAGAAAGCAACAACAAACATAGCAAATAAGACGGAACTACCGATACTTTTTGTTTTCCTTCAATATGCGCTCTGTGAAAATTTCTCTGTCCTTTCAACCGATTCGGACGCGCGGACTGATCTACGTCTCCACTAACTACTACCGAAGAAACTACTAACGCAAAACTCCATATAAGGAATAACGAGGATAACTTTGGGATATTTTTCTTTTTTCTGCATAAAACCATATATGAGCCCCGCCAAGCGAATTTGTGTCTTCGAGCATTCCGTCATGACAAATTTTAACTGCGCATGCCCAGCCATTCAGAGGGGCCAGGGATACCGGCGGCTTTCTGTCTGATGGTTCCTCTTGATTCACTACTTGTATGAGCGAGCAGCGAAGGTTCTGGCGAGACTGCGCGGATGCGCAGGCTCGCCTGAACCTTCGCTGCTCGCATAGGCGATAAGTACCAAAATCGCTTGATGGGGCCCATATTGTGGATACATGTTTGAATCGGCTCATTCAGGGCGATTCTAACAAGTACCCACAAGGCAAGTTTCTAAAAGTTAAAACGAATCTCTTCCTTTAATTATCCTCTGTACCTATACTCCTTATCTAAATTTGTGAATCTGAGCCGCGTGTCGAGAATTCCTCGTTTAGGATTTTAGGAGTTTTGGGTCGACTGTTAATCAATCGACCCAAAGTTACTAACGACAGAAGCTTCACGCTTGCTATTGTCTGCGTGGCTACCGCTAACCGGTACTAGCAGCACATGTCTTCTCCCTGTGACATCAGCGCGCTGTGTAAAAAGTAGAATCTGGACAGGCCGCCTGTACTGGGTCAGTGGCAAACAGTGTAGATCCTGATCAGACGCCGCATAACGCGGCGTCTGATCTGGATCTACACTATTTGCTTAAAGTACACAAGAATTTAAAGGTAAAACGAAACGGTCTAAGTCCCCAGTTCAGGCCCCACAAAAAGTCAATCGACCCACTAGTGCTGTCAGTGCTTTGATTTTGACCAGGTAAAACACAAACCAGTCTGCTGAGCTACACAGACTAGTCAGAGTCTTGAAATTTTAGATATAGAAACTAGAGATTTTGTTCTATCCAAGCAGCGAACAAAAAGGAGCTGATCAGACTGCGCGGATGCACAGGCTGATCTGCATCTTTGTTGTTCACAAATGCCATAAACAGGTTTTCACACAATGCGGCTCCATTATATTACAATGCGGGTTGGAATTTTGAGGACAATGTTTCTTCTCCTAAAATTTGAACATCTTTAAGCTTTGAAAACCAGAGTCGCTTGAAAAATCGACAGGCTGTTGACTATTTCTGCAAAATTTAAATACACTCCATTGTTGGAAAAATCGCCAAGAATCCGGCAATCCACACTGTAACGGTCTAACCTTGCAGTGGTGTAAAGGCTCCGACGAGACGGTGCGCTCCCAGGACGCATTGTCTCGCAAGGCCAACACTGGATATGTTTACAGTTTTTTTTTTAAACATTAGTCACGTCTCTAGCACACATTCCATGCCCTACTATTTTCACCTAAGCCATATTTACAACCCAATGCAATAAACACTTCAGGAAAACCCACTATATATATAGAGAAAAGTTGGGTTCACAATAAGTTTTCGGAATTTCAAACATGGGTACCTTAAATCTTAATATTTGAGTATAATTTAAAGACATATAATTTCAACCCTGCAGAACCCACCTGGGTTAACTGAAGAGTTCATTGCACAGAACTGTGATTTTTCACAAATATTTGCTGTATTTAATAAGGTAAATGAATTTCACCTGACATACTCGCTGCTACTTCAAAAGGGGGACAGCTTATGCGACTCCCATTTGCTTTCTAAATTTGAAAAAGGGGTCCACTCTTAAAGGAAAGATTTTGCTCTTAAAGAGCTGCTCTCTCCATCAAGAGTAGACCCAAACTGAAAAGGAAAATAACCAAATGATACAGAGTTGCTTCCCCTGAAGGTGTATCAATTCCCCGTAAAATATGCACCGTTTACAAGCTAGACACAAGCCAGCCTTTATGACCAAAAGTGCCCGACAGGTGAAAAAATGACAAAACGATATGGATCACAAAATAAATATAACATGGCAGACATAAGATTACAAAATAAATTATTATCATAAATGGCTAAGATATGTCAACTGTCACACGAAACTTATTACACAAGTTACTAAGGCAACGACAATTTTCCATCTTAAGTTTAGTAATTGTATACGCAGGTATTTGCTGTGGCAAGCGAAGAAAAAAATAGACCATTTTCCTGAACTGATATAAGACTAATACAATCCCGAATTTATTTTCTCTGAAATGAGTTTTGTGTCCCGATTTCTTCTGAATGATAGAAGCTGCCCACCATGTTCTTTTGTGAAACAAGGTAGCACAAGGCTTCTGGGAAATACGAGGGATTTGGGGGGCATGGGGGACAAAAGTAAAAAGTTTAAATCTGAGTGGATGGGTGCATACTGGTTTGTTGCAACAGCATAAGTACTATCAGGAGAAAGTTTCTTTGTTTAAATGGAGTTTAGCGGCCAAGTCAACACTATCTATGTAGGTCATATGGAGCCGGTCAGTTTACATAAGCGGGTAACCAATATGTTGCGCATACCTTCGCTGACAACTGTCCTTCTTGAATCAGCGGAAGCGAGAGAGAGAATGACCGAGGATTTCATGATCAATCTCCATGGAAGAATGTAGCCGACCCGGCAAGTTTCGAACCCGCAATGACATCCTGATCACCAGTCAAATGCGCATCTGACTGAGCCTAACGAAAAGTTCAAAGATTAAATCTGATTGGGTTGGTGGTGCGCGGATGGAGACCAACTGTTTGATATCAGGGAGCAAGTCCAATTAGGGGACTTGTTCTAACCATTACAAAATGACAAAACATTAGAATCAGCATTCGATCCCAAAGAGTATCGCCGAAAAAATTAAGAGGTATTCTATTTTTATTTTCTCGTTGGGGATATATGTTGCGGATACCAGTTAGAATCGCCTCCACGAGGCGATTCTAACGAGTACCCACAACGTATGTTTCACTGGTATTTTGATACCTGCCGGGGACGACAACATTCATTCGTGGAGATCGATCATGCAATCTTTTCTACGGTCATTCTCTCCCTTCCGCTGATTCAAGAAGGGCAGTTGTCAAATTCTAGCGAAACAATGTACACTGTACTTGTTAACCGCTTCTGTATAAGCCTGCCCAGGAAAGGTGTGGATAGGTAAACCGACAGGCTAAAAAAATGACCTAAATAGTGTTGACTGGGTCGTTTACGAAAAATTAACACTAGTATCCAGCGCTTTATCTGCAATTTTCGATATTTGTGCCATTTTCAAAACTTGGCATCCAAAGGTGGTTTGATAGGACAGAGCAAGATTATCAAGTTCCGCTTTTTAACCGAAATGCTGCCAGACCACACTACTGTGCACTTTAACCCTTTTGTACCAAATGGAATTTTCCTACTTATATATAGCAGGAGTCCATTTCAAAATTTAGGGATGACAGGTTGTGTTTTCATCAAAATTTATTTGGAAAATGGCTAAACTTTAAACAAACAGTGTTGGCCCTGATCAGACGCCGCGTTCTGTGGCGTCTGATCTGGGCCTGCACTGTTTGCCAGGGTACCCCTTTTGAGGGGTTCCAGTACTAAATGGGTTAATGTGTGATTCATACAATTATTTATGCAATGAGACATTCTATAACTCAGTGTGAATGGGTTTATAGGTAACGTGATCATGCATAATTACATTTCTTTAAAATTCACATCAGCTACAAATCTGATACAAATTTATATGTTTACAGCCATCACATCGGCTAAGCTGAGACTTTAAAAATAAGTGGGATGCAGCTGCAGAAGAAAATATTAAAATGTATCAAAACTTAATGAGAAAACTTATAGTGTATAATTTAGACTTGTCTCCCTTGAATCAAATTATGATTTATGACTTAGATGTGTCACCTGTAAAAACAATTCGCACTAAACTGTATAACAGAAAATAGTCTTATTTTGGAAAACACACCTATATAATTCCGACCCCCTTGAACTCCACTTCTATATCGTAAAACTGTGGTATACAGGGGCTAAACCTTATTTTTTCTTATTTCTGGGATAAAATATAGATTGTGGGTACTCGTAAGAACCGCCTCGGTTCTAACGTGTACCTTCAAGCTATACAAAATTGAGCAGAAATAAGAAAGAAATGACAATTTTTCATCTTAAAATGTTCCTTTTTTCGGTAGTTAAAGTTTCAATGTATTTGTTTAGGCGTGTTTTCGTTTATATTTCATGTGCAGCGCAAACATGCCTATATAGTTTTGATCCCCTTGAATTCCACCTTTTGTACGGTAAAACTGGGTTTAACAGGGGATAAACCTTATTTTTCTTATTTCTGCTCTAAAATATAGATTGTGGGTACTCGTTAGAACCGCCTCGATGAGGCGGTTCTAACGTGTACCCACAATTTATATTTCAAACAGAAATAAGAAAAATATCACAATTTTTCATTTTACGGCAGTAAAATTTACAATGTATTTGTATAGGCGTGTTTTCATAATGTGCCAGGCTGAAAACTGAGATCTTGAAGGAATGCCAAACATCACTGTCTTTGAAACAAATGTTATCTGTTATGCCTTCATTAGAAAAAGAGACATCTGCTCTCGCATTCAACCAACAGCATTAAACGATTGACAGTATTTTTGAACAGACAAAAAACTTGCTCTGTATATAAAGTGATACAGCATAAAAATAAAATGCTGCCGTTCTGGAAAGGGAGACTACATGTACTTTACGAAACAGACAGCGCCGCACTGCTTGAGAAAAAACAAAATATACTCCCTTCAGAGAGAAAATTTTGTCATTTAAAAATAGCTTGCTGTGAGAATTTGTTTGAGACAGAGGTAGTTCGACCAACTGAGGAGGCATAATAAAAGCAATCTAGGTACAGTAGAACTTCGATGGCTCGTTTACCATGGCTGAGTCGAACCCGTTCTTGAGCCCCTAGAAAATTCCTCTATATAAGAAACAGTGGGTGATAATTTAGGAGATTTTAGTTTTTTATCTTGCACATGTATGCTGTGTGAACTCATTAGAATCGCCTCAATGAGGCGATTCTAATGAGTACACACAGCATACATTTTTATTTATATACATTTTTATTCTAGAACACCGAAAAGATGTCCCAAAGTTTATCGTTATGCTCCTAACAGTAACCATAAGTGGCTCGAACTACCCCTGTCTCGAACAGATTTTCGAGGTCCCAAAGGTTTTCCAGCCATTGAAGTTCGACTGTATATATTTTTGATGTTCTATAATATGAAGACGTGGTATTGGTGTGCATTAGAATCGCTATTCTCGATGAGGCAATTCTAATGAGTACAAACAAAGTACATTTTCAAGATAAAAGATGAAAATATCCACTCACATCTGTATGGCGCGGCGTTTTACTATTTATTCCCGATTTAAAGGTCTCCATTATTATTTATGGATACCCATAAATTGAATTAGTGATATCTATAATTCGAATTAAAGATATCCATAATCGGAATTAATGATATCCATAATTATGGATCTTCATAAATCAATCTGAATTTATGATATCCATAAATCGAGTTATGGATATCCAGTATTTGATTAATGGATATCCATAAATGGAATAATGGATATCAATAAATCGTCTTTGCAAATAACAACAATAAATAATTACTGAAACCAAAGGCTTTTGCGTTGAATTATAAATATCCATAATTTGAAATATGGATTTCATTAATTCAGATCGATTTATAATATAAGATATCCATAATTCGAATAAGTGATATCCATAAATATCCATATTTTAATTCATTGATATCTATAATTCGAATATGTGATATCCATAATTCTAATTATAGATATCAATAAATGGATCTGAATTAATGATATCCATAAAGGTATTATGGATATCCATAAATCGAATTATGGATAAACATAATTCGATTTATGGATATCTATAATTCGTTCGGATGATTTGTAGATATCATTAAATCGAATTATGGCTATCCATAAATCGAATTATGGATATCTATAAATATGGATTAAATAGTAAAATGGCGCCCCATACGTCCGTGTCGTGAAAATTCACTACAGTAACTAATGCGTCAGGTGAAAATGCGCTTAGCCACGACTCAGATCAGCCGGCGCATCCGTGCAGTCTGATCAGCGTCCCAGCTGTGCGCTATTTGGATGCGCATTGCCACAAACCGCCTTTATGGAGACAGGTTAGACTGTTTTCCTACTGGTATGCAGGCTCACAGCAGTCCTCGCTGTGCGCAAACGTATGGCTGTGTGTTTGTTTTACGGCCCTTTCAGACTAGCAAGGGATGTTATGGGAAAATTTTCCTTTTTTGTTGTTACAAACGTGTGTTATGCGTACTTAATAGAATGGTCTCGGCGAGGCGTTTCTAACAAGTGTCCACACAACGTGTTTTTATTCTGGAGAAATGTGAAACACTATCCTTACTCTTATGTGTATTTCATATAATTCTAAGTATGCACACATAATGTGCATAATGAACGCTATGCCTACGATCTTCTAAACGCGTCCACCCGTCAAAGCGCGCGTTGTCCTATACAGATTTCTCTACGAGCATACTTTAGAGAATGTATGGCAGGGCAGACTGTGAGTCAGTCCCCTGTTACTAAATGAATCAGGGTAATTTTGCTAATGTCCACGTGACTATCAGCTCAGATGACTGTTATTTATAGCCGCGCTATTCATGGCTTTGTGACGTCAGAGTATGTGAAAAGTGGGTTAAAACATGGTGTGGCTATGCAAGCAGTGTAGACCCAGATCAGCGGCATCTGACGAGGGTCTACATTATTTGATTAAAGAACAGTAACAGAAGTCTTAATCGAAACAGTCTCCCAGCGGGCACACGTCGCTAGGGCAGCGTCAAATCAACGTCGGTGCAACGTCATGACGTTGCACCGACGTAGATGTGACGTTGCATAAACGTCATGACGTTGTACCGACGTCGATTTGACGTCACAATTACGGCATGTGCCTGATGCGGCTAAGTCTCCATTCAAGACATTTCCCAGCTTGCACTTAGTCACATCGACCCATCAGTGCTGTCAGTGGCTTGATTTTACTAATTTACCTGCCCTGTTCTACTTTTCAAGCAAGCTGTTGTAATGTGAAGCTCTTTCATACTTTTTTAAGCAAATGCATTAGAACCAGTGCCTTATTTCATGTGCAAAAGCCCCAAGCAGCCCTAGACCCACCCAGGCTTAATTCACGAGTAAACCTTGCAAAATTCATCCAATGACCACAGTACTCTCGAAACTGTGCGAATTTGCAGATGTTCCTATTCTTTTCAATGCGCACGTATTATTGCATAGCATTTTCCGAAGCCGACTACTAGTTACAGCTATTGATGTCATGTTTCTTGAATAATTAATGGTGACCGCTGTCGCAGTAATCACAAAAGCTGTCATAGGCCATATTAGGCGGATTTTGTGTCTTTTTTGCGACTATTCAACTATAGACTGACTGTATAACATTGCTTTCATATTAATGAACAGATCCAGATTGGACGGCTCTGGCATTCATAACTAAAGCACAATGGTCTCTAGCGTTCATTATGGATACCCAAAGGTCTGTAGCTTTCGTTATGCACATTACACACGGGTCTAAGCTGTATCCCAGTTGACTCTAGTGTTCTTTATGCACGCCAAGTGATCTCTTTCGTTCATTACGCACATTACATACGCATCTAGACGTCAAATGGTCTCTAGCGTTTATTGTGCATTGCAAACGCGTCTAAGCTTCCTCCCAGTGAAGTCTCGCGTTCATTACGCACGGCCATTGGTCTCTAGCGTTCATTACGCACGCCCAATGGTCTCTAACGTTCAATATTTACATTTCCAGTGTAAAGTCTAATGTAAACCTATAGAAAACAATTGCGTTCATACGTACATGAACGCAACAAATCACATGATTTTCAGTGACGTCATTCTAAACCATTGTTCTCTACGGGCGTTGATGACGTCAACGCTGCTCCGCTCTTTGTAGAAAAACAGCGTGTAAATGTTTTTCAGCTTTTAATGTTTGCCCTACAAGCATTTTTTTCGCCCAGTGATGAGGGGCAAATAATGTAAATATAAAAAATAAACTTATTTTTCCTGCTTTTCATGAAAGTATGAACGACAGTGGGTCGCTAGCAAAGTTTACATGAACCCGAAGGGGTTCATTTACTTTGCACGCGACCCACTGCGTTCATACTTCCATGAACTGCAGAAAAATAAATTTCATTTCTTAATTAAGCACATTACGTTTACCTTAGCTTTCCCCCAGTGGACCCCATGCGTTCAATACGCACATTACACACGGGCCTATGCTTCCGGCACCCAGTGGTCTCTAGCCTTTATTACGCACACCCAATGGTTCCTTTACGCAAATTCTATACGGGCCACAGCTTTCTTCCTGTTGACACTAGCGTTCATTATGGACGCCTCATGGTCCCTAGCGTTCATTACGCATATTACATACGCGCTTAAGCTTTCTCCCAGCGGAGTATAGCATTCATTAGGTCTTCGTTACGCACATTACACACGGGTCTAAGTTTCTGACATTCTGTATCACGGGCATAGCGTTCATTACGCATATTATTCATGCAAATAATTACATTTTCTCATCCCGTATCTAAGTGGCTATTCTTAAAGGAAAGAATTTACTCCTCCTTTCCTAGGAGAGCCAATTACAGTGAAATTCCTATATTAAGACCACCGTTGGGACTGTTCAAAAGTAGTCTTTAAGACCACTTTTGAGCAACCCAAAGGTGGTCACTAACCAGAAAATATATGCAGAAGACACTTCTTAATAAGCTTTTTAAAGCAGAATTAGTCTTAATTTTAGGTGGTCTTAATAGCGGAATTTCACTGTATTACCTTATACAGAAGCCTTTTATTTTGTAAGTAATATGGTCCTTCTAGGTAGGTGCATACGATTTACTTTGTTCTGGCTACCATGCCTCTGTATAGCATAGCCGAACCCCGCACTAACAATAACAAACATAACCGCGTATAACATGAAAGCACATTCTCCTTAAACACAAAGTTTCACCCCCGCCAATCGGGGCTTGTAGAAAAAGATTGGGCTGCATGGTGCTTCCCAGCAAAGCTGAAACTGACTAAGCATGCACGAGTACTGGTAAACCACATAGGACTAAGCCTGCCCAGGCAAACGGTGTCAGTTAGCCCGACCAGTGCATATAAGCCTTTTGGTTTCACTGGGTGGCAGGGCTTGAGATGTCACTTCATCTCAATGTCGGGTAAAAGTCCCACAAAATTGGAAGCAACATCTCCAGAATTACCTTAGAGTGTTGACGGGGATGTTAAACCTCAATTCAAACAAATAAACAAAACACAAAGTTGTATTTCGTTCAGTGTACGTCTAAGAAGAATGCAAGAATTAAAGGTGTCAAATCTTCAAGGAAACGTATCACCACTCCCTTAACCCTTTTTCTGCTGTTCACCACAAACCCTACCATTGCAAACAGTGTAGATCCAGATCAGATGGCTTCTGGATACATCAGATCAGGATCCACACTGTTTGTCATGTAGTTGGTGAAATGAACAAATACAATATATTCAGTAATTTGATTGGTTGATAGACAGCAATTGGTGTGGCTAAATAAATTTATTCAGCAGGATGAGGGTTAACTACTGATGACCGCACGGATAATTAAGGGATAAGTTTCCTTATTTCTTGTTACAAACATGTGCTGTGGGTACTTTAATTACTAGTACACCACAGCCTCGTTATAACACGTTTCGTTATAACGCGGTTTGGATATAACACAGTTTCAAGATGGATCCCACAAATGTGTAGATTATATAGAAAAATGACCATAAATGGTCATTTTTCTATATAATCTTCACATTTTTGTTTGGCTATAACACGGTTGTTTAGCTAACACGGTTTCTGCTTTGAGCCCCTTGAACAGTCTTATAAAGAGGTTGTGTTGTAATATCAAATCATATGTTTTATTGAGAAATAAGAAAAAAATCCCCAAATTATCCCCCTTGCTCATCATCTGGCGTTTTGGCCAGGGACATGCTCTATGTTAACCCTTATTCCGCTGCATAAATTAATTTAGCCACACCCATTTCTGACCTCGAACCAATCAGATTAGGACATAATTTATTTCTGCAAATTTACGAACTGAATGTCAAACATAGATGGCTTCTGATCTGGATCTTCACTGTTTGCAAACGTAGGGGCTGTCGTGAACAGCAGGATAAGGGTAAAAGGTGACTTGATACAGATGAAACATTTTGCCACTATTTCTGCAAGGGACGCAAAAGTAACCGGCGGCACATCTTGACCGAAATCAATTCAGTTTTGTCCTTCAGGGGAGTTGACACATTTTCAGGGGAGTTAAATCTTTCAAAATATGTTTGTCTCCCTTATCAGCAGGGTTTACTCCTAAAGGAAAGAATTTGCTCCTTCAGATTCAGTTCTTTCCTTTATTTGTAGATCCAGTCCGATTTGTCGGCTCCCTTGCAAAACGTTGGGTGTATCCATTCCCAATCAGCGTATCTCCAATGCATCAAGTGAACAAGTCCATGAAATGAACATCCCCGTAAACCCCATTTTATACAGAGAAAACTGGGATTTACTGGGGATATACATTATTCTTCGTATTTCTGCTCCAAGACATAGGTTGTGGGTACTCGTTAGAACCGCCTCAATAACGCGGTTCTAACGAGCACCCACAACCTATGTTTGCTATATAAAAAAGAAAAATATCACGGATAATCATCGAAAAAGTACCCATTTTGGAGATGTAAAAAATGCCCTATGTCGCACGGGTTTGATACCGTAATGGTCAGCGAAGTTTTACTATATCCATTCACATTACACTACACAAAGGTATCTGAAACATCCACTGGCGGCAGATCGGCTGACGCGATTGACACCAGATCAAGATCTTCCTCGTCGAAAATGTCCAACTCTTGAAACAAATCAGGATCCCTAATCCATTCGATTTCTGGTTCGGCTTCAGGCATGATCACACACATAAACCTCTTACCCATTCGACTGTCCATAGGATAAATAATAAGAGGGCTGAAATGTTTAGCATCTGAGACAAAGTCGATCAGTCGGTTGTAGACGTCCGGGTAATGATGACGTAAGCTAACGCCCCTTTGACGTAGCTTCCGCTGAATGTTGATGAAACATAATTCACGCGCCTTTCTGCCTTCCTGGTTGTATTCATGTTTGTTTCCTGGTACAGCTGTTAATATCATTGTTGAAGGGTGATCGGTTGGCGAGTCTTGTGGTTTAGGATGCATGTGAGCTGGACTTAACCGAAGTTTTGCACATTTCTGAATGATTGACTCTCGCTTCCGCGGAACTGGGCGCGATGGCAGTTTAGGAGGGATCACAATAGCTACGTGTATCACATACTTAAGTTCCGGATTATACTGCAGGCAGGTTTGTGTAAGTAAGTCTAGTTTTAGTCCAAGCATGGTTGCATCTGGCAGTTCTTTCAAACACACATATACTGGCGGTACCCAAAGGCATTCCATTCCATAATACAGAAAGTCTTCTGTTGAGCTTATATCTGGAAATGCAAAGATAACACAACCTCTCCCTCGCGAGAGATAGCCTCGACGGGCTAGTCTTGAACACTGGTACTGCATATTCGGATCCCTATTTACAGCTTTTATCACATGTTTACATGCACTGTTTATTCTACTATATACACATACTTTCTTATGAGCTTCCCAGTGTTCTTTTCTACATGAACGACTACAATAGTATGTAAAACAGCTATGGCAAGTTTTGAAGAATTTTCTAGCTTCTTTCAGATTTGTCTCCCTTTTACAAGTGTGATTTTCACAAGTAACGAGTATGTAATCCGCTTCAAGATCATTCTTTTCATAAAAATTAGCGTTTCTGTCCATGTAAACATCTGTGGTGCACGATACATCCTTAATTAACGAAGGGCTTTCGGGACTACTCGGGTCATCCTCTGATAAATTAAACCTCGGAATACTCCGGTTACCTTCCATAGCCAACATGGCTGCTCGATGTTCCTTCATGGCCAATAAACCTTCGATTTCATCCTCTAAGGAAGCATCTCTATATACTCCATTCAGACCACCATAAAGAACGCTGTTCAGGCAAGTATTTGTTAAAATGACTTGGAGCTCCTCGTTGCCGTCTCTCGGCGTGCCATTGATGGAATGTTTCCCTACAGCAAGGACTGGAAAATTAAACCTAACTTCTTTGTCCTGCAAATCATCCATCTGCTCAGCAAAACCATTCTCCAACAGGCTACTATACCGTCGTCTCTGCAAAAATTCAAACAAATGTTCACCGTCAATCTTAGCCCTATATTGTAAAGCATGCAAGGCCGCGTTAACGAAATGATCATGGAAATAACACCCCTTACCTTTCTTGCTCTGTGTAGATTGAACTGTTGGCTGAGATACAGGTTTGACATTTGTTGGCCGCCGAAATCGGAATTGTGGCATAGGCAAGGAGGTTCTCATGCTCTGCGGTTTAACGGGGTTTCTTACCGGTTTTGCATTTTGCTCTTGGGATTTACTCACTTGTTCCTCTTCATCCGAGAAATGAACTTGAGCATGGCGTTGGTGAGTATTCTCTACATGATTTTGGTTTTGCTGAACATTTTCCCTCGTTCTGTCTCTTTCAATAAGAATTGGCTTACGTTCTGGTATAGGAGGGGGAGGGGATACACTGGTGTGATTCTGAACAGGTTCGAAAGCCGGTTCGTCAATGGCAGTTTCTCGACTATGTGACACGGGCGCAAATGCTACTTTTGTGGGATTTTCTTTAACAGGGGACTTTACCGGAGATTTCTTATCTTTACCCGACTTACTTGATCCGCGTTCAAACATTTCTCTTAATTTTGCAAAAGGTACAATTGCTATAGGTTTTAGATCTTTTTTATCCTTTTTTCTAAATTTATCACTCGGTAAACTAAACGCTGCAGTAGGATGGATTGGTGCCTTTTCAGGCGTGGTTGGTAATAAAGGCGCGCGAACGAGTTTGGCTGTTGAAGAGGTATTTGTGGGTGTGACACGCTTCTGTATAATTACAGCATTTGAACCTGGTGTTACACTTGGTGAAGGTGAGGTCGTCAAAGAAGGTGGATATATGCTAGAGCCTATCGTTGACGTTGAACTTTGACGTCCCGCGTAAGTAAACAAACTATGTGTGCTACCACTTCGCGAAAATGATGATTTCTTAAACCAGTCCGGTACATTCAATTTAGATAAAGATTTCGAAACGCGAAGCTCATGAACGGAAGGCGTCTTTTTCAACTCGCCTCCGAGTTCAATTTCATCTTCAAACACGTCATCAATGTTAGTTTCTAAAGTCTGCAAACTCTTAGACTTCGGGACTTGCCTACTTGCGAAACGTCCCTTGCCTGGTTTCCTAGGCAGTCGATGACCATCACTTGACCCCGTCAAAGCACTCATACTGGCCGCTCGTTCTAATGGATACTGAAACGAAACATAATCGCAAATGTCATTATCATGCATAACATTGCTATTTGTGTGTTCTTCACTGTCTAAATTTGTTTCAACGAGAGAGGAAACCGATCCATACCGTAACAACTGTTCAAACATATTTTCAAGAGATTCTGTTGTATGACGTATCTCTTCACGTTTCTTTGGAGAGAAAATGCAGTCTTTGTGCAACTTATCAAAATCTGGGTGTTCGTATGACGCATTTCTGCTGTCATATCCTGGAGGAAACAATTCCTCAATTTGTCTAGGGTGATAATCTGAATAATTTGGCAACATATCCATGCTACTGAAATTGCCGTGACTTGTATTTATTGCTGACATATCTGCAGGTAAACTTTCCGTTGACTGCATATCAATTAACTGACGTTCGCGACGTTTAAGATACTTCCGGGGCGTTGATGTAACTAACACATTTCTGTAATGAAGAAACTTGTCGTCGAAAGAGCTGCTTAAATTTTCTTCACTTAAGAACTGTTTTCTGGACTGTGAAATTTTAAGCCTTGACAAAGGCACTTGTTTCTCTGGTGTCGAAATTGAAACATGTACTTTTTCAGGCGTTATAGGTTGTTGAAGGATAGAGGTATATTGCTTCAATCTGTTCGTATGAATTTTTCTCTTAATACCTTGGAGTGTTCTAGACTTTTTCAAGTCCGAAGGAACAACGACAGATGTCCGCACAACTCGGCTTATCGCTGATTCGCTTAGTCCTCTCTGTCTGTTTGTACCATAGGTGTGTTTCAAACTATTGAAACTATCTTCTAAACTGCTTAAAGACCCGTTATCCGAAATGAGAGAACTAGAATCCACCGAACTTAAATTTCCTCTGGAGTCATTATGCTCATCAGCATTTTCGTCATGTTCCACAATTTTAAGCTCAATGTCATCACATGAAATAACATCTTTGGAGACGCTATCTTGCGTCCGCCTAGTATCAGATTTACAGTCTAAAATAACACCTGAATAGTTCAGTTTCGATGGCTTTACTCCAAAATCAATGTTATTATCTTGAAATTTTGGCACATATATATTAGCATTGTAATCCACATTTGTAGGATGACTTCCAAACCGTGTGTTTTTGTCTATATTATTGTCATCGGAATTTCTTTTCACTGAATTTAAATTACCTTGGTTTAATTGCACTATCCCATGTGTAGGTATTGTTTCTCTTTTTTCTGTATTATCAGTAGAATAATTTTCAGGAATATTTAAACTCTCATTATTTGAAGTCTTATTGTTTCGAAGACTATGATTTGACACATCTGAACAATATATTGGATTTTGTCTTAATTGCTGAGGTATTGTTTGACAACTGTGGCCGATATAGTTATTTTCAAAATCATTTGTAACAGAGGCCTCCCCTTTGTATTGTATTAAGTCATTTGATTCTGTTATGTGTGTTTTATCAATATACAGATCTCTACTAATCTCTTTATCGCTGAAGGATAAGCTACCGGACTTTTTTGTGTATTTTGATGAAACTGTACATGTATCGGTTTGTGTACTGTCACGAAATTGTTTGTTACTTGAACACAATCCATATGACCTACTTTTATCCTCTACCTCTGAGAAAAGCGTTTGCGAATTTTGACGCCTGAGGTTTTTTGCAAATATTTCATAATTTAAATCAGTTTGTACAGGCGACTTTCGGTCAGCTGGTTCTGGGCTCGCACTTTCATTTGATAATGGATGACATGAGGTTTGTATTTCTCTGGGTGTCGATTCTAGATGTGAGGACACCTGGTTGCAAATTGTTTCAGTTATGATATCATCCACATTTGTTTCTGTTTTCAAACTACAGCGTCCCGTTTTACTACTTTCACTAGGAGGGTCTACAGCGTCGTCAAGCCTTACATTTGAAACATTTTTGCAAAAAATGTCATCAACGCTAGTCTCCACCTTCTTGTCATTTTGACGTGAGTTGGGTCCTGAGACTTTTACTAAGACATCTGCTTTTTCCGATTCGGACGTTTCAATTTTAACATCAAATAGATCATCGACATTCGTCTCTCGACATGCTGCACTCTCCGTTGACGTTGTGTCTCCGTCATATATTTTCAATAATCCATTTGGGCTCACTGATTCAGTCTTCACAGTGTCGAAAATATCGTCGACGCACGTTTCTCTACAGTTTGGACGTTCTGCTGACGTTTCCTTAGTCCAAAGATCGTCCACATTAGTTTCAATTTTCGAAATATTTACGTTATACTGATCTGCAGCGTTTTTGACGTCAGCGTCGTTTTGTTCCTTTTCCAAAGGTAAGTCCCTTTTTTCGTCATGTTGCGTTTTGTTCTTACTATGCTGACTAAATGAACTATCCTTTTCAACTACATCAATTAAAAGTGATTTTTCAAAACTTAGTTCCTGATCACTGAGTCCGGTGACGTCAATTTCATCCTTCTGTCCAAGGTTCTCTATCTTATCTAATAGCTCGCTGAATGATTCACTTGTATATTCTGAATAATTTATATTCTTTGCACTAGAAGTTCTTGTTTCTAAAGATTTAGGATCAATATAGTTCTTATTATGACCACTTTTTACACCTTTATCGCCGGAGATCGATTGCGAGCCATCAATATTCACACGATCGATATTTTTGTTCCTTTCAAATTCTTCACCACTTTCTGATTGTATGATATATTTATTCAAATCCAATTTTCTTCCAGTCTCACTTTCACACAAATTTTCATCAACTCCAGACTCCAAAGCTGTGTCATAAGAGTTCTTTTCTCGCGGTGAGACCGATTGTGTTACAGTTTTATCTGAATGAAGCGCTTTAGTAAGGTCAAATTCTACAATAACTTTCCCAGAACTATCATGCTCATTTTCAGAGGACCTGCTATCTTCATCCTCTGATGTAATTGGCGACAACGGCTCGTCACTTCTTGTGTCTGAATCTGAGGTATTACATGCTCTGTCAGTTACGAAAGTTCTTTTTCGGAACTGTGTGCTTATTTCTTCTGTTCGTGAAAATGTAAAACCTTTGACTGACTCATTAACTGTCGATGACGTTCGGGCGTCACCGTATTCTGGAGATAAACCGACTGAGTTCAAATTTTGATAAGTTTCGAAATTCCGGAGATTTTTTTCATCCCCTACTATCAAATAAAATGAATCGTCGTCAGAATCAGGGTGGAAGTGCAGTTCGGCTAAATCGTCATCCTCCGGATCATATTCACGTAAGGGGGGATCGGAGGAATCGGACGATGAGCTATTGTGTTTAAATCGGTTTGAAAATTCAGTTCCACTTGAAGTGCTGCCTATTTGTCCACTTTCACTGTTCTTTTCAGACAGCCAAGTGTCGCCAAAGCCATTGACAGCTAAATTAATGTGTTCATTATTTATCTGACTGTTTTCTTGAGAAAGCAAAGAATCCGTTGAGCTTGATCCAGCGGAATTGCCAGTCTCTGAACTATCTGTGTTAAGGGTACCATTTATTTGAGTATTGCTTAAGCCATTTTCATGATTAAAACTATGTCTTGTGGAATTAGAATTTCTGCTAGACAAAATAAATGGGTCGTCTCTATTTTCTGGAATATAAGTTATGTTTTCGCCGTATTTAATAACGTCCGAATTACTGTCACTATTGGACACTTGACTAGCCTGCATGATACCTGAGGGCGTTTGTCCATTATTCATTATGGATATCACGGAAGTATTTAACGGCTCGTCACAAATGTCGTCAAGGTCAATATTTCTGTATTGGTCGCTGTCAGCTGATCTTACACTTAAAACAGTAATTACAGATTCACTGCTGCAGGATTCGGTATCGGAAAAGGCCTCATCTCCTAAATTATCAAGTGCGCATGTTCGTATAGGGGATGGGGGTAAACTATCATCTGAAATTTCTGAAGTTTTTGCCTCTTCTGCCGTGTCACTATTTTGAGAAAAGTTTTTCATCTTATTTTGCAGCTTTGATAAATGTAAAATAAAAGGGGACTGGTCACTGTTTGTATCATTTATCCCTTTCTTTTCATGCTTAATTAAGGTACTGTCAGAATTATTAATGTCTTCTTTCGGCAACTCTGACTTTACTGTTGCGTATTTACCTGCCATGTGTTCGCCTGTTAACGTGGTGTCATTTACACCCGAGTCGCATTCTTTTGTTAACGAGGGATCCCTAAGGTATCTTTCTGTATGAAACGTTTTAACGTCGCCTTCTTTTGAAACCATGCCATGCGATAAACACGATTCGCTATTTTCTGCTTGGTTACCTGACTCTAGCACACTTGGCTGCCCAGCTTGAATGTTACTTACGTTTATATCACAAGATAAATTTGGGTAGTTTTCTTTTCCTTCATACTGCGTTTGTAATTTTTCACAGGATTTGGTTTCAATATATTTTGTCTTTTCGTGATGACCTGCAGGTTTTGAATGTTTATCACAGCTGTCATCGCTTTCAAAGTCATATGGCTCCTCTTCCATGATGGTATCAAGAGGGGTAACGCCATAGAATCCCCCACCCCTATCATCATCGGACGAATCCGAGTCCGATACTTGTATTTCATACTCGTGCTCGGAGTCACTGGTGCTGTCATCACTTTCCACGTCCGGGTAAAGATCGATATACCCACTGTCCCCTCCCGAATCTCTGTACTCAAAATTTGCGAATCTTTGAGTAAATGATTGGGATGGGGATGAAACTTGGGATGTAATTTCTTCCTCTGTGATTTCTGATGTTTGTAGGTCTTCTGACACGGAGCTGTTGATAAAATCTTTAACTGACCTTCTGGTATGGACGACCTCTGTGCTGTCATCGTCCTCATCCCACCTGTAATCATCCCAAGTGGTAAGTGTCTCGTCTGCTGAATTGTCGTCTGTCGTTTCACTAATTAAACTGTCGTCTGCTATGCGCGGTGGGGTGGATTCAAGGTCAGGGCTGTTAACAGGCTGAGAGTGAAATGAAGTCGTTTCTTTTTCTATAATCTCGTTATCATTCAAATAAATTTGCCCCGTGTTTACCTGTAAATTTTTCGGCCGTTCAGGTATTTGTTTATGTTTGGAATTTAAATCATTTCTGTCACCAGATGATTGAAAGCCTATAGAGGCCCGTTGGAGGGGCGCGCTGTTTTGTGCCATTGCGGCCTGTTCTTCTTCCGACAGTAATCTCCAAGAAAACATTATGGTTATTATTGTTGCTATAGCAGCCGTGAGAAACCTTTCAAAAGCTCCATCTGCCCCTCCCCCAGGAGCAACTCCTGTAGATCCCGGAATTTTATCCATAATTTCCCAGTGTTGACAGCTCGCGAGCCTAGTATTTTAACACACCTGAATTAATACATTTCCATATTTATCCAATAACACAGAATCGATCCACCGTCGATCCCAAGAGCATATACCGGTAAGAAAGGCAGTCGAAACGTCTAATCATCCATCTTTTCACCTTGCCACAATTTTAGCCACTGTACATATCCATATAAAGATTATAAATTCCTTAGATATCGGTTGATTTTGACAGAACGTAGAGCACTTTACGGCCTCTGCTTTTCAATGACCCAATGAAATACACAGAAGTAGACACGTGATCGATAACTTGTATACATTTTTTGCAACATGTCGCTGTAGGGTAAACATTGACAATAACTGTGTTTTGTCGTATTTATGTCACAATAATAGGTGATAACATAAACAGCGAGCTGTGGTTTTCTTCTTCGACATATTAATATGATAATGACAGGTTTTAACGAATTCCGAACCCATTAAATTAAGTAAAATCGGGTTGTTCCTGAATGGGGGCTTCCTCTCTCGTTTTCAAATTTAGGGCAATAGGAGGCCTTTTTTCCAAAAAAATACTTCCTTGTCAATAATGTACTCATAAACGAAAGGAAAGAATTTGAGCAAATTATAATACAGAATTTGTGCCCCTCATGCCTACTCTTTAAAGGAAAGAAATTGCTCCTCTTTGCTTCCCTTAAAGGAAAGAGTTTGTGCCCCTAGGAAAGAATTTGCTCCTCTCTTATAGGAAAGAATTTGCTCCTCTTTGTGCCCCTCATGTCTACTCTTTAAAGAAAAAATTGCTCCCCAGAGGAGCAAATTCTTTCCTTTAAGGGTAGACATGAGGGACACAAATTCTTTCCTTTAAGAGGAGCAAATTCTTCTCTTTAAGAGTAGACTTGAGGAGTAAATTCTCAATTTTTTCACGAGGAGCACTTTTCTTCCCTAAAGAGGAGCAAATTCTTCTATTTATGAGGAGGCTTGAGGAGGAAATTCTTTCCTCTAAGAGAAGACTTTTTTCCAGCGGGTCTTGATTAACCGTAAATAATACAAACAGTATGCAGGCTACCTTGTAAAGCATTTTTGTTTTTAGTGGAGTTTAACGGCCCAGTGAACACTTTTTAGACCATATCCAGCCGTTCAGTTTACCTATCCACATTTTCCTGGGCTAGTTTATAAGAAAACGGTTAACCAGTACAGTGCACATTCTTTCGCCAGAAACTGACAACTACCCTTCTTGAATCAGCGGAAGGGAGAGAATGACCGTAGAAAAGATTTCATGATTAATCTTTACGAAAGAATGTTGCCAACCCCGGCAGGTGTCGAACCCGCGTCCTCCTGCTCACCAGCAGAGGCGCGCATCCGACTGCGCTACCTTGGCCGGCTTCCTTGTAAAGCTTATGGCGGATAAATCATAGCAGGTGTATCTATCCCCCACACGAGTAAACCGCTTAGAGGATCTAAGCCTGCCCAGGCAAAGCGGTGCGAGTCGGCCCGTCCATGCTAATAAACCCTATTGCTTTTATTGGGCGACAGGACTTGAGATGTCATTTCATCTCAATGTCGGGTAAAAGTCCCACGAAATTGGCAGCAACGTATCCAAAATGACATTAACAGTGTTGACGGGGACGTTAAACCTCAAATCAAACAACAAAACTACCCCCCTTATGTACATGAAAAGACAAAAGTAAAGGAATAAGTAAACTACATGTAGTTTGATGCCAGAGTTTCTGAAGTAGACTCATGCAGCCTTCATCGCGTTAACAAGTCCGTGAGATCATGCATGACCCCTGTTTCCGCTTTATACAGATTATATAATGAAAAGTGGGGTTTGCAACGGTATACAATATGTTCATTATTCTTGTTCGGAAACAGTCTGTAGGTGCTCGTTAGAACCGTCTCATTGTGGCGGTTCTAACTAGCACCCACAATCACTGGATAAGAGAAATATGAATTTTTTTGCAGAAAATTGTCATTTGATCACTATGAAAGAAAGTATTATCCCACATGGATGTATTATTCTCATAGAATTTGGATAAGTCCATTCTTTTGTGCTGAGGATGTGTCTATGATAATCATTAACAAGGTGACAAACAGTGTAGACCCTGATGAGAACGGCTCATTATGAACCGTCTCTTCAGGATCTACACTGTTTGCATACGCACTCGTACCCGATCAAGCAATAACTTCAGTACATGAGACGATACAGTACAAAACCTGCAAGATGACATTTTCGACCAGCAAAACTCGACCCAGTCTGAGCATCCAGTCTGCTCAGACTTGATGCTCTACTGATGTCATAACATCTGTTGTCGAGCTGTGTACACTGGCCAGTCTGCGTATAAGTGCAGACTAGTCCATGTCTTCGCTTATCATTAGTTTTGCTGTGCCCCGGCCCATAGTAAATTTGAAATCTTAAAGTTTTAATTACCATCTCAACCCTGTTAACCGATATTGTTTGTTTGAGGTTTAACGTCCCCGTTAACACTACATAGGTCATTTTGGATACGTTGCCTCCAATTTTGTGGGACTTCTACCCGACACTGAGATGAAATGACATCTCAAGCCCTGCTTCCCAATGAAACCAAAAGGCTTATACGCATTGGACAGTCCGACTCACACCACTTTGCCTGGCCAGGCTTAGCCCTGCTAAGCGGTTTACCAGTATGTGTGTGGTCAGTTTCAGCTCTGCGTGGAAGCACCATGCAGCCCATCTATTTCTCCAAGCTCCGATGGGCGGGGGCTTGATGTAAACCGATATACATATGCTTATAAAAACATGGTAGATCCAGATAAGATGGCTCATAATGACACTGTTTGTCACCCTGTTAATCCCCTATTCACAGGAATGGAAGTATCGAAATTAAAAGATGGATCCGTCAACTTAAAAACGACGACAAAACAACAGTGATGAAAGGGTAATTCCACATGAGTACCAACATACAATGAAATTCCACCTAAAATCAAGACAAATGATGCTTTAAAAAGCTTATTTATAAGGGTTCAGTTATTCTTTCTTCGTGTTTCTGCACACAATGTCCTCTAGTCGGACTACTTTTGAAGAGTCCCAAAGGTGGTCTTATTACAGAGTCCCAAAGGTGGTCTAACATGCACCCACAACCTATGTATAAGAGCAAAATTAAGTAGAAGAAGAAGAAAAAAATATAATATCAGAACAATAAACATTTCGGAAACATGCAAGAATGCACTATGTAACATGGGTATGTTATCGAAATAGGTTCTCATTAGAACGGCCTCTGTGAGGAGGCTCTAATGATCACCAATGATATGTAAGTTTCATTTAGAAATAAGCAAAATGTATAACCATGTAAACTTCGTTTTTCTGAATATACATCGGGTTTCCTGGCCCCCGCCCATCGGGGCTTAAAGAACTAGAAATGGTGTTTGTAAAACACAATGCCCCCAACCTTTGCTTGTCCCTAGATGGCAAAATATTCAACAAATATTGTTAAATACTCAAAAACATACAACAAGAATTCCGCCAAAGGCTATGTCGCGCCTGTGGGGCCCATCCACCCGCCCAACCACCCACCCGGACATCGCTATTTTAAAGGACGGAATTTTTTAAAAACCCATCCAATAAAACCAAAAATTACCATGATTAAAATAACGAGAATTCTATGTTTTTTAATTAAAGGGGAAATAATTCAAGAAGGGGAGATAATTTGGACAAGAAAAAAAATACGGGTCAACTATTTTTTCATGAGGAACTCATATATGAAATTTCAAAACACTAGCATACACGGTTCTGAAGATATGCTATGCACCAGAAAGCAACACAATTGAGTGGCAAAAAATTACAAAGGGCCATAACTCTAACAAAATTTTATCGAATTGGTTGAAAATTTAATCAGGTAGTCTCCTCCTTAGTCCCAATCACTATACCAAATATCAAGGCTGTAGCTCAAATACTTTTTGAGATATCTTGCTAACGAGAATTCTATGTTATTTAATTAAAGGGGAAATAATTCAAGAAGGGGAGATAATTTGGACAAGAAAAAAAATACGGGTCAACTATTTTTTCATGAGGAACCCATATATGAAATTTCAAAACACTAGCATACACGGTTCTAAAGATATGCTATGCACCAGAAAGCAACACAATTGAGTGGCAAAAAATTACAAAGGGCCATAACTCTAACAAAATTTTATAGAATTGGTTGAAAATTTAATCAGGTAATCTCCTCCTTAGTCCCAATCACTATACCAAATATCAAGGCTGTAGCTCAAATACTTTTTGAGATATCTTGCTAACGAGAATTCTATGTTATTTAATTAAAGGGGAAATAATTCAAGAAGGGGAGATAATTTGGACAAGAAAAAAAATACGTGTCAACTATTTTTTCATGAGGAACCCATATATGAAATTTCAAAACACTAGCATACACGGTTCTAAAGATATGCTATGCACAAGAAAGCGTGACGTACGAACGGACTAACGGACGAACGGACGGACAAGCCAGAAGCAATATGCCCCCCCAACTTTTTTAAAGTTGGGGGCATAAATAGATGGGCCGCATGATGCTTCCACGCAGAGCTGAAACTGACCGCACACGAGTACTGGTAAAGCGCTTAAGAGGATCTAAGCCTGCCCAGGCAAAGCAGTGTGAGTCAGACCGTCCATACTTATATAAACCCTATTGGTTTCATTGGGCGACATGGCTTGAGATGTCATTTCATCTCAATGTCGGGTAAAAGCCCCACAAAAAAGGAAGCAACGTCTCCAAAATGACCTATACAGTGTTGACGGGGACGTTTAACCTCAAATCAAACAAACAAAACAATACATCTGGTTTCCGGGGTGTTACGACTCGTATTACAGAGGGTAGGATTTTTCAAAAATAACGTCGTTGTTAGTTAATGTATCGTATAAGTTTTGTCATTAAATATGGCAATTATTCTAGTATTTTGCTGAAGAATTTGTTAGATATTGTACTTGCATGCTAGAACAGTTCACATGCATTTTGACCACTAACGCGCTCTGTTTCGAACTGTATATGGGCCTAACTGTGAAAGAATGGCTGCGTCGCGAGGAAACGTGTGGCTAGTGTGTATGTAAGTGGTGTGTGATGAGGTATTACGTCCACGTCAACACTATTTAGGTCATTTTGGAGACGTTGCTTCCGATTTTATGGGACTTTTACCCCGACACCAAGGTTAAATGACATCTGAAGTCCTATCGCCCACAGAAACTTGTTTGGTTTTGTTTTTATTTTCGAATCGGAGCAAAAATAATCAACCTGAATGACAACCGAACAGACTTGGAAGTATAAATGACAGAAAACACTATCCAAAACAAATTTAGGTATAAAATCTGCATATGCATAATAAATGTGTAATCGAAAAATAGGTGATTAGAATAAATACATTTTTACAGGTATTGAACTATACCGTCGGTATTTTGCCTCATGTGCATCGATCTAATTTTAATTCCTACCGCATAATAAAAATAGATTTGAATCACGTCACGAAAAAAAGTGTATTCTGGGTCACGTGATCAGTGGCAACAGAGATCAGCCAACGCTTTTGTAATGTTCAAGCAAATGATTCTTGCCCGAGTGGGAAGCGTGGTCAGCGATCAGGGGCCAGTTGTTCAAAACTAAGGACATCGTTAGTTAAAATATCGTTAACACTTTGATCATTTATTATGGCAAATATGCTAATATTTTTGCTGAAAAAAATGTGAGCAGCTTTTGCGGATCACATTTTTTCAGCAAAAATACCAACATTTTAAATATTAAACTTGCTAGAAGAGTTAACAATTTGACCACTAACGGGCTCGTTAAACTAACGATGCTTTGAACAACTGGGCCCTGACTGCTTATGTGCTAGTGACCGCAAACGTAGTAAAACACCTTTTCAATAGGAGGGGGCTACTTTGATCAATGAAAAATACTACTACCTTGTTTTAAAAACTGATTTTCCGTGTTTGATAATAAATAACATACGAGGAAAAGTTGATAAAAAAATATTATCAAAATGCGCAGGGTATTGAATGTTGTCGATGAGTTTGTTGACGAGGTTGTTTTACAGTTAAATTCCTATACTTAAGACCACCTTTGGGGCTTTTCAAAAGTGGTCTTCAAGACCACTTTTGAACAGTCCTATGGTGTAAAAAAAGCACACACACACACACAAAAAAAAATGAATTACTGAAACCTTCTAAATATGCCTTTAAAAGCAGAAATAGTCTTAATTTTATCGGAATTTGACTGTAAATAAATTACTTAGTAATTCCGAACAGTAATATCAAAGCTTATTTTTCTTTCTTTCTTTTTTTTTTTTTTTTTCATTTCTTTTTTAAGTTTGTTTGAATTTTATCGACCCAGTCAACACCAGTTAGGAAATTTCGACCCAAACATTTTATCTCCGGGTTGATTGATTATTTTGGGTTTAAGAGAAAGAGGAAAATAAATGGAAGAGTAGCAAATGAGTGTGTGTGAATTCGGTTTTAACGTCGCTTTCAACAATTTTTCAGTCATATCACGACGGTGTCTGGTTGCGACAGGGAGCTCAATGCTCACCTTTATAGTGCTGCCTCACTGAAGTATTATGTCCCAGACACATTACATGATACCACACCCAGTCACATTATCCTGACACTTGGTCGACCAGTCCTAGCTCTACCACGTAAATCTGAGTGCCAAGCGAGGAGAAGCTAGAACCATTGATAACGACTTTGGTATGTCGCGGCCCGGGATCGAACCCGTGACCTCCCGTTCCCCGGAGCGGACACTCTACCAACTGAGCTATCGGGGCCGGTAAGAAAAAGAGAAGCAATGAAAAAATAACAACATTCCCCTCTAGGCCTTGCTCAACTGTAAGCCAATATCAATTGAATTTGCTACTTCATCTGCTGGGACGGCTTGTACATTCCAGTAAAATTAACCCATTGTATACTAGTGGACTCTTCCATTGCTATATGTTGGACAAGTCCATTTGTCATATAAGGGGTGACAGACCTATTTTTCTTTTCTATTCTATTTTGCACGGAAAATTCTGTTAGCAAATAGTGCAGACCCTGATCAGACGCCGCGTTCTGCGGCGTCTGATCTGGGCCTGCACTGTTTGCCAAAGTACCCAGTTAGGGGTTTTTCGCATACGATGGATTAAATTCTCATATTAAACTTGGCTAGGTTCTGTGGCAATCTTCAAGAACTACATCGATTTCGTGTATTACGTTAATGGTATCTCACGATTTTTTTGACAAAATTGTGTGATCAATTTCACTGCTGTAAGTAAATATTGGCAATTCTTAGACAAATCGTTCATTTTATTGATCATTTCTTTCACGCCTCAGGATGTTGTTTATAGGTCTGGGTAATTTATAGATCAGACATATTCAGAGAATGACACTTTCGCGACAAAACTGCCAAATATCATTACTGACATAATTTACTTCTTAATCTCCGAACTGATTTGCATGAATGAGTGGATAGGGAAATTATCTTCACCCTGATGTTTCTTGGCTTCAAGATCATTTTCTTTCGATAGCGCCTGTCACAAAACAAAGCTTGACAGCATTGGTGGGTCATTGCATGAACGGGGATTTCCTTACAGCTGGGCAAGGCCTGCTGGCCTTGCAGCAGGTAAGGGTAGAGAGGGTGGTGTTATTTCTTTTTTCTTCTACACTTCCATTCAGTTTCCTCCCTTTCTCTGAGAGAGACGACATAAAATGAACCACAACATTTAACGTATCGTTAAACCTGATCTTTTTTGGTTTTGGTTTTACAGTCCTTTCAAGATTATTTCACTCATATCGAGTCGCTCGTTAATCAGAGGTGGGCGAAAACCGGAGAACCCGGAGAAAAACCACCTGACTTTCCGTTGCAGAACTTGGCGTCTCACATGTGACACCAGCCAGGCTCGAACCACAGCGGTGAGATACCTAATGAGTAAGAGTCAGCGCCCTTATCCACTAGCCCAGGGAGCCCCGTTCAATCTGATCTAACTGAAATGTATAAGTGAAAGGATAAGCCTATGAGAGTTAATGCTGTTTATGTTTCTCTCTGTCCTACATATTTCTATTTAGCCCCCGCCCATCGGGGCTTGAAGAAATAGATGGGCTGCATGATGCTTCCACGCAGAGCTGAAACCGACCCGCACATGAGTACTGGTAAACCGCGTAGAGGATCTAAGCCTGCCAAGGCAATGCGGTGAGAGTCGGCCCATCCATGCTTATAAACCCTATTGGTTTCATTGGGCGACAGGGCTTGAGATGCCATTTCATCTTAATGTCGGGTAAAAGTCCCACAAAATTGGAAGCAACGTCTCCAAAATGACCTATACAGTGTTGACGGGGACGTTAAACCCCAAATCAAACGAAAACCAAACATTCAATCCAATCTAACTTAAATGTATAAGTACATGTACATGGATAAGCCTGTGAGAGTTAATGTTGTTTACGTTTCAAGGCTCTTTTTGTCCTACATATTTCTATCTGAATAGGTCTATAATCTGGCGTGATTCACGACAATATTGAATATATTAACCCTTTTTGTACCAAATGGAATCTTCCACCTTATATATAGCAGGAGTCCATTTCAAAATTTAGGGGTGTCGTGTTGTGTTTTCTTCAAAAACTATATGTATTTGGAAGTTGGTTGAAAAGTTTGCAAACAGTGCAGGCCCTGATCAGACGCCACATTCTGGATGTCTGATCTGGGGCTGCACTGTTTGCCAACTACCCCTTTTGGGGTTTCCGGTACAAAATGGGTTAAGCCTTCAAAATCTCCCATCGAGGGCCTAACTTATTTAAATATAAATTTTCCGCTTTTTTCATCTCAGGTATTTTTCCCTTAAGGCTCATAACATAGAGTGCATATATAAATATAATTAATATACACAATCATCAAAGCACGGACAACAATGTCCGATTTGATTTGAGGGTTAACGCCCCCATCAACACCATATGTCATTTAAAAGACATTGCTTCCGATTTTGTGGGAGTTTTACTCGACACTGAGATGAAATGACTTCTCAATCCCTGCCGCCCAATGAGACCAATAGGTTTTATATGTATGAATTATTGGACGGTCCGACTCGCACCACTTTGCCTGAGCAGGCATAGACCTTCTAAGCGGTTTACCAGTACTCATGTGCGATGAATTTCAGCAGTGCGTGGAAGCATCACGCAGCCAAATCTACTTCTTCAACTCTTTCTGGAGTCCCTGGAGAAATCTTCCCGTAGCCCCAGATATCCATTGGAGTTAAACGGCCCAGTCAACACTATTTAGGTCATTTTCGAGCCAGCTAGTCTACCTATCCAAACTTTTCCTGGGCAGGCTTATACGTAAGCGGTTAACCAGTACAGTGCACATTCCATCGCCAGAAACTGCCCTTCTTGAATCAGCGGAAGGGAGAGAATGACCGTAGAAAAGAGTTCATGATCAATCTCCACGAAAAAATGTTTCCGACCCAGCAGGTATCGGACCCGCGTCCTCCTGATCACCAGTCAGACGCGCATCCGACTGAGCTACCGAGACCGGCTCCAGATATCCAGATATGTTTTGCTGAATTTATGAATATTTGTTTGATTTTTGTTTCTTGAAAAGGTATGTTGTGTGTACTCATTAGAATCGCCTCGATGAGGCGATTCTAATGAGTACACACAACATACATTTGAACACACAACTTAAAGTGATTTGAACTGACAGTCGTTGTAATGCCTCCATACGGTATTAAGCCCATAACTATGTAACGTGTCTGTAACATTTGTCAAAAATAAAATAATCTAAACAATACCCAACCCTTAATGCCGAAAATTGAACGCAGGACTTGTATGCAGATTTTAGAATTAGAGCATTTTTATTTATTTATTTATTTATTTATTGGTTTAGCACATTCAGCACTGACCCTGCCGCACACAGATTTTCTATATTTATTGAATAAGAAAATGTTGGAATTTATTAAAGCTAGGCAATTTACTTTATATCTGCCTACTTAAAAGCTGAGTTTGTACGTAATGGAATTTTGAAATAATAAGTAACAAATCATATATTTAGTGTAAAATATTCGCCGCTCTAACAATCGGATTATCTAAGTACAAGGCTTTTATAAGGATATCCCAAAATCGATTAATCCAGTACCCTTAACAAAATATTTTCAAAATTTCTGGGCTGGCTGTCTGGATGGATGGATGGATGGATTGGTTGGTCATGGTGACTGGATGATGAAAGGAGGGACGGATAAACGACACATAGACAGATAGACGGATATACAGATAAATCCCAATTCCTGCCATGTAATTTGTTCACTCAATTTGTTCACTTAAAATGTAGATAGATACGATCGATCGATCGATCGATCGACAGACGGACATAGTCAGACAGACAGATAGATAAAAAATTTATTTTCATGTTTTTGTCTTTCTAGTTGTATCTTCTAAAACGGAACGGACATATTTTACGGTATTGTACCATTTTTCATTGTGTGGCATTTGAAATTTCGAGATAATAAGTCGAAATAATCAAATTTCGAGTTATTGTCGAAAATTCGAGATAGTAAGTCAAAATTTCGAGATACTAAGTCGAAATTTCGAGATACCTATATCAAAAGAAACTGAACAGTATACGTGTGTTGCATCCCTAAACGTCCGACATCCCTAAGTGTCCGACAAAATTTTAATTTCTCGCAAAATTGTTGGAAACGGTGGGGAATGTTCAATTATGACATTTTAAGGGAAAATTTCGAAAAAATTTTTTTTGGAAATATTCGAAATTTAACTTCAATTTTTTTCTTGTCGGACATTTCGGGGTGCCCCATGCATCCCTAAGTGTCCGCCATCCCTAAATGTCCGACAACATGAAAATTGACTAAGAAAGCATTTTTATTGTTAATAATCAATCAATGATAAATAAAAAGACAAATTTAACGTTAAACCTATGTTAAAAATGTTCACCTTTGGAAATAAGCATTGCAATATATGGATCCGAATATACCGTCATCCTTAGATGTCCGCCAGCATGACAAGATCTTATTTTCTCGGGAAGATGTCCGAAACGGTGGAGAATGATCAATTGTGACATTTTAAGTTAAAACTTCGCTTTTTTTTCTCGAAAATATTCGAAATTTAACTTCATTTTTTTTTCTTGTCGGACACTTAGGAATGACCCATGCATCCCTAAGTGTCCGCCATCCCTAAATGTACGACAACATGAAAATTGACTAAGAAAGCGTTTTTATTGTTAATAATCAATCAATGATAAATAAAAAGACAAATTCAACAATAACCCTATGTTAAAAATGTTCACCTTTGGAAATAAGCATTGCAATATATGGATCCGAATATACCGGCATCTTTAGATGTCCGCCAGCATGACACAATCTTAGTTTCTCGGGAAAATGTCCGAAACGGTGGAGAATGATCAATTGTGACATTTTAAGTGAAAACTTCGCTTTTTTTTCTCGAAAATATTCGAAATTTAACTTCATTTTTTTTTCTTGTCGGACACTTAGGGATGACCCATGCATCCCTAAGTGTCCGCCATCCCTAAATGTCCGACAACATGAAAATTGACTAAGAAAGCATTTTTATTGTTAATAATCAATCAATGATAAATAAAAAGACAAATTCAACGTTAAACCTATGTTAAAAATGTTCACCTTTGGAAATAAGTATTGCAACATATGGATCCGAATATGTCCGCAATCTCTAGATGTCCACCAGCATGACAAGTAACTTGGAAAATAGTTCTTACCGCTAATAATGAATAGTGATTTATAAAGAAAAAGGTGAAGTAAT
>OY757010.1:142043468-142248468 GCA_963580285.1 Lucinisca nassula | reverse complement strand
ACGCGATCATATGTCAAAATATTGCTGAAGGGGTCGTAAAACAGAAAAATTCGATTAAAACAGGTCTACGGTTAGCTGAAAGTCTTTTTATGATGACAATAAGCAGAAGAATTATAGCCTATATTGATCAGGCTGGTTGCCCCGTTGCCGTCTAAGCAACTGTAGCTGCCAATATGTTTCTTTTCAATGATTTTGCGAAGAAAATCTAAATATTTCTGTAACATGCGAAGAAATATCGATTAAAACGGGGAGTTATTATGTCAAAGATAATTAAAAAACTGAATATTGCAGAATTGCATTGGCATAACGACACAATAAACAATGGCACGTCAGTTGTTAATGTCGCTTGATATGATTACAGTAAGACCAGCTAAACAGTAAGACCACCTAAACCGAAGTCTAAATCTGCTTTTAGAAGCTTACTGAGAAGATTTCAGTTATTATTTCTTTCTTCTTTCTACACCCAGTGTCTCCTTATAAGAGACCAACCTTTTGGACTGTTCAAAAGGTGGTCTTATTAAGGAATTTTACTGTACATGAGTTGCAAGAGGTTCAATAGTGGTGGCTATCCGCTTGTGTAATGAATATCCAAGGCCCCACCCATCGGAGCTTGGAGAAATATATTGGGCTGCATGGTGCTAAGAAAGTTAACCGCCAGTGAACACGCAAAAAAACTTCAAATTTATAGACAAATTCATAGTCCCAGATATCAATTGTTTGTTTGTTTGTATGATTTGAGGTTTAACGTCCCCGTCAACACTGTAAAGGTCATTTTGGAGACGTTGCTTCTAATTTTGTGGGACTTTTACCCGACATTGAGATGAAATGACATCTCAAGCCCTGTCGCCAATGAAACCAATAGGGTTTATTAGCATTAGCCTCGCACCGCGGTTCATGGACAGGCTTAGATCCTCTAAACGGTTTACCAGTACTAGTGTGCGGGCCGGATTCAGCTCTGTGTGGAAGCATCATGCAGCCCATATATTTCTTCAAGCCCCTTTGGGCGGGGGCTTCCCAGATATCAATGGAGCAGAGACAATGATAAGTAAGATATACTGGAGGAGAGACAATGATAAGTAAGAGATACTTGTTTTAAACGTTTGTTTGAATTGAGGTTTAAGTCCCCGTCAACACTATTTAGGTGATTTTGGAGACATTGCTTCCAATGTTGATGGGATTGAGATGAAAAGACATCTCAAGCCCTGCCGCCCAATAAAACCAAAAGGCTTATACGCACTGGACAGTCTGACTCGCATCACTTTGCCTGGGCAGGCTTTGGCCTTCGAAGCAGTTTACCAGTAATCATGTATGGTCAGTTTCAGCTCTACGTGGAAGCACCATGCAGCCCAATCGACGGGCGGGGGCGATTGTTGTTTGTTTTTGTTTTGTTTGATTTGAGGTTTAACGTCACCGTAACACGGCATCGGTCATTTTGGAGACGTTGCTTCCAATTTTGTGGGACTTTTACCCGACACTGAGATGTAATGACATCTCAAGCCATGTGACGGTCCAACTTGCACCACGTTGCCTGGACAGGCTTAGATCCTCTATGCGGTTTACCAGTTCTCGCGTGCGGTCGGTTTCAGCTCTGCGTGGAAGCATCAGCAGCCCATCTATTTCTTCAAGCCCCGATAGGCGGGGGCGATTGTTAGAAACGTATATATGCTGTGGGTACTTGTTAGAATCGCCTCGATGAGGCGATTCTAACAAGTACCCGTGGCATATATTTTTATTGACAAATAAGAAGAAAAAACATCTCAAAAGTATCCGTATTTCACTTCTTTACTTTGGAGCTAGGGCTTCAAGACTGCTCAATGACAGCGAATATTTTTCTCACAAGATGATACTCATTTTTTTATCGCGACAATAAAATCCGAGCCCCAACCGCACTACCGCAGCAAAATCAAAAATACCTGTTCAGTTATCGTTTAGCTTTGTCATCCCCTCCCTATTTTAATCCAATTTCAGAGAACGCAATTGACAGTTTTCCACCCGACACCGTCACTTGATACAGATGCTGGTTTTATCGGCGGAATAGCCGACACTTGGCAATAGATACATGTGCACATTGCGCCCTATCACTCCATTCAGCCAACCCGACTGATCAGACTCTTCACTGTTCAGCTCAAGGTTTCCGCTGCAAATACTGAAATGCGGTATGCGGCCGCAAAGAGGCTCTGATCAGGTTTTCAGAATGCAAAGGCTCGTCCAAGTCCTGCTTGTTTGCATAGGGTTTTCCGTGCTTTGGTTTATAAAGCTCAGATCAGCATAGCAACGCATTCAGGGCCTTTTGTGGTCAATGTAGCTTACTGAATTAACCAAAATCAAAACTATGGAAAATGATCAGTGAGCATCCACATCCAAACACCGTCTGAGCAGACTGGACCCATTTTCTCCCTCGTCGCGCACGCAATAAGGCTGGTTTCCTCTTCAAGGGACTCATTTCAATAGAAATCCCAGGTAGCCAGCCAAGCAAATGATTGAAAATTGATCAGAAACCGATGTTCTCTCACTTCCGCGGGAAATCAAAGCACTGCCAGCACCTTTGGGTGACTGTTTCTGAGCTTAGAAAGTGATTCTGAATTTGTTTGATTTGAAGTTTAACATCCCCGTCAACAATGTATAGGTCATTTTGGAGACGTTGCTTCCAATATTTTAGGACTTTTACCCGACAATGAGATGAAATGACATCTCAAGCCCTGTCGCCCAATAAAACCAATAGGGTTGATAAGCATGGACGGACCGACTCGCACCACTTTGCCTGTGCAGGCTTGGATCCTCTAAGCGATTTACCATTACTCGTGTGCGGTCGGATTTCAGCTCTGCATGGAAGCATCATGCAGCCCATCTATTTCTTAAAGCCCCGATGGGCGGCGGCTCACCATTTTGTTTAATCCTTAAATTCCCGTACTTTAATCAAACAGTTTAGACCATGATCAGACGCCGCATATGCGGCGTCTGATCTTGGTCTAAACTATCTGCGAGTGATCCTAGTACATGAGCCCAGTCCAGACTTTACATATTACCAACCCTCTGACGTCATTGATAGAACGTAAGCAATAGTAACGTGGACTTTAGCAGGCGGGAAGCTACTGTGGCTAGTAACTTTGGGTCGATATATAAACAATCGACCTAAAAATGACCCGCAATATTAACCAAAGCACTGACAGCGATGGTGGGTCTACTGTCTCTGAGTGTAGGCTGGGGAAATTTTTCCTTTTACTGTTCGTTTAACCTCTTTAAATTACAGTTTTAAGCAAACAATATAAACCCTGATCAGACGGTGCGTTCTATGGTGTCTGGTCTGGAGCAACACTGTTTGTCAGTGTCCCAATACACAAGGTAGTTAAGACTTTACAGTTACACATCACTCTGAGGGGCTTGAAGAAATAGATGAGCTGCATGATGCTTCCACGCAGAGCTGAAACCTACCGCACATGAGTACTGGTTAACCGCTTAGAGGATCTAAGCCTGCCCAGGAAAAGCGGTGCGAGTCGGCCCGTCCATGCTTATAAACCCTATTGGTTACATTGGGCGGCTGGGCTTGAGATGTAATTTCATCTCAATGTTGGGTAAAAGTCCCACAAAATTGGAAGCAACGTCTCCAAAATGACCTATACAGTGTTGACGGGGACGTTAAACCTCAAATCAACCAGCCAGCCAACACAGCACTCTGATGTCGCAGGGAGAAAAATGCGCTGCTTTAAATAACCCATACCTGGATTTTGTGTATGGTAAACTATAGTCACGTGTACAATAGCAGGCAGGAAGCTTCAGTAGTTAGTAACAATCGACCAAAAAAGTGTATCGCAACTAATACCGAAAAAAAGACATATACGGAGACTGTGAACATACAGTACAACAAACTAAAATTAACCCTTCTCTTGCTGAATATTCATTTAAGCCACACCCATTTCTGTCTATCAACCAATCAAATGACTTGATGTAATTTATTGCTACAAATTCATAAACTAAATGCCAAACAGTGTAGGTCCTGATCAGATGGCTTCTTCAGAAGCCATCTGATCTGGATCTACACTGTTTGCGAAGATAGGGGTTGTTGTGAACATCAAAATAAGGGTTAAGACTAATTCTGCTATAAAAAAGCTGATTTAGTAGATTGCAGTTATTCGTTCTTTGTGTTTTCTGCATACAGTATCCTCTGGTCAGAGACCACCTTTGGGACTGTTCAAAAGTGGTCTTAAAGATCACTTTTGAACAGACCCAAAGGTGGTCTTAATATATGAATTCCATTATACTTGTATGTTTGTCAACACTATTTAGGTTATATCCAGCCGGACAGTTCACCGAACCACACTCACTTTTTACGTAAGCAGCTAACCATACCGTCTTGAATCAGCGGAAGGGAGAGAATGACCGTAGAAAATATTTCATGATTTGTTTGATATGAGGTTTAACGTCCCCGTCAACACTATTAAGTTCATTTTGGAGACGTTGCTGGACTTTTATCCGACATTGAGATGAAATTACATCTCAATCCCTGCCGCCCAGTGAAACCAATATGGACGGGCCGACTCGCACCACTTTGCATGGGCAGGCTTAGACCTTCTAAGCAGTTTACCAGCACTCGTGTGTAGTCGGTTTCAGTTCTGCGTGGAAACATCATGCAGCGCAATCTGTTTCTCCAAGCCCCGATGGGCGGGGGCAAAAACTATTTCATCCCTGGGTTTTTGAAGCGGATCTTTGAATTTGGAATTCAGTCAAAATCATTAACAGAGCGGCAAACAGTGCAGATCATAACGGGCTGACAAATCTAGCTTGGGTATACACCGATTGCATATAGTTATCTTCACCTGTCTACATATTTGACAGTTAGCTGCTATAAGGACTGAACGAAGCGTCAGATGCGGTTAGGGGTTCCAGTACCACCTTTATGATCTTGACCCCATCAATCCCGACTTTTATATAGTAAAACTGGGGTTTACAGGAGAATACATTAAATTTTCGTATTTCTGCTCAAAACATATTGTGGGTACTCGTTAGAACCGCCTCGCCGAGGCGGTTCTCACGAGTACCCACAATCTAAGTTTAGACAGTCACATGAAACGTATCGGAATTGTTTTATCGGAAAATTTTCATAATTGGTGGCAAACTTTTCAATATATTTGAAAAGGCGAGTTTTCGATATAGAATGTAGAATTGGTTTAAAATGGAAAGCTGATTTGGCCAATGAACTTTTAAATATTGTACAGCGCCCCCGCCCATCGGGGCCTGGAGAAACAGATTGGGCTGCACGGTGCTTCCGCGCAGAGCTGAAACTGACCGAACGTGAGTACTGGTAAACAGCTTAGGTCTAAGCCTGTCCAGGAAAGTGATGCGAGTCGGACCGCTCCTTAAACCCTAGCCGTTTCTATGGGCGGTAGGGTTTGAGATGTCATTTCATCTCAATGTCGGGTAAAAATCCCACGAAATCGGAAGCAACGTCTCCAGGAAAAGTGATGCGAGTCGGACCGCTCCTTAAACCCTAGCGGTTTCTATGGGCGATAGTGTCTGAGATGTCATTTCAACTCAATGTCGGGTAAAAATCCCACGAAATCGGAAGCAACGTCTCAAAAATGACATTAATAGTGTTGACGGGTACGTAAAACCTCAACTCAAAAACAAAATATTGTACAGTAACAAGGACAATCAATGGATAATTTTCTTCATTTCATGTTAGAGACATAGGTTGTAGATGCTGTCTAAAATCGCCTCATCGAGGCCATTCTAAACAGTACCTACATCATATGACTTTAAGCACAAATAAGAAAAAGAAAACGAATATATCCTCGGTTTACTCATTCTTATCTGGAACTTTGCTGAAAGATTCAGCGATTAGAGCGGTGTCGCACTTTCACAAGCACGAGCGCCATATATACCAAGGTTATAGCCTCAGCCAGTGTTTGGATTCGAACCGACAATTAAACCCGTATTGCCAACGCAGCGACAGCGAATCGAATAAGGTCGGATGAGTTGTCTTTCTTGAACATTGGCGCGCGTTATCATAACATGTGAATTAAAGTGACGTCTATTTATTGTTATTTATAGTTATTTAGTTTTACGAAAACGTATGCACTTTAAGCAAACAATATATACCTAGATGAGACAATGCCTACGCCGTTTACTACTGTCATAGAAATGGTACGCTAGGCATTCATATGGAACGCCTCAACTATCTTATGTCGAGATATGGCATCATGTTCTGTTGACATACCATTATGTTATATTCATATTCATTGCATATTGTTTGTTTATTATGTTGTATTGTTTGTTTGTCATGCTATTGTGTTAACTTGTCATCTTAATAGCTTCCACTCAAGTTATATTCTGTCAAAAAATGGTCATGTCTGGTCAATATGCGATGCTGTTTTGTGAACTGGTCATCCTGTTTACTTCAATAACAATAGTATACTCTCACAGAACGATTTTGTCTGGTCACTTTGTAATATACCAAGTTAACTCGTCATCCTGTTTGCTTCACGTGAAGAATTATTATATCAAAAAATCGTTATATTTGGTCAGTTTGAAATGATGGCTTGTAAACCCGCCATTCCATTGTCTTCAGTGGTAATTTTATGTCAGAAAAGAAATACATGTATATCTGCTAAGTTGGCAATGTTGTCGAATTAAACCATCATTGTATTATTTCAATTGATCGTTTTATGCTGTTGAAAACTCATCATATTGTTGTGACCTATATCTGGTAAAACCCAGTACCACCTGGTCACTTCGGCCTCAGTCGTTTCGGCCTGCAGTTAGGTTATCCGTTTTCATGCATATTACTGTCCCGCTCTTGGGTGTCGTTTTGATTTTCAGTAGAGTCGGATAGGGGTTTCCAAGCAAGACTGTCAATGTCGTAGTAGTTTTGTAGAGATTTAACGTCCCCAACAACACTGTATAGATCATTTTGGAGACGTTGCTTCAAATTGTGTGGAACTTTTACCCGACATTGAGATGAAATGACAGCTCAAGCCCTGTCATCCAATGAAACCAATAGGGTTTATAAGCATGGGCGATCCAACACGCACAGCTTTACCTCGGCAGGCTTAGATCCTCTAAGCTGTGTGCGGTCGGTTTCAGCTCTGCGTGGAAGCGTCATGCAGCCCATCTATTTCTTCAAGCCCCGATGGGCGGGGGCCGTTGTCGTAGTAGTAGTAGTGGTAGTATAAATAATAACAGTAGTAGTAGTACTAGAAGTAGTAGCCTTTGTGGCAGTAGAACCATGCAATCTAATCTGTTTCTCATATCACCGATGGGTGGGGCGCAGAAAGAGCAGGAGTAGTAGTAGTAATAGTAGTAGTGGTGGTGGTGGTTGTATGGTAATATAAATTGTTGAAGAAGCACTAGCAGAAGTAGTAGTAAAAGCTGCAGCAGAAGCAGTACTAGAAGTTGTAGTAGTAGTAGTAGTAGTAGTAGTAGTAGTAGTAGTAGTTGTAGCAGTAGTAGTAGTAGTAGTTGTTGTAGTAGTAGTAGAGGGAATAATAGGAAAATTAATAAAAGTAGCCTTTGAAGTAGATGTAGTAGTACTAGTAAAGTAGATTTTTGTTTGATTTGAAGTTTAACGTCCCCGTCAACACGGTAAAGGTCATTTTGGAGACGTTGCTTCCAACTTTGTGGGACTTCTACCCGACATTGAAATGAAAAGACATCTCAAGTCCTGCCGCCCAATGAAACCAAAACTGTTTATAAGCATGGACGGACCGACTCGCACCGCATTGCCTGGGCAGGCCTAGATCCTCTAAGCGGTTTATCAGTACAAGTGTGCGGGTAAGTTTCAGCTCTGCGTGGAAGCATCATGCAGCCCATCTGTTTCTTAGAGTCCCGATGGGCGGGGGCACTAGTAAAGTAGTAGAAGTAGCAGCAGTAGAAGTAGTAGTAGTCGTAGTAATAGTAGTAGTAGTAGTAGTAGTAGTAGTAGTAGTAGTAGTAGTAGTAGTAGTAGTGGTAATAGCAGTAGTAGTAGTAGTAGTAGTAATAGCAGTAGTAGTTGTAGTAATAGCTGAAGTAGTAGTAGTAGTAGTAGTAGTAGTAGTAGTAGTAGTAGTAGTAGTAGTAGTAGTAGTAGTAGTGGCAGCGGCAGCTGTAGTTGTAGTAGTAGTAGTAGTAGTCGAGGTAGTAGTAGTAGCCTTTGTTGTAGTAGAATCATGCAACCTTATTTGTTTCTCAGAGTCCTGATTGGTGGGGGCGCAGAAATAGCGGCAGTAGTTGTAGTAGTAGTGGTAGTAGTAGTAGTAGTAGTAGTAGTAGTAGTAGTAGTAGTAGTAGTAGTAGTAGTAGTAGTAGTAGTAGTAGTAGTAGTAGTAGCAGCAGCACTAGTAGTAGTAATAGTAGTAGCAGTAGTTAAAGTAGAACTAGCAGTAGTTTTGTTTGTTTAATTTGAGGTTTAACGTAGCCGCTCATTTTGGAGACGTTGTTTCCAATTTTGAGGGACGTTTACCCGACATTGAGACGGCCCCATCGGGGCTTGAAGAAATAGATTGGGCTGCACGATGCTTCCACACAGAGCTGAAACCAACCACACATGAGTACTGGTAAACCGCTTAGAGTTCTAAGCATGCCCCGGAAAAGTGATGCGAGTTGGACCGTCCATGCATATAAACCCTTTTGGTTTAATAGGACGGCAGGGCTTGAGATGTCATTTCATCTCAATGTCGGGTAAAGTCCCACAAAATTGGAAGCAAAATGACCTATACAGTGTTGACGGGGACGTTAAACCTCAAATCAAACAAACAAAAACCCGACATTGAGATTAAATGACATCTCTAGCCCTGTCGCCCAATGAAACCAATAGAATTTATATGCAGGGGCGGTCTAACTCGCACCACTTCTCCTGGGCAGGCTTAAGCGGTTTACCGTTACTCATGTGCGGTCAGTTTCAGCTCTGCGTGGAAGCATCATGCAGCCCAATTTATTTCTTCAAGCGCCTGAAGTAGTAGTAGTAGTAGTAGTAGTAGTAGTAGTAGTAGTAGGTTTATTATTATTATTATTAGTAGTAGTAGTAGTAGTTGTAATAGTAGTAGTGATGGCTTAGTAGTAGAAGTAGCAGTAACGGTAGCAACAGTAGAAGTAGTAGTAGTAGTAGTAGAAGTAGTGGTGGTAGCAATAGCAGTAGTAGCATAAGTAGTCTGCCCCCGCCCATTGGGGCTTGCAGATATAAATGGGCTGCATGATGCTTCCACACAGAGCTGAATCCGACCGCACACGAGTACTGGTAAACCGCTCAGAAGATCTACGCCTGTCCAGATCTACGCGAGTAGGACCATCCATGCTTATAAACCCTATTGGTTTCCTTGGGCGACAGGGCTTGAGATGTCATTTCATCTCAATTTCGGGTTAAAGTCCCACAAAATTGGAAGCAAGGTCTCCAAAATGACCTTTATAGCGTTGACTGGGACGATAAACGCCAAGTCAAACAAACAAAGCATAATTAGTTGTAGAAGCAGTAATTATTTAGTAAAAGTAGTAGTAGCCTTTGTAGTAGTAGAACCATGCAACCTAATCTGTTTGTCAAAGCCCCGATGGGGGCGCAGAAAGAGCAGCACCAGAAGTAGTAGTAACAATAGTGGTAGTAGTAGTAGTAATAATAGTAGTAGTAGTAGTTAAAGTAGTTGTAGTAGAAGTTGTAATAGTAGCAGAAGTAGTTAAAGTAGTAGTAGTAGTAAAAGTAGAAGTAGTAGTTAAATAAATTGTAGTAGACGTTAAAGTAGTAGTTTTGTTTGTATTGTTTGTATTGGAGTTTTACGGCCCAGTCAACACTATTTAGGTCATTTTTGAGCCGGTCAGTTTACCTATCAACACTTTCCTGGGCAGGCTTGTACGTAAGCGGTTAACCAGTACAGTGCACATTCTTTCGCCAGAAACTGACAACTGCCCTTCTTGAATCAACGGAAGGGAGAGAATGACCGTAGAAAAGATTTCATGATCAATCTCCACGAAAGAATGTTGCCGACCCCGGCGGGAGTCGAACCCGCGTCCTCCTGATCACCAGTCAGACGCGCATCCGACTGAGCCACTGAGGCCGGCTCATTAAAGTAGTAGTAGTAGCATAGCAGTAGTAATAGTAGGACAGGTAAAAGGAGTAGCCTTCGACGTAGTAATACTAGTAGTAGTAGTAGCAGTAGTAGCAGCAGCAGTAACAGTAGCAGCAGGAGCTGAAGAAGAATTAGTAGTAGCAGTACCAGTATGAGTAGTAGCAATAACAGCAGCAGAAGTAGTATTTTTATTAGTAATAGCAGTAGTTGCCGTGATGATAATAATAATAATAATAATAGCAAATGTAGCAACAATAGCAGCAGTATTAATGGTAGTAGTTGTAGTATGTGTAGTAGTAGCAGTACTAGTTGTTGTTTTAGCAGTTGTAATAGATGTAGCAGTGGTGGTGGTATGGCAATATAAATTGTTGAAGAAGCAGTCGCAGACGTTGTAATCAAAGCAGCAGCGGCAGCAGCAGTACAAGTAGTTTTAGTTGTAGAAGTAGTAGTAGTAGTTGTAGGAGGTTTAGTATTAGTTGTTGTAATAATAGCAGGAAAATTAATAATTGTAGCCTTTGAAGTAGATGTAGTACTAGTATAGTACATGTAGTAGTAGCAGTAGTAATAGAAGAAGTAGTAGTAAGAAAAGGAGTAATAGTAGTAGAAGGAGGAGGAGGGGGAGGTATAGTAGTAGTAGCAGCCAAGTACTAGTAGTAGTAGTATTAGAAGTACCCATAGTAGTAGCCATAGTAGTAGTAGTAGTAGAAGTAGTAGTAGCCGTAATAGTAGTAGTGGTAGTAGTAGTAGTAGCCTATCTAGTAGTTGAACCATGCGACCAATCGGTTTCTGAAAGCCCCGATGGGTGGGGCACAGAAATAGCAGCAGCAGTAGTAGTAGAAGCAGTTGCAAAAGTAATAGTAGCAGCACTAGTTACAGTAGTTATAGTAGCATTAAAGTAATTGTAGTAGTAGTAGTAGTAGTAGTAGTAGGAGGAGGAGGAGGAGGAGGAGGAGGAGGAGGAGGAGGAGGAGTAGTAGTAGTAGTAGTAGTAGTAGTAGTAGGAGGAGGAGGAGGAGGAGGAGGAGGAGGAGGAGGAGGAGGAGTAGTAGTAGTAGTAGTAGTAGGAGGAGGAGGAGGAGGAGGAGGAGGAGGAGGAGGAGGAGTAGTAGTAGTAGTAGTAGTAGGAGGAGGAGGAGGAGGAGGAGGAGGAGGAGGAGGAGGAGGAGGAGGAGGAGGAGGAGGAGGAGTAGTAGTAGTAGTAGTAGTAGGAGGAGGAGGAGGAGGAGGAGGAGGAGGAGGAGGAGGAGTAGTAGTAGTAGTAGTAGTAGTAGTAGTAGGAGGAGGAGGAGGAGGAGGAGGAGGAGGAGGAGGAGGAGGAGGAGTAGTAGTAGTAGTAGTAGTAGGAGGAGGAGGAGGAGGAGGAGGAGGAGGAGGAGGAGGAGTAGTAGTAGTAGTAGTAGTAGGAGGAGGAGGAGGAGGAGGAGGAGGAGGAGGAGGAGGAGTAGTAGTAGTAGTAGTAGTAGGATTAGTAGTAGTAGTAGCAGTAGTAAAAGAGTAGTAGTAGTAGTAGTAGTAGTAGTAGTAGCAGTAGTAGTAGTAGTAGTAGTAGTAGTAGTAGTAGTAGCTGTAGTAGTATTAGCAGTAGTGGTAGTAGTAGAAGTAGGATTAGTAGTAGTAGCAGCATAGCAGTAGTAGTATTAGGACAGGTAATAGTAGTATCCTTGGAATTAATAGTATTAGTAGTAGAGGTAGTACTACTTGTAGTAGTCGGAGAAGTAGCAGTGGCAGCAGAAGTAGTAGCAGTAATAATATTAGTGACAGCAACAACAGCAGGAGTAGTACCAGTGGTTGTAGATGATAGAAGTAGTTGTAGAAATGAAGTAGTAGTAGTAGTCGTAGTAGTAGCAGTAATAATATTAGTAGTAGCAACAGCAGCGACAGTAGTAGTAGTGTTAGTAGCAGTAGTATTAGCAGTTGTAGTAGTATCAGCATCAGCGGCTGTAGTAGCAATAGTAGTTGTAGTAGTAGTAGAAGTAGTAGTAGTAGTAGCTGTATTTGTAGTAGTAGTAGTAACCTTTGTAATAGTAGAACCATGCAACCTTATCTGTTTCTCAAAGCCCCGATGGGTGGGGGCGAAGAAAAAGAGGCAGCAACAGTAGCAGTAGTTGTAGTAGTAGTAGTAGAAGTAGTAATAGGAGAAGAAGAAGCAGTAGCAGTAGCAGAAGAAGAAGTAGTTGTAGCAGTAATAAAATTAGTAGTAGCAACAGCAGCAGTAGTAGAAGTAGTTGCATTAGTAGAAGCAGCGGTTGTAATAATAATAATAATAGTTACACCTGCATCAACAGTAGTAGTAGTAGTACTATATGTAGCAGTGAAAGTAGTGTTTGTAGCAGTAGCTGTGGCAGCAGCAGCAGTAAAAGTAGTAGTAATAGCAGTAATAATATTAGTGGAAGCAACAGCAACAGGAGTAGTAGAAGTAGTTGTAGATATAATAATATTAGTAGTTGTAGTAGAATCGTAGTAGTAGTAGCAGCAGTAGTAGTAGTGTAAGTAGTAGCAGTAGCAGTCACAGTATTAGTAGTAGCAACAGCAGCAGTAGTAGTAGTTGTTGTATCAGAAGTTGTAGTTGTAAAAGCCGTAGTAGTAGAAGAGGTAGAAGTAGCTGTAGTCGTAGCATTAGTAAGAAGTAGCCTTTGCAGTAGTAGAACCCTGCAACCTTAACTGTTTCTCAAAGTCCCCATGGGTAGGGTCGTTGAAAGAGAAGTAGCAGCAGCAGCAACAGCAGCAGCAACAGCAGCAGCAACAGTAGTAGGAGTGGTAGTAGTAGTAGCACTATTAGTTCTAATAGTAGCAGCGATTTTTAAAGCAGACGTAGTAGTACTTGCAGTTGTTGTTGTTGTTGCAGTAATAGTAGGAAAATTGATAGTGTAGCCTTTGAGGTAGATGTAGCACTAGTATAGTACATGCAGTATTAGTAGTAGTAGTAGTATTAGTATTAGTAGTAGTAGTAGTAGTAGTAGTAGCAGCAGTAGTAGAAGAAGAAGGAGTAGTAGTTGCAACAGCAGCAGTAGTAGTAGTATTAGTAGCAATATTTGTTGTAGTAATAGTAGGAAAATTTATAGTAGTAGCATTTGAAGTAGATGTAGTACTAGTATAGTACATGTAGTAACAGTAGTAGTAGTATAAGTAGGATAAGGAGTAGTAGTAGTAGCAGCATTAGTAGTAGAAGTAGTAGTAGTCGTAGGAGGAGGAGGGGGAGAAGGAAATGTAGCAGTAGTAACAGCAGAGTAGTAGAAGTAGTAGAAGTAATGTTAGTAGTAGCCATAGTAGTAGTAGTAGTAGTAGTAGTAGTTGTAGTAGTAGAGTAGAAGAAGTAGTAGAAGTAATTATAGTAGTAGTAGTAGTAGTAGTAGTAGTAGTAGTAGTAGTAGTAGTAGTAGTAGCAGTAGTAGTAGCAGAAGTAGTAGTGGTGGTGGTAGGAAGTTTTGTAATAGTAGGAGCATAGCAGAAGTAATAGTAGGACAGGTAATATTAGCAGCCTTGGAAGCAGTAGTATAAGTAGTTGAAGTAGTAGTAGTAGTCGTAGCAGTAGCAGTGGCAGCACCACTAGAAGTAGTAGTAGAAGCAGTAATGATATTAGTGGATACAACAAGAGCAGAAGTAGTAGCAGTAGTTGTAGATATAATAATATTGGTAGTTGCAGTAGTAATAGTAGTAGTCGTAGTAGTCGCAGTAGAAGCAGCAGTAGTGTAAATAGTAACGGTAGCAGTAATAATATAAGTAGTAGCAACAGCAGCAGTAGTAGTAGTTGTTGTATCAGAAGCAGTAGTTGTAAAAGCAGTAGTAGTAGAAGTAATTTTTGCTGTAGTCGTAGTATTATTAAGTAGTAGAAGTAGACTTTGTAGTAATAGAACCCTGCAACCTTATCTGTTATCAAAGACCCCATGGGTGGGGGCGAACAAAGAGAAGCAGCAGCAGTAGTAATAGTCGTAGTGGTAGTAGCACTATATGTTCTGATAGTAGCAACAAGGTTAAAAGTAGCAGTAGTAAGAGTAGTAATACTAGTAGTAGTAGTAGTAGTAGTTAGAGTGGTAGATGCAGAAGTTAAAGTAGTAGTAAATGCTGTTGTTGCTGTTGTAATAGTAGTAGAAGTAGTAGTTGTAGTAGTAGTAATAGTAGTAGTAGTACTAGCAGTAGAAGTAGTAGTAGTAGTAGTAGTAGTAGTAGTAGTAGTAGTAGTAGTAGTAGAAATAGTAGCATAGCAGAAATAATAGTAGGACAGGTAAACATGGTGGTAGCCTTCGAAGTAGTAGTAAAAGTAGTAGTAGAAGCATTAGCAGCAGCAGAAGAAGAAGTAGTAGAAACAGTAGTAATATTAGTAGTAGCAATAGCAACAGTGGTAGTACTAGTTGTTTTAGTAGAAGCAGCAGTTGTAATATTAGTAACAATAACAACTGCAGCAACAGTAGAAAGATGTAGAAGTAGTAGTAAGGGTAACAGTAGTAGTAGTAGAAGTAGTAGTAGAAGTAGCCGTGATAATAGTAGAAGTAGTAGTGTAGTAGTAGTAGTAGTAGAAGTGGTAGTAGTAATAGTAGTAGTAGTAGTAGTAGCCTTTCTAGTAGTAGAACCATGCGACAAAATTCGTTTTCTGAAAGCCCCGATGAGTGGGGCACAGAAAATTGCAACAGCTGTAATAGCAGTAGTATTAGAAGCACTAACAGTAGTAATAGCTACAGCAGTAGTTAAAATAGTAGTAGTAGCAGTTTAAGTAGTTGTAGTAGTAGTAGATAGTAGTAGCAGTAGGGGTAGAATTAGAAGAAGGATTAGTAGTAGAAGGAGCATAGCAGTAGTAATAGAAGGACAGGTAATAGGAGTCGCCTTTGAAGTAGTAGTAGTAGTAGTGGAATTACTACTAGTAGTATTTGTAGCAGTAGCAGTGGCAGCAGCAGCAGAAGTAGTAGTAGTAGCAGTAATAATATTGGTGATAGCAACAGCAGCAAGACAAGTGTAGTAGCAGTGATTGTAGATATAATAATAGTAGTAGTAGTAATAGTAGTAGTCGTAGTAGTAGCAGTAGCAGCAGCAGCAGTAATATAAGTAGTTACAGTAGCAGTAATAATAGTAGTGGAAGCAGCAGCAGTGATAGTGGCAGTTGTTGTATTAGCAGTAGCGGTTGTAGAAGTAGTAGTATTAGTAGTAGTAGAAGTAGTAGTAGTAGCAGCAGCGGCTGTAGTAGCAATAGTAGTTGTAGTAGTGGTAGAAGTAGTAGTAGCTCTATTCGAAGTAGTAGTAGCCTTTGTAGTAGAAGAACCATGCATTCTCATCTGTTTCTCAAAGCCCACATGGGTGGGGGCGAAGAAAGAGAGGCAGCAACAGCAGTAGTAGTAGTAGTAGTAGTAGTAGTAGTAGTAGTAGTAGTAGTAGTAGTAGTAGTAGTAGTAGTAGTAGCAGTAGTTTAAGAATTATAAGTAGTAGTAGTGGTAACAGTAGTAGTTGTAGTAGTAGTAGTAGTAGTAGTAGTAGTAGTAGTAGTAGAAGCAGTAGAAGTCGCCGTGATAATAGTAGTAGTAGTAGTGTAGTAGTAGAAGTAGTAGTAGTAGTGGTAGTAGTAATAGTAGTAGTAGTAGTAGCCTTTCTAGTAGTAGAACCATGCGACCTAATCTGTTTCTGAAAACCCCGATGGGTTGGGCACAGAAAATTGCAGCAGCAGCAGAAGAAGCAGTAGTAGTAGTAGCACTAGCAGTAGTAATAGCTACAGCAGTAGTTAATGTAGTAGTAGTAGCAGTTTAAGTAGTTGTAGTAGAAGGAGCATAGCAGTAGAAATAGAAGGACAGGTAATAGTAGTAGTCTTTGAAGTAGTAGTACTGGAAGTACTACTAGTAGTATTCGTAGCAGTAGCAGTGGCAGCAGCAGCAGAAGTAATAGAAGTAGCAGTAATAATAGTGGTGATAGCAACAATAGCAAGACAAGAGTAGTAGCGGTGATTGTAGATATAATAATAGTAGCAGTAGTAATAGTAGTAGTCGTAGTAGTAGCAGTTGCAGCAGCAGCAGTAGTAGCAGTATCAGTAATAATATAAGTGGTAGCAACAGCAGCGACAGTAGCAGTTGTTGTATTAGTAGTAGCGGTTGTAGAAGTATTAGTAGTAGTAGTAGTAGTAGTAGTAGTAGTAGCAGCAGCAGCGGCTGTAGTAGCAACAGTAGTTGTAGTAGTGGTAGTAGAAGTAGTAATAGCTGTAGTCGAAGGAGTAGTAGCCTTTGTAGTAGTAGAACCATGCAAACATGCAAACATGGGTGGGGCGAAGAAAGAGAGGCAGCAACAGCAGTAGTAGTAGTAGCAGTAGTAGTAGTAGTAGCAGTAGTTTAAGAAATAGAAGTAGTAGTAGTGGTATCAGTAGTAGTAGTAGTAGTTGTAGTAGTAGTAGTAGTAGTAGTAGAAATCGCCATGATAATAGTAATAGTAGTGTAGTAGTAGTAGTAGTAGTAGTAGTAGTAGTAGTAGTAGTAGTAGTAGTAGTAGTAATAGTAGCCTTTCTAGTAGTAGAACCATGCGACCTTATCTGTTTCTGAAAGCCCGTATGGGTGGGGCACAGAAAATTGCAGCAGCAGCAGAAGTAACAGTAGTAGTAGTAGCACTAGCAGTAGTAATAGCTACATAGCTACAGCAGTAGTTAATGTAGTAGTAGTAGCAATTTAAGTAGTTGTAGTAGTAGTATTAGTAGATAGTAGTGGCAGTAGGGGTAATAGTAGAAGTAGGATTAGTAGTAGAAGGAGCATTGCAGTAGAAATAGAAGGGCAGGTAATAGTAGTAGTCTTTGAAGTAGTAGTAGTAGTAGTGGAAGTACTACTAGTAGTATTCGTAGCAGTAGCAGTGGCAGAAGTAGCGGTGATTGTAGATATAATAATAGTAGCAGTAGTAATAGTAGTAGTAGTAGTAGTAGCAGTAGCAGCAGCAGCAGTTATATAAGTAGTAGCAGTATCAGTAATAATATAAGTGGTAGCAACAGCAGCGACAGTAGCAGTTGTTGTATTAGTAGTAGCGGTTGTTGAAGTATAATTATTATTATTAGTAGTAGTAGTAGTAGTAGCAGCAGCAGCAGTGGCTGTAGAAGCAATAGTAGCAATAGTAGTTGTAGTAGTGGTAGAAGTAGAAGTAGCTCTAGTCGAAGTAGTAGTAGCCTTTGTAGTAGTATAACCATGCAATCTTATCTGTTTCTCAAAGCCCACATGGGTGGGGGCGAAGAAAGAGAGACAGCAATAGCAGTAGTAGTAGTAGTAGTAGTAGTAGTAGTAGTAGTAGCAGTAGTTTAAGTGATAGAAATATTAGTAGTGGTAACAGTAGTAGTAGCAGTAGTAGTAGTTGTAGTAGAAGAAGAAGTAGCCGTGATAATAGTAGTAGTAGTATAGTAGTAGTAGTAGTAGCAGTAGTGGTAGTAGCAATAGTAGTAGTAGAAGTAGCCTTTCTAGTAGTAGAACCATGCGACCAAATCTGTTTCTGAAAGCCCCGGTGGGTGGGGCACAGAAAATTGCAGCAGCAGTAGTAGCAATAGAAGTAGTAGCACTAGCAGTAGTAATAGCTACAGCGGTAGTTAAAGTAGTAGTAGTAGTAGCAGTTAAAGTAGTTGTAGTAGTAGTAGGGGTAGTAGTAGAAGTAGGGATAGTTGTAGAATGAGCATAGCAGTAGTAATAGAAGGACAGGTAATAGTAGTAGCCTTTGCAGTAGTTGTAATAGTATTGGAAGTTCTACTAGAAGTATTCGTAGCAGTAGCAGTGGCAGCAGCAGAAGTAGTAGTAGTAGCAGTAATAATTTTGGTGTTAGCAACAGCAGCAAGACAAGAGTAGTAGCGGTGATTGTAGATATAATAATAGTAGTAGTAGTAATAGAGGTAGTCGTAGTAGTAGCAGCAGCAGCAGTTATATAAGTAGTAGCAGTATCAGTAATAATAAAAGTGGTAGCAACAGCAGCGACAGTAGCAGTTGTTGTATTAGTAGTAGCGGTTGTTGAAGTATTATTATTATTATTATTATTAGTAGTAGTAGTAGTAGTAGTAGTAGTAGTAGCAGCAGCAGTGGCTGTAGTAGCAATAGTAGTTGTAGTAGTGGTAGAAGTAGAAGTAGCTCTAGTCGAAGTAGTAGTAGCCTTTGTAGTAGTAGAACCATGCAATCTTATCTGTTTCTCAAAGCCCACATGGGTGGGGGCGAAGAAAGAGAGACAGCAATATCAGTAGTAGTAGTAGTATTAGCAGTAATTTTAGTTATAGAAATATTAGTAGTGGTAACAGTAGTAGTAGTAGTAGTAGTAGTAGTAGTTGTAGTAGTAGTAGTAGTAGTAGAAAAAGTAGCCGTGATAATAGTAGTAGTAGTGTAGTAGCAGTAGTAGTAGTAGTAGCAGTAGTGGTAGTAGCAATAGTAGTAGTAGAAGTAGCCTTTCTAGTAGTAGAACCATGCGACCAAATCTGTTTCTGAAAGCCCCGGTGGGTGGGGCCCAGAAAATTGCAGCAGTAGTAGCAGTAGAAGTAGTAGCACTAGCAGTAGTAATAGCTACAGCGGTAGTTAAAGTAGTAGTAGTAGCAGTTTAAGTAGTTGTAGTAGTAGTATTAGTAGATAGTAGTAGCAGTAGGGGTATTAGTAGAAGTAGGATTAGTTGTAGAAGGAGCATAGCAGTAGTAATAGAAGGACAGGTAATAGTAGTAGCCTTTGAAGTAGTTGTAATAGTATTGGAAGTTCTACTAGTAGTATTCGTAGCAGTAGCAGTGGCAGCAGAAGAAGTAGTAGCAGTAATAATTTTGGTGTTAGCAACAGCAGCCAGACAAAAGTAGTAGCGGTGATTGAAGATATAATAATAGTAGTAGTAGTAATAGAAGTAGTCGTAGTAGTAGCAGTTGCAGCAGCAGCAGTAATATAAGTAGTAACAGTAGCAGAAATAATATTAGTGGCAGCAACAGCAGCGCCAGTAGCAGATGTTGTGTTAGTGGTAGCGGTTGTAGAAGTAGTAGTAGTAGTAGGAGTAGAAGTAGTAGTAGTAGCCGCAGCAGCGGCTGTAGTAGCAATAGTAGTTGTAGTAGTGGTAGAAGTAGTAGTAGCTCTATTCGAAGTAGTAGTAGCCTTTGTAGCAGGAGAACCATGCAATCTTATCTGTTTGTCAAAGCCCACATGGGTGGGGTCGAAGAAAGAGAGGCAGCAACAGCAGCAGTCGTAGATGTAGTAGTAGAAGTAGTAGTAGTAGCAGTAGTTTAAGAAATAGAAGTAGTAGTAGTGGTAATAGAAGTAGTTGTAGTGGTAACAGCACTAGTAGAAGTAGTAGTAGTAGTAGTAGTAGTAGTAGTAGAAGTAGCGGTGATAATAGTAGTAGTAGCAGCAGCGGGTGTAGTAGCATTAGTAGTTGTAGTAGTGGTAGAAATACTAGTAGCCCTGGTCGAAGTAGTAGTATCCTTTGTCGCAGAAGAACCATGCAATCTTATCTGTTTGTCAAAGCCCACATGGGTGGGGGCGAAGAAAGAGAGGCAGCAACAGCAGCAGTAGTGGTCGTAGTAGTTTTTTTTTTTTTTTTTTTTTTTTGGTTTGGGTTTTACGGCCCTTTCAAGATTATTTCACTCATATCGAGCCGATCGTTAATGATAGGTTGGCGAAAACCGGAGTACCCGGAGAAAAACCACCTGACCTTCCGTAGCAGAACTTGGCGTCTCACACGTGACCCGAGCGAGGCTCGAACCCACGGCGGTGAGAGACCTAATGACTAAGAGTCAGCGCTCTTATCCATTAGGCCACGGAGGCCCGTGGTCGTAGTAGTATTGGTAGTAGTAGTAGTAGTAGTAGTAGTAGTAGTAGCAGTAGGAGTAGTAGCAGCAGTAGTTTAAGAAATAGAAGTAGTAGTAGTGGTAATAGAAGTAGTAGTAGTGTATTAGTAGTAGTAGTGGTCGTAGTAATATTAGTAGTAGTAGCAGTGGTAGTAGCAATAGTAGTAGTAGCCTTTCAAGTAGTAGAACCATGCGACCTAATCTGTTTATGAAAGCCCCGATGGGTTGGACACAGAAAATTGCAGCAGCAGTAGAAGCAGTAGTAGTAGTAGCACTAGCAGTAGTAATAGCTACTGACATGAAAGCCGTAACAAAGGAAAGATGCATAGCCTGAAAAAAATCCCCGCCTTTGGTGGGATTCGAACCCGGGCCGCTCGGGTGATAGTCCACTGCTCTTACCCCTGAGCCAAAGAGTCGACTCCCTGACGCAGTTGTCAGAGAGTGGTTATAAACCTAGAAGCTATGCATATGATCTACCAAGGTAGATAATGGAAGGGAGGTAACACACCCCCTCTTCAAGGAAGTCATCATTTATGATGACGTGAAGGATACCAACTTCGGCACAAGCCAATTCTGGCATCCCGGACGAGCCCCCAATTTCTGTTACGAGCCAGGCGTAGCAGAAAGAAAAAGCAAACAAGCCTTTTGGAAAATTTTAACAAAATTTATTTACAAGTTAACTTTAACCTGTAGAAGTAAGAAAATTAAATGTACTTAGCTCTGTTATGAAATATCCTGAATGAATCTATTTTCCTTGATCCCACAGAATTCACAGTCCAAAATGAAAAGTAATATCCTTTAAGAATCCCACACAGAATTTATAAATAACTTTTCTTAAATGCCCAAACATCAAACTCCAAAGTCTCCCTCAGTGAGAAAAATCAAGCTCTTTTATAGACCCTAAGATTTCTCTAGAACATTCCAGAGGGCTGTGGAATAAGATGAGGTAATTTTCTAAAAATAATGCAACCCAGAACTTTCTGGAAGGTTCTGAAGTACTTTTCCTTGTAAACATGTTGTTTACAAAAATGAAATTAATCTGTGACTCAGTTTTCTAGAATCTTCTATAAGAAGATTAACAAGATATTTATAGCACTATTAGGTCACAGTGGGGTGCAAGTGGGAATCAGAAAAATAAATTCTTATGCATAACACTACAGCAGTAGTTATAGTAGTAGTAGTAGCAGTTAAAGTAGTTGTAGTAGTAGTAGTAGAAGACAGTTGTAGCAGTAGGGGATGTAGTAGAAGTAGGATTGGTAGTAGAAGGAGCATAGCAGTAGTAGTAGAAGGACAGGTAATAGTAGTAGCCTTTAAAGTAGTAGTAGTAGTAGTAGTAGTAGTGGAAGTACTACTAGTAGTATTCGTAGTAGTAACAGCAGCAGCAGCAGAAGTAGTAGTAGTAATAATATTGGTGAAAGCAACAGCAGCAAGACAAGAGTAGTAGCAGTGATTGTAGATATAATAATAGTAGTAGTAGTAATAGTAGTAGTCGTAGTAGTAGCAGTAGCAGCAGTAATATAGGTAGTAGCATTATCAGTAATAATATTAGTGATAGCAACAGCAGCGACAGTAGCAGTTGATGTATCAGTAGTAGCGGTTGTAGAAGTAGTAGTATTAGTAGAAGTAGAAACAGTAGTAGCAGCAGCGGCGGCTGTAGTAGCAATAGTAGTTGTAGTAGTGGTAGAAGTAGTAGTAGCTCTAGTCGAAGTAGTAGTAGCCTTTGTAGTAGTAGAACCATGCAATCTTATCTGTTTCTCAAAGCCCACATGGGTGGGGGCGAAGAAAGAGAGGCAGCAACAGCAGCAGTAGTAGTAGTTCTAGTAGTAGTAGTAGTAGTAGTAGTAGTAGTAGTAGTAGTAGTAGCAGTTGTTTAAGTGATAGAAGTAGTAGTTTAAGTAGTAGTAGTAGTTGTTTTAATAGTAGTAGTAGTAGTAGTAGTAGTAGTAGTAGTAGTAGTAGTAGTAGTAGTAGTAGTAGTAGTAGTAGTAGTGTTAGTAGTAGTAGTAGTAGTAGTAGTAGTAGTAGAAGTTTAAGTAGTTATTACTAGTAGTAGTAGTAGTAGTTTTAGTAGTTTTAGTAGAGTGGTGGTCAAATTCGCCAGTCGTAGTGATATTCAAACAAAACTTAATGAGTTAAGATGACAAATTAATAAACTAGGGAGATATAAGGATTTTCTTACAGTACGGAAATGCACATGAAGCCAATATAATGATAGTTAACTTGACAGCGTTACTTATGGATCAGACATAACGATTTTCTAAAAGAATATAACTGCACTTGAAGCCAACACAATGACGATCTTACTAGATAGCATAACTAACTGACCAGACAACGATTTTCCAACAAAATATAACTGCCCTTGAAGCCAACACAATGACGATCTTACTAGATAGCATAACTAACTGATCAGCCATAACGATTTTCTAACAGAATATAACTGCGCTTGAAGCCAACACAATAACGATCTTACTAGATAGCATAACTAACTGATCAGACATAACGATTTTCTAACAGAATATAATTGCCCTTGAAGCCAACACAATGACGATCTAACTAGATAGCATACCTAACTGATCAGACATAACGATTTTCTAACAGAATATAATTGCCCTTGAAGCCAACACAATGACGATCTTACTAGATAGCATACCTAACTGATCAGACATAACGATTTTCTAACAGAATATAACTGCACTTGAAGCCAACACAATGACGATCGAACTAGATAGCATAACTAACTGATAGGAAATAACGATTTGTTTGACAGAATTTTACTCCACTTGAAGCAAACAGGATGACGAGTTAACTGCGTATATTAAAACGTATCCAGACAAAATCATTTTCTGACATTATACTATTGTTATTGAAGTAAGTAGGATGACCAGTTCACAAAACAGCACCGCAAATTGACCAGACAACTTATTTTCTGAGATAACAGTATTCATTTGAAGCCTGCAAAATCACGGGATAACATGACAACATTGCAAACTGACCAGACATGACGATTGTTTGGCAGAATATTACTTAAGTAGAAACTAACAAAATGACGAGTTAACACAATAACACGGCAAACAAACAACACAACATAATAAACAAACAATGTGTAATGAATATGAACAAAACATAATGGTATGTCAACAGAACAGGATGCCATATCTCGACATAAGACAGTTGAGGCGTTCCATACATTCATCTCCAGCCATGACTGTTGAAAGAAGGAGACTTTCTTGGCCACAATGGTGTTACACAAAGCCCCAAATTAAGGGGAGTAACAAATGATAATTTAGGAATAATGCCACTTATTGAATGTTAGAAACATATGCTGTGGGTACTTATCAGAGGCGATTCTAACAAGTACCCACATCATATGATTTAACAGAGAAATCCCATAAAAATCTCAAAATTATCTTGATACATGTAACTACTAATCTGAAGCTGTGGTTTCAAAGCGGACATTTACCAGAAAATATATTGTAAGCAACGCCACATTAAAAGCCTGTGTGGTACCAATACCTTAGATCATACGGAGATATCACAATCGGTTTAAAGACTCCGAAAGTGCTGAGAAGTCCGAATCGAACCCACAACCAATGGTAACGCTTAAAGGGCTCAACAAATGGATACTCCAGTAAACCCCACTTTTCTCTATGTAAAGTGGGGTTTATCAGAGAGTTCATGACACGAACTTGCTGGGTGCAATATTGAAATACATATATATGTTCTCTTAAAAATACGATGAATATAATTCTTACTTCTTAAAAGAAAGAAAGAAACTCGTGTTTGTTTGTTTGTTTGATTTGACGCTTAACGTCCCCGTCAACACTGTATAGGTCATTTTTGGAGACGTTGTTTCCAATTCTGTGGGACTTTAACCCGACATTGAGACGAAATGATATCTCAAGCCCTGTCGCCCAATGAAACCAATAGGGTTTATAAGCATGGGCGGTCCAACTCGCACCGCTTTGCCTGGGCAGCCCTAGATTCTTCCAAGCGGCTTGCCAGTACTCTAGACTTGCCCAAGTCCCTACATTTACATTTTTTTATTTTTAAATGAAAGCCCCTTTAAACGAAAAAAATATGTAAAAGTCTCTTTAGTCTTCATCTGTGAATGTAATTTCACAATTTTCATTAAAGACGGTATTGCTATTTCATTTACAATGTATTTATTTTTTATTTTTGTAAACAATTATTTTTACAATGGACACCTAATTAACAGACTTGGGCAAGTCTAGCCAGTACTCGTGTGCGGTCGGTTTCAGCTTAGGGTGGAAGCATCATGCAGCCTATCTATTTTTTCAAGCCCCGATGGGCGGGGGCCGTAAAAGTTTACTTGAACCCGCATGAAAATTTGAATAACAAAATTGTTCAATACACAAAAACGTGCACGAATCATGTACAAATTATTTCCATTAAGCCTTAAGGCGCTAAGAAAAACCGCATCTGAAAATGCAATATCTTAACCTATTTTGTTCCCAGAAACCCCAAAGTGCAGGCCAACATCAGACGCCACAAAACGCGGTTTTCGCGCCACAAAATGCAAAAAGTTCATTTTCCAAATGCACAAAATACTGGTATACAGAGTTGTGGTTCTTGCACATGAAATGCTTTTTCAGCAATATATCTCAAAGGGTAATGGAGTTATTGCCATCATAAGATTATATTGTCAGGAGAGATAACTAAACAAGAGGACCATGGACGGTCCTGTAGCGCTCACCTGAGTTGATTGATTGATTGATTTGGGGTTAAACGTCCCCGTCAACACCGTAAAGGTCATTTTGGAGACATTGCTTTAACGTCCCCGTCAACAATGTAAAGGTCATTTTGGAGACGTTGCTTCCAATTTTGTGGGACTTTTACCCGACATTGAGATGAAAAGACATCTCAAGCCCTGTCGCCCAATGAAACCAATAGGGTTTATAAGCATGGACGGTCCACCTCGCACCGCGGTTCCTGGACAGGCTTAGATCCACTAAGCGGTTTACCAGTACTAGTGTGCGGGCCGGATTCAGCTCTGCGTGGAAGCATCATGCAGCCCATATATTTCTTCAAGCCCCTATGGGCGAGCCTGAGTTAACAGATTCAAAGTTTCAGGAAGTTCCAGTTGTTACACATGGAGTTATGCTGATGGCGAGGTCAAAAACAGGCGAAAACAGGATTTTTCTGCAATCAAAAGGATGTAACTCTATGACAGATTGGCTGACCTCGTCAATTAGCTTTTATCCCTGACTTACTTATACATAAGTTTTAAGAAGATCTGATGAAAACTAAAGGGCTATAGTGATGACAAGGTTATAAATAGGCATTTTCTGCAATCAAAGGGACGGACCTCTATGAAAGATAGGCTGGCCTCATCAGTTTTCGACCTCAACTAAGCTTTTATCCCTGACAAAAATTGAAGGCGCTTCGGTGATAACAAGGTCAAATATAGGCATTTTCAGCAAGCAATGGGATGCAACACTACAATTAACGGGCTGGCCTTGCTAGTTTTCAAACTCATCCGAGCTTCTATCCCTGCCTTACTTATGTATAAGTTTAAAAAAGATCCAGAAAACAAGGAGACGTAACTCTATGAGAGATAGGCAGACATCACCAGTTTTCAAACTCATCCAAACTTTCGTTCCCAACCTACTTATATGCTATTTTCAGGAATATTTGATAAAAACTAAAGGACTTATGGTGATGACAATGTACAAAATAGACATTTTCAGCAAAGAAGGGGACTTTACTCTGTGAGTAATGTGCTAACAATGTTAGTTTACAAACACATTCAAGCTTTTAACTCTCACTTATATGTAAGTTTCAGGAAGGTCCGTTCAAAACTTAGGGATTTATGAATCGATGACAATGTCAACAAGAGCTCCGCAAGCGGGGCATTACACGCCCGTGGCAATTAGTAAGATGGGGCATATATATACTGACTGTTGTCCAAGTTTGGGTTTGTGGAATGTAACCAATGTGCTCCATATATTCTTACCTGGCACTATTAATAACCCTCAATGGCTCAAACTACCTGTCTCCAACAAAATTTCATGATCGGTAATATTTGGTGGACCATAACCTCAAAATAATATAGGTATACCTCCGGGAATAAGTGGTGGACTGTAACCTTGAAATATTATGTGCTGCTCCACATCATAGTCTAACTATACGTAAAGTTTCAGCTTCATCAGATGTAAAATGTGGGAAGCATTATCCCGAAACAAAATATGTTTAGAAAAATATGTGAAAGGGGAATAACTCTGGTAATATTTGGCGGACTGTAACCTCAAAATAATATGCCCTGCCCAACATCATGGTCATACTGTATGTAAAGTTTCAGCTTTATCAGATGTAAAATGTAAGAGGAGTTATCCAGAAACGGAATGTTTAGAAAAAATTGTGAAAGGGGTTTAACTCTGATAATATCTGGCAGAACATAACATCAAAATAATATGCACTGTTCCATATCATGGTCTTACTGTATGTAAAGTTTCAACATCATCAGATCTAAAATGTAGGAGGAGTTATCCGGAAACAAAATGTTTACAGAATTTTTCAAAAGGGGCATAACTCTATTATTATTTGGCGGACAATAACCTCGAAACAATATGCGCTGCCCCACATCATGGTCTAATTATATGTGAAGTTTCAGCTAAATCGGATGTAAAATGTAGGAGGAATCATCCGGAAACGAAAACAAATTCAAAGGGGCATAACTCTATTATTATTTGGTGGACCCTAACCTCGAAACAATATGCGCTGCCCCACATCATGGTCTAACTATGTATGAAGTTTCAGCTTGATCGGATGTAAAATGTAGGAGGAGTTATCCGGAAACGAAACGTTTACAGACGGACGGACATGCGGACGGACTTGCGGGCGGACGCCCGGGGACATAACATAATACGACCATTTTTAAAACGGGCGTATAAAATGGCTATTTTCAGCAATCAAAGGGACATAACTCAATGATAAATAGGCCGACCTCACCAGTTTTTGAATTCAGCTGAGCTTTTATCCCTGACTTACTAACATGTAAATTTCAAGAAAATTCAGATTACGGTGATGACAAGGTCAAAAACAGGCATTTTCTGCAATCAATGTGACGTAACTCTATGATAAATAAGCCGACTTCATCGGTTTTCGAACTCATTCGAGCTTTTATCGCTGACTTGCTCATATGTAAGTTTCAAAAGGATCCGATCAAAACTGAAGGGGCTACGGTGATGGCAAGGTCAAAAATAAGCATTTTCAGCAAAGTATGGGAAATAACTTTGTGAGTAATAGTCCGACATTGCTAGTTCTCGAACTCATTCGAGCTTTTAACCCTGGCTTACTTGTTTGTAAATTTCAAGAAGACACGATGAACGGTGATGACAAGGTCAAGAAAAAAAAATGGGCCCTTTCTGCAATCAAAGGGACGCAACTCTATGATAAATAAGCTGACCTCATCAGTTTTTTTTAACTCACCCATGCTTTTATCCCTAACATACTTATTAGTAAGCTTCTAGAAGATCTGATAAATGACCTTGATAACATGACCTTGAAAGTCCAACTTGCTCATAAGGTAAATTTGTGTGAAGTTATATTGAAATCAGTGAAGCAATAACAAAGTTTTTCTAAAAATAGCCACAGTGACTTTGACCATTAGGCCATGAAATCGATCTCGCTCCAGATATTGTCATATGGAACATTTGTGTGAAGTTATATTGAAATCGGTCAAGAAATGTCGGCGCAAGAGCGATGACAAAGTTTTTTTTTCTAAAATAGCCATATTGACCTTAAACTTGAGGCTCGAGACATTGTCATAAGAAACATTTGTGTGTATTTATATTAAAATCAGACAAGAAATGTAGGTGCTAGAGCGATGACAAAGTTTTTCTATAAAGAGCCAAAGTTACCTTGATCTTGAGGTCACGACCTTGAAAGTCGTACTTGCTCCAGATATTGTCATAAAGCACATTTGTGTGAAGTTATATTGAAATCGGTCAAGAAATGTAAGCCCTAGAGTGATGCAAAGCTTTTCTAAAAATAGCCGAATAGACCTTGACCTTGAAGCCACGGCCTTGAAAGTCAAACTCACTCGAGATATTTTCATAAGGAACATTTGTGTGAAGCTATATATAAATCGGTCTAGAAATGTAGGCGCTAGCGCGATGACAAAGTTTTTTTTAAAATAGCCACAGTAACCTTGACCTTGAGACCAAGACCTTGAAAGTTGAATTCGCTGGAGATATTGTCATAAGGAACATTTGTGTGAAGTTATATTGAAATCAGTCAAGAAAAGTAGATGCTAGAGCGATGACAAAGTTTTTCTAAAAATAGCCATAGTGACCGTGACCTTGAGGCCACGACCTTGAAAGTCGAACTTGCTCTAGTTATTTCATAAGGAACATTTGTGCGAAGTTATACTGAAATTGGTCAAGAAATGTAGGCGTTAGAGCGATGTCAAAGTTTTTTCTAAAAATAGCCACAGTGACCTTGATCTTGAGGCAACCACCTTGAAAGTCAAACTTGCACCAGATATTGTCATAAGGGGCATTTGTGTGAAGTTATATTGAAATCGGTCATGAAATGCAGGCTCTCCAGCGATGACGCAGTTTTTTTTTAAAAATAGCCACAGTGACCTTGGCTTTGAGGCCACAATCTTTAAAGGCAAACTCGCTCGAGATATTGTCATAAGGAAAATGTGTGAAGTTATATTGAAATCGGTGAAGAAATGAAGGCACTAGAGCGATGACAAAGTTTTTCTAAAAATAGCCACAGTGACCTTGAGGCAACCACCTTGAAAGTCAAACTTGCTCCAGATATTGTCATAAAGAGCATTTGTGTGAAGTTATATTGAAATCGGCCAAGAAATGTAGGCCCTAGAGCGATGACGAAGTTTTTTTTTTCTAAAACTAGCCACAGTGACCTTGGCCTTGAGGCCACGATCTTTAAAGGCAAACATTCCTAGTCCATATGTATGGTATTTTAATTTGTGATTTCAACTGTATTTATTGATGAACATTGACGTATACAGTACCACTCGGAAAGGTCTAAAATAGGCTATGCCTAAGTCCAATCCAATGGTACATATATATGTACTCCTCTGTGTGTATGTATGTAACCATGAAATTTCTAATAAATAAAAGGCAAACTCGATCGAGATATTGTCATAAGGAAAGTGTGTGTGAAGTTATATTGAAATCGGTGGAGAAATGTGGGTACTAGAGCGATGACAAAGTTTTTTTCTAAAAATAGTTGCTCTAGTTATTGTCATAAGGAACATTTGTGTGAAGTTATACTGAAATTGGTCAAGAAATGTAGGCGTTAGAGCGATGTCAAAGTTTTTCTAAAAACAGCCACAGTGACCTTGACCTTGAGGCAACCACCTTGAAAGTCAAACTTGCTCCAGATATTGTCATAAGGGGCATTTGTGTGAAGTTATATGCAAATCGGTCAAGAAATGTAGGCCCTTGAGCGATGACGAAGTTTTTCTAAAAATAACCACAGTGACCTTGGCCTTGAGGCCACGATCTTTAAAGGCAAATTCGCTCGAGATATTGCCATAAGGAAAGTGTGTGTGAAGTTATATTGAAATCGGTGGAGAAATGTAGGTACTAGAGCGATGACAAAGTTTTTTTTTCTAAAAATAGCCACAATGACCTTGACCTTTAGGCCACTTCCTTGAAAGTCGAAATCACTCGAGATATTGTCACATGGAACATTTGTGTGAAGTTATATTGAAATCAGTCGAGAAATGTAGTCGCTAGAGCGATGACAAACATACGTACGGTGATGACAAGGTCAGAGATAGGTATATTTGGTAATCAAGGGGGACGTAACTCTGAATTCTAACACAGCGCGCCTATATAGGCAATGCAAAATAACTGTTTTATTCTGCAACAAATCACAGCTCGGAAGAGCGTGACGTGTGACGTCATTAAAAAATTGCAAATTTATGACGTCACTTGTCGATTTCCTTGACGTTGGACGGCGTAACGTCATTTCCTCGCATCAAAACGTTAGAAAAGGATATAAATACATGTATTTCAGTCGATAATTTTAGCGGGATTTCTTCTAACAATGGCAAAAATTTGTGAGAATTTGAAGGAAACAACAGCATTATTGCCGAGTTTCAGCGTGTTAGAATCGAAATAGATCAGCTGTAGCCAGTGATTTGTTAGGTAATAAATCACAGTTTGTCGGTCAGTTGTAAGTAGACAAATCACGCGCGCTACGCGCTCGTGATTTGTCTACTTTACAACTGACCTCCAAACTGTGATTTATTACTCAACAAATCACAGCTAGAGCTGATCTATTTCTTAAATAAAGGCCAACCTCACGATTTTTTTAATTCAGCCGCGGTTTTATCCCTTACTTACATGAAAGTTTTCAAACGTTCCTCTGAAAACTGGAGGGGCTACGGTGATGACAAGGTCAAAAATAGGCATTTTCAGTAATCAAGGGGACGTAACTATATGACAGGCCGACCTCGCCTGTTTTCGAACTCATCGGAGGTTTTATCCCCGACTTACTTGTTTGTAAGTTTCAAGAAGATCCGATCAAAACTGAAGCGGCTACAGTGGTGACAATGTCAATAATAAGCATTTTCAGCAAAGTAGGGGACATAACTCCGTGGGTAATTGACGAACATCGCTAGGTTTCGAACTCATTCTAGGTTTTAACCCTGACATACTTGTATATAAGTTTCAGGAAGATCCGATCAAAATTGAAGGGGCTATGGTGATGAAAAGGTCAAAAATAGGAATTTTTAGCCATCAAGGGGGGGCGTAACTCTATAATTAATGGACCGACCTTGCCAGTTTTCGAACTCATCCGAGCTTTCATCCCCAGTCTACTAATATATAAGTTTAAGAAAGATCCTATCAAAACTGAAGGTGCTACGGTGATGACAAGTATTTTTCCATTGTAAGTTTATGGGACCTTGTGGTTGCCATAGCAACCAAAGTTTTCATTTGATTTCGATAAAAAGCTAATGTCATCAATGCCCCACCAGAGGCATGCTACAAGATAAGAAACAACTGAGATCAGCCTGCAGGCTGCAGAGATATATAGCTGGTAAAAAGTGTGGACGGACGGACGACGGACGACCAACTATACTATAAGCTCCCCTGGAGCCTTCGGCCCAGGTGAGCTAAAAACACTAGTAAGCCCACAGTATATTGCTGCAACATCTGCAGGATTTTGTATATACAGTTTAACTTCAATGGCTCGAACACCTTTAGGACCACGAGAATCTGTTCGAGACAGGGGTTGATCGAGCCACTGAGGGTTACTGTTAGGAGCATAACGATATACTTTGGGACATCTTTTCGGTGTTCTAGAATAATAATGTATCTAAATAAAAATGTATGCTGTGTGTACTCATTAGAATCGCCTCAATGAGGCGATTCTAATGAGTACACACAGCATACATTTGCAAGATAAAAGACGAAAATCTCCTAAATTATCCCCCATTATTTCTTATGTAGAGATATTTCCTAGGGACTCAAAACGGGTTCGACTAAGCCATGGTATACGAGCCATCGGTGTTCGAGCCATCGAAGTTCTACGGTATAATGTTTATTGAGATTATCTTCACCTAATGATACTAAGGATGGTTTCTCAACATGATGAAGATCCAAGATTTCCAATGCACAAAGTACTGGTATACTGAGTTGTGGTTCTTACACATGAAATGCCTTTTCTGCAATATATCTCAAAGGGTAATGGAGTTATTGCCATCACAAGATTATACTCTCAGGGGAGATAACTAAAAAAAAAAAAACAAAAAAAAAAAAAAAAAAAAAAAAACAGTTAATGAGAATTGTTAATGGCCATAACTCTGACAAAGATGTTAACGTATTTTGCCAATTAACAATCCAAAACATGCTTCCTTTAATAGTCCATATATGTGAAGTTTCATCCATATATAGCATTATGTTAAGGAATAAGAGCCCAAAAAGCATTTAATGTGAATTGTACACGGTCATAAATGTCGAATATGTTACCGTGTTTTGCCAACATTCTTCCTATACTGGTCTATAGAGCTATGAAGTTTCATCCATATATTCCATTTGGTAATGGAATAAGTGTTCAAAGACAATTTATTAGAAATTGTTAACGACAATAACTCTGTCAAATGTTAACACATTTTACCGTTTAACAATCCAAAACCTGCTTCTTAGCAGTGAAGTTTCATACATATATTCCATTTAGTAAAGGAATAAGTGCCCAAAAACTATTTAATGGGAATTGTACTTGTGTCATGAGCAATTCCCAAACCACACATTCCCAATACCAATATATATACAAAATTTCATCCAATTATTCCGTAAAATAAACGAATAAGAGTCCAAAAACCATTAAATCGAAATTGTTAACGGCAATAACTCTGTCAAATGTTAACGCATTTTGACTATTAACAATCCAAAACATGCTTCTTATCAGTGAAGTTTCATATTTATATTCCATTCAGTAAAGGAATAAGTGCCCAAAAACTATTGAATGGGAATTGTTAACGGCCATAACTAGGTTAAATGTTAACATATTTTGCCCATTGACAATCCAAAACCACTCCTTCCCAATACCAATGTATAGAAAAAATTTGAGGAAAATCCGTGAAAACATTTTAAGTTATTGATAGGAAACGCCCAAAAACCCTTATTTTGAACTAAAAAGGGCCGTTACTCTGTCAAATGTTAACGGATTTTGCCCATTAACAATCCCATACCACTCATTCCCGGTATAAAGATGTATGCAAATTTTGAAAAAAAAATCTGTGAAAAATTACCCAAGTTATTGATCGGAAATGATGCGGACGGACGGACGGACCGACAGACACTCGAGGGTATATCATAATACCTCACCACTATCGTGAGGTGGGGTATAAAAACAGGGCACTCAGAATTGTGGTTCCTGCGCATGACACCCCTGCTTAACCTCATGTACATCTGTACCAAGTACAAAGGGCATTGAAGATACAGTCGAACTTCCATGGCTCGAACACCTTTGGGACCTCGAAAATCTGTTCGAGACTGGGGTAGTTCGAGCCACTGAGATTACTGTCAGGAGGCATAACGAGATACTTTTAGATATATTTTCGGTGTTCTATAATGAAAATGTAAGCTGTGTGTACTCATTAGAATCGCCTCATCGAGGCGATTCTAATGAGTACACACAGCATACATTTGCAAGATAAAAGACTAAATTCTCCTTAATCATCCCCCACTATGTCTTATGTAGAGGATTTCCCTAGGGGCTCAAGAATGGGTTCGACACATCCATGGTAAACGAGCCATCGGTGTTCGAGCCATCGAAGCTCTACTGTATGGTTATCACAAGGTGGTCATACTGTTATATTGGAAGGGGAAATAACTCAAATACAGCAGCACCTAGAGCTAAGGTTCTTGCGCACGATATGCCTTCTATACCTTGAATACAATTGGGCCAGGTTTCATCAATATATCTTAAAGTATTGGAGTTATGGCAATCACGAGGTTGTATTGTCAGGGGTGATAACTAAAAAGTCAGGGCACCAAGAGTTGTAATTCTTGCACATGGGACGCCTGCTTAACCCCATGTACATCAGTACCAAGTACCATCAAAATGTCTCAAAGGGAAATGGAGATAGGGTTATCACAAGGTCGCCATTCTATTATATTGGAAGGGGAGATAACTCAAATACCAAAGCACCCAGAGTTGTGGTTCTCAGGCATGACACGCCTCCTCAACCTTGTATACTATTGTGCCAAGTACCATCAATATATCTCAATGGGTATTGGGTTATGGACATCACAGGATTGTATTGTCAGGGAAGATAACTCATAAACAGGGCACCCAGAGTCGTGGTTCTTACATATGACATGTCTGCTTAACCTCATGTACATCCGTACCAAGTACCATCGAGTTGCCTTCGTATCCTTCGTGCAATTTATGTCTGTGGGTTTGTTTGGGTTGTACGTGGACAACTTTAACATCAGTCATAACTTTTGAACCGGTTGAGATAGAGCCTTCATATTTGGCATGTAGGTTCCTTGTGACGATGGTTTTCCACTCATAAAAAAGTTTGACCTTCGACCTCATCACGAAAACACGCCTATATAATTTTGACCCCCTTGAACCCCACTTTTTTATAGTAAAACTGGGGTTTCCGGGGGTATACCTTATTTTTCTTATTTCTGCTCTAAAATATAGATTGTGGGTACTCGTTAGAACCGCCTCATCGAGTCGGTTCTAACGAGTACCCACAATCTATATTTTAGAGCAGAAATAAGAAAAATATCATAATTTTTCATAATAAAATTTTCATTTTTTCGGCGATAAAGGTGGCAACGTATTTGTATAGGCGTGTTTGCGTAATGTTGACCTGTGACCTATTTTATGAAAAAAAAAAAAAAAAAAAATAAATAAATAAATAAATAAATAAAAATATAAATAAAAAACATTGATCATAATTTTTGAGCTAGAGCCTTCATATTTGGCATATAGATTCCTTGCGACAAGGGCTTTCCACTCATATGAAAGATGTTAACCTGTGAACTTGGCCTGTGACCAACTTTATCATAACTTTTGAATTATTTGAGAAAGACTGGCATGCAGGTCATTGTGGCAATGGCTTTCAACTCATACAAAAATTGATGACCTTGACTTGTGACCTACTTTAAAGAAAAAATAACATTGGTCATAACTTGTGAACCATTTGAGATACAGTATATGTCATGTAGGTTCCTTGTGACAAGGGCTTCCCACTCATACAAAACATTTTGACCTGTAGCCTTGACCTGTGACCTACTTTAAAGAAAAAAAAATGACCGCGGCCCGGGGACATGTTCGTGTTTCACAAAACATCTTGTTTTTTTATTGCTCCATGAAAACACATGTTGTAGGTACTCATGAGAAGCGCCTCGGCGAGGCTCTTCTAATGAATACCCACAACGTACGTTTTCACGGTGCAGAAATAAAAACAAGAGGAACATGATGGTCCTATATCGCTCTCCTGAGCCAAGAGATTTACATACTTAATATTTAGCTTTCACACGGTAGAGGGTTTGTTTGATTGTATTGTAGTTTAATAGCCCAAGGGTAGCGGCACCGCCCATCGGGGCCTGAAGAAATGATGCTTCCACGCTGAGCTGAAACCAACCCGCACACGAGTACTGGTAAACCGCTTACAGGATCTAAGCCTGCCCAGGTACGAGTCCATGCTTATAAACCCTATTGGTTTCATTGGGCGGCAGGGCTTCAGATGTCATTTCATCTCAATGTCGGGTAAAAGTCCCACAAAATTGGAAGCAACGTCTCCAAAATGACCTTTACAGTGTTGACGGGGACGTTAAACCTCAAATCAAACAAACAACAAAGCCAAACAAGGTTTTAAAGAAATTTGACAGTGACCTAGTTTTTTTCACTCAACATGACCCATATTTTAACTTGAGTGAAATATGATTAAACCACACATTCTGGTTAAAGGCATTTATTCTTGATTATTGAGGACTATTATTTCATTACATAATATCATGTAGCCCTCTGAGTTGACTGAAGAGAAGTCCTCTGTCTTCAACAGGTAAGGGGCCTCCTTGGGGAAAATCAATAATTTACTAACTGTTGACTGATGTGCATTATTACTTTTCCCCATAACTTCCTCGGTCAGGAGACACAACAAGAGCTACTAATCACCCTATTAAGGGCCGCCTTTGATCTGTTGTAATAGGCTTATCACAAGGGGTAATAAAACATTTATGGACACACGGTGTGTCCTACTATTACAAGAATAAATGCCTTTAAGTTTCATGAAAATGGAAGCAAAACTGAGACTTCTACAGGGTGAACAAGATTTTCAAAGAAATCAGACATGACCCATACTCAAACTTCACAGAAGTATGGTCATCATAAACTTTTCTGGTAAAGTTTCATAATTGAGCCCCGCCAAGCGAATTTTTGTCTTCGAGCATTCCGTCATGACAAATTTTAACTGCGCATGCCCAGCCATTCAGAGGGGCCAGGGATATGGCTTTCTGTCTGAAGGTTCCTCTTGGTTCACTGCTTGAATGAGCGAGCAGCGAAGGTTCTGGCGAGACTGCGCGGATGCGCAGGCTCGCCTGAACCTTCGCTGCTCGCATAGGCGATAAGTACCAAAATCGCTTGACGGGGCTCAATTGTTGAAGCAAATCTGTGGCATATAGAGGATTGAACAATGTTTTGAAGTAAATGGACCTATAGCGACCTAGTTTTTAACCCGACAACCATATCATCAAGACAAACATTCTGGTAACGGTGCATGAGGATGGCCTCTAGAGGGCGAACAAGGTTTAAAAGCAATCGACCTAGTGAGCTAGGTTTTGATCCGAAATGACCCATATTCAAACTTCACCCAGATATCAACAAGACAAATATTCTGGTTAAGTTTCATTATGATTGAAGCAAAACTGTGGCCCCCAGCACGAGAACAAGGTTTTAAACCAATTTGACCTAGTAACCTAGTGTTTGACCCGATATGACCCAAATTCAAATCAACTCAGATAGCATCAAGACAAACACTCTGGTAAAGTTTCACGACGATTGACGCAAAACCGTGGTCTATACGGGGTAAGCAAGCTTTTCAAGAAATGTGACCTAGTGGCCATGTTTTTAATCCGACATCATCTATATTCAAACTTGACTTAGACATTATCAATACAAACACTCTCGTAAAGACTTAAGCAAAATTGTAGTCTCTAGAGGGTGAACAAGGTTTTAAAGCAATCTGACTTTGTGACCTAGTGCTTAATCTAACATGACCCATATTCAAACATGACCCACCCATCGTCAAGACAAACATTCTGGTAGCGTTTCATAAACATTGACGCAAGACTGTGGTTTCTAGAGCATAAACAAGGTTTTAAAGCAATCTGACCTAGTGACCTAGTTTTTGACCCGACATGACCAATATTAACATTTAATTTAGATAACATTAAGACAATCATCCTGGTATAGTTTCATGAAGATTGAGGCAAAATTATGGTTTCTAGAGGGTAAGCAAGGTTTTCAAGAACTTTGACCTAGTGACCTAATTTTAACCCAACCGGACCCATATTCAAACTTGACTTAGATATCATCAAGACAAATATTCTGGTAAAGGTCTGTGAAAATTGAAGCACAACTGTGGTCTCTAGAGGGTGAAAACGTTTTTCAAGAAATTTGACCAAGTGACCTAGTTTTTAATCCGACACGACCCATATTCGAACTTGAACCAGATATCATCAAGACAAAGTTTCATGAAGATCGAAACAAAACTGTGATCTCTAGAGGGTGAACAAGGTAAATGTTGAAACGCACGACGCACGTACGACGGACAAAGCATTGCTCAGGCGAGCAAAATGATATGCGGATACCCTCTTTTATCTGGGGCTATGTAACGCATTTAGCGATGGATTACCCTTAAAAGTTTCACACTGCACGAGCATGACCTGACAGAGCGAGCTAAGGGAGGTAACTACTAGATGCTAATCTGATGCTTGACGCATATGCTAAGGTACTCTCCCTTTATATAACTAAACAATTCAGATTAAATCTAAGTTATTCCAAATTTAATGACAATCATCCTTCCATCTGACTCAGAGAATACCTTTGATCTCGTGTATTCCCGGAGTTAAGACGTTGATATAATCGGTAAAGGGAGATAAGCTTACAATGGTAAGAAGTTGATCAAATAAAGCAAATAATAACAAGCTGTTTTATCAACATATTGATCGATTTCATATTTCATACCGAGCAGCTGGCAAGGATGAGCCTCAAGGTGTTGATGTTTTAATATTCCAGATGTTTTACGGCTTATTCTATCTATTTATAGATTTCATTCATTAGCCCATTTTATGCTGAAATATAAAATATTCCGCATATAGTAGGAAGCCATCTCGAAAGTTAGTGTTGCCAGGCTGTGATTTTTAGCAAATTATTTTGAAAATTGCTGCAAATAGCGAAGGCCCATAGCAACAGATAAGAAAGTTTTTTTGTGATAATTGGAGGATAGTTTTTGTCAATTCTCCATAAAAACCTATGCTGTGGGTACTCATTAGAACCGCCTCAGCGGTTCTAATAAATACCCACAACCTAGGGTTTTTTGAGTAATAAGGAAAAATATCCTTCAATTATCACAAAATACTTACCTTATCTGTTGCTATGAAGACCTTGAGCGTCGGAACTGGGCTTGCACTCTTTGCCAGTTACGGTCCGGATTTGGGTTTATGATGAAATTGTTTTTGTTGCCTTTGTCAGCCGCGGTAATACACCAGGCCAGCATCCTTTTACACTGCCCAAATATAAAGTGGTAAGAATGCCAAAATGCCAAGATATCGGACTTCAGGCTATGTCTAAGGGTAGTCTGCCATTAGTCGTCCGTATCAAATGTTGCTTTTTGACAGAAGAAATAAATGGGCTGCATGATGCTTCCACGCAGAGCTGAATCCGGCCGCACACGAGTACTGGTAAACCGCTTAGAGGAGTTAAGCCTGCCCAGGCAAAGAGGTGTGGACCGGCCATGCTTATAAACCCTATTGGTTTCATTGGGCGACAGGGGTTGATATGTCATTTCATCTCAATAGTGGGTAAAAAGCCCACAAAATTGGAAGCAACGTCTCCAAAATGACCTATATGGTGTTGACGGGGCCGTTAAACCTCAAATCAAACAAACAAAACAGAACATAACAGAAGATTCATTTATTGCCAGTTACATTAGCCATGCACAGCTTTTGATTTAATTTTCAAAAATGTAAACAATTTGACTGGCGAGACTACAGACTCTAAGTGGCGCTGTTACTTCTTTCATTACCGAAAAACACGCCTATCCAAATACATTGTAAATTTTACCGCCGAAACAAAAATATATGATGAATAATTGTGATGTTTTTCTTATTTCTGCTCAAAAGATAGATTGTAGGTACTGGTTTTTAAAACCGCATTATCGAGGCGGTTCTAATCAGTACCCACACTCTATATTTTAGAGCAGAAATAAGAAAATAAAGTTTACCCCTGTAAACCCCAGTTTGACTATAAAAAGTGGGGTTTAAGGGGGTCAAAATTATATTGGCGTGTTTTCGTGATGGTTTTCCCTATTTTTGCTTTAAACATAGATTGTAGGTGCTCGTCAGAACAGCGTTAATGAGGCGGCAGAACCACCACAATTAGGCGGTTTTAACGAGTACCCATAATCAATGGTGTGGAGCAGGAATCAAGAAAATAATGAACAACCTTCTAAACTCCACTATGGGTACTCACTCTCTGGACTAATTAAATAGCTATAGCCTTCGTGACCGATTTATTTTATAATACATACATAGACAACCTATGATCAAATGCTGCATTCCTATGTTGATTTCTCGTCTTTACGAAATAATTATTCAAAATGTTCTTAAACTTTTGACCGCGGGATGCCTGAATCCCCAAATGCTAGTTTCGCTTTTCGTTGTGACACCAGCTAGGCGTCCGCCGTTTTCTGCCGATCCGGTCGCACGTTGATCCATGCGTCAACGTTGCCTGTGAGCAAGAAAGGTGGGAGTTGGATTGTTCTACCAGCGTAGACTTAGACGAGCTTCGCTGGTCGCCTGAGTATTGAGTGGATTCTTGCACACGCGTACAGCGAATACTGATACGATCAGCGAAGACCCAGACCAGCTTGCGACAGTCTGCACAGTGTCTGCGCAGCCCGGTCAAAGTCTCCGCTGGTCGATATTGAGCTTTACCAAATGTCTCCGACATTGAGATTAAATGACTTCTCAAGCCTTCTCGCCCAAAGAAACCCCTAGGGTAAACGATGCTGTAATAAGATCTAACCCCACCCCTACTGACATATGCACGCAAATAGTAGATCCCCTGCACATCGGGGCTTGGATTAATAGATTGGGATGCATGGTGTTCCACACAGAGCTCAAACGGACCGCACATGAGTACTGGTAAGCTGCTTAGAAGGTTTTAGCCTGCACAGACAAAGTGGTGCGAGACGGACAGTCCATGCATGTAAGTCCTATATTTGTTTCCTTGTGCATGGCTTGGAATGTCATATCATCTCAATGTCGGGTATATAAGTCCCGAAATATTGGAAGCAACGCCTCCAAAATGATCTTAAAAGTGTTGGTGGGGACGTTAAACATCAATTCAAACTAGTGGCCCAAGAAGGCCAGACTCGCTCACCGGGATGAGGCTGATCATATGCCTTGGCGGCCATTTTGTCTATCAGATCATATTGCCTTTAGCAATTCTGATTCTGCACGTTAACTTGATGCTCCTGACTAAGTTTCCGGACAGCTTAATCTGATTGATTCAGGAAGAGATGATGTTGATGCAGAGTGGAAGTGTATAATTTGGTAGGCAAGAGCTATCGTTTGCACCTGCCTTTGGCATGTTCTGTAACCAAAACTGTCAACATTGTCAACCAATCTACACAAACAAAGCTATTATGTATATGGCCGCTTGCAAAAAAAGGCACAATACCAAATTTTCTTGCGGACCCAGAGAAATTGACATATACTGACTACTTCTAAGCTGTCCCTCCCTGTAAATCTTAGCCGGCCTCGATAGCTCAGTCGGATGCGCGTCTGACTGGTGATCAGGAGGACGCGGGTTCTATATCTGCCGGGGTCGGCAACTTTCTTTCATGGAGATTGATCATGAAATCTTTTCTACGGTCATGTCAGTCTCTCCCTACCGCTGATTCAAGAAGGGCAGTTGTCAGTCTCTGGCGAAAGAATGTGCACTGTACCGGTTAACCGCTTACGTACAGGCTTGCCCAGGAAAAGTGTGGATAGGTAAACTGACCGGCTCGAAATGACCTAAATAGTGGTGACTAGGTAGTTAAACTCCAAAACAAAAACAAACTGTAATCTTATATGCAATTACTATACAGGGGCTTTGAAGAATTTCAAGATGGCTGTCATCTGGGATATCAGAATACATGTACAACAATTTTAGCAATTCTGAATCTCCATGTCACCCAAATGCTTCCCACCGATTTCAACTCAAAGCAACAGATCATTCTGTAGCAGATGTGGTTTGAAGATTTTCAAGATGGCCAACATCGGCAGCCATCTGGAATATCAGAACAGAATGGTACTAAGAAGTCTGAATCTCCATGTCCATCAAGTTTCGGCTCGATTCAACTTTATGTAGTTTGAAGATTTTCAAGCTGACCAACATGGAAGCCATCTTAAAATAACAGAACAGATTAATTTCAGCAATTCTGAATCTCCATGCTACCCCAAATGCCTCAAATTGACTTTCAGCTCCATCCGACCTTTGGTTCAGGAGGAGTGGTAGTTTGAAGAATTTCAAGATGGCCGCCATGGTGGCCATCTTGTATATTGGCGGCCATCTTGGAAATCAGAACGGAACCATTTTAGCAAATCTAAACCTCCATTTCACCCCGATGCCTCCCATCAAATTTCAGCTGAATTCGACCTTTGGTTCGGGAGGAGATGAGATGTTGTTTGTATAATTTCAAGAAGACCGTCATGGCGGTCATCCTGGATATCGGAGTGGAATGATTTTAGCAAATCTGTATCTCCATGTCACTCCGATGCCTCCTATCAAATTTCAGCTCAATTCGACCTTTGGTTAGGGAGATGTCGTTTGAAGAATTTCAAGATGGCCGCCATGGTGGCAATCTTGGATAACGGAACGAAATGTTTTAGCAAATCTGAATCTCCATGTCAGCCGATGCCTCCCATCAAGTTTCAGCTCAATTCGACCCTTGCTTCGGAAGGAGATATCGTTTGAAGAATTTCAAGATGGCCGCCATGGCGGCCATCTTGGATATCGGAGTGGAATGATTTTAGCAAATCTGAATCTCCATGTCACCCCGATGCCTCCCATCAAGTTTCAGCTCAATTCGACCTTTGGTTTGGGAGGAGATGTCGCTATGGCGGCCATATTGGAAATCCGAAAGGAACCATATCCCCATGTCACCAGGAGGCCTCAGCTTCATCTGACTGCCGGTTCGGGAGGAGATTCGGAAATGTGAAAAGCTAACGACGGACGCGCGGACGGACGGACGACAGACGACGGACAACAAGCTTATCTGGCTCCAGGTGAGCTAACAAAACGCAAAAAGTAATAGATCAGAAGTAAGAGATGATCCGACTGGCAGTTACGAGTAGCGACTCGAAAATGCTCAATCAGTAATGGTCATCACAATCAGTAGGCCTTAACCCAGCAGGCACATGACGTAATTGTGACGTCACATCTACGTCGGTGCGACGTCATGACGTTGATGCAACGTCACATCTACGTCGGTGCAACGTCGTGACGTTGCACCGACGTTGATTTGACGTTGCCCTAGCGACGTGTGCCTGCTGGGTAATTACGGAGGAAATAAGATTTCCTTTAACCAAATTTTAAAACAGTGCAAGACGAAATTAATGGGAACCTGATGTAACATATTAATGTCTGATTACTTATATTACCTATAATTGAATAACCAACACAGCAGGTGGGAAATAAGTTTCAGCATATAGTTGAGTAAGCCATGTCCACAGAAAATGTGAATATGTAGTCAATTTATCAAGTTGTTCGCTTATTGAGGCTCCTAATACGCCACGAAGGTTCACTCGAGACTGTGCAAATGCGCATTCTCAACTGAGCCTATGCTGTCCGCATATGCTGAGCCTATGCTGTCCGCATATGCCTTAGACACCATTTTCAAATGAATTGGCTCATTCTATCGCCTGAAAAATGCGTCCTATCGATATGCCATTAGTCTGATGCCTCTTGCTACCTTTTAACCCGTGACACTGATAGGACAGTGCTGATTTACCGACTGAATTCTGAAAATCTATGGTGGCACAATGCAAGTGTTTTACGCGACGCGATGCATTGTTTGTTCAAGTTGTATCGAGTTATGCAGGTAATTGACGTGAACATACGCTGCATGTCTGCTTTTGTTTATACCTCGAGGAAGCAATTGTCGCAGAGTTCCCTGCAAGTGATTTTTCATTGTCGATATCTGACATATAATAAAGAGAAACAAGAAATCATAGCTCAGGAGGATTATATGATAATTTTGTTAAGACTCACCTTGATGAGGCGATTCTAACATGAACCTGCAGTATTACTGCACTGTATAATGAGTATATGTTTTAACCCATTTCAGACTGGAATCCCCTAAACGGGAACAGTGGCAAACAGTGCATGCCCAGATCAGACGCCGCAGAACGCGGCGTCTAATCAGGGCCTACACTGTTTGCAAAAAAAAAGTTATGCCATGTTTCAAATAGATTTTGAAGAAAACACCATCTGACACCCGTAAATTTTGAAATGGACTCCTGCTATATATATATATAAGGAGGAAGATTCCATTTGGTACAAAAAGGGTTAACAAGGGAAATTAGTCCAACCCCTCTTTACCTAGAGCTGCATGACCTTATATTCTTTTTTAGGCATCAGGGGACAGTACTCATTAAAAATACAGTTAAATTCCGCTATTAAGACCACCTAAAATTAAGACTAATTCTGCTTTAGAAAGCATATTAAGAAGGGTGCGGTTACTCTGTCTTCGTGTTTTCTGCACACAATGTTTGTTTGTTTGATTGATTTGAGGTTAAACGTCCCCGTCAACACTGTAAAGGTCATTTTGAAGACGTTGCTTCCAATTTTGTGGGACTTTAACCCGACACTGAGATGAAATGACATCTCAAGCCCTGTCGCCCAATGAAACCAATAGGGTTTATTAGCATGGACGGTCCGCCTCGCACCCCGGTTCCTGGACAGGCTTAGATCCTCTAAGCGGTTTAACAGTACTAGTGTGCGGGCCGGATTCAGCTCCGCGTGGAAGCATCATGCAGCCCATATATTTCCTCAAGCCCCTATGAGCGGGGGCCGTAAATTCCGCTATTAAGACCACCTAAAATTAAGACTAATTCTGCTTTAGAAAGCATATAAAGAAGGGTGCGGTTACTCTGTCTTAGTGTTTTCTGCACACAATGTCCTCTGGTCAAGGACCACCTTTGGAACTGTTCAAAAGTGGTCTTAAAGACCACTTTTGAACAGTCCCAAAGATGGTCTTAATATTGGAATTTTACTGTATTATACATACAGTAGTAGGGTCAATAATGGCATGGATGTTCATAAAAAAATGTGATTTGTGGATATGTTTTGCCAATGTGGGCTTGTTATATGAGTCCCCGTCAACACTATTTAGGTCATTTTGCAGACGTTGATTCCAATTTTGTGAGACTTTTACCCGACATTGAGATGAAACGACATCTCAAGCCCTGTCGCCCATTGAAACCAATGCGTGGACGGTCAGACACGCACAACTTTGCCTGATCAGGTTTAGACCTAAGCGGTTTACCATAACTCATGTGTAGTCGGTTTCACTTCTACGTGGAAGTACCGTGCAGTCCAATCTATTTCTACAAGCCCCGATGGGCGGGGGCGAACAAGTACTGGTTGTGGTCTATTGTTGCGTGTGACACAAAACATTACACGGGTGTTTTGGGAGTCAATATACAGGATATTTCAAAGTGAGATGGAGCCATGCTTTTTTGTATGTAAAAGTACTGGTTGGGGTAAGTGGAGTGATGCTGCTGTCAGCCTATGCAAAAAGGGAAGTGTTTCTTTGGTATTTCTGCTTTGATTTTGTGCATATGTGGACCATTTTCAAATGAGAACAGAAGTTATCGCCTTCTCCAGGAGTTTCCAATCATTACGAAAATACGCCTATACAAATGCATTGTAAATTTTTCCACCGAAAAATGAAAATTTTCAGAAAAAAATTTTCTAATTTTCTTATTTCTGCTCAAAACATGCTTGACCAGGCGGTTCTAACGAGTACCTACAATCTATGTTTTTGAGTAGAAATAAGAAAAATAATATATACCCCTGTAAACCCCAGTTTTACTACATAGAAGTGGGGTTTAAGGGGGTCAAAATTATACAGGCATGTTTTCGTGATGAAAGATTCAAAAACTTAGTATGGAGCGGACAAAAAAGTGCTGCGATTAACTCCCTTGAAGCAATCATGAATTCTAATTTGTTGGAATGCCACGGTGTATGATTAACCCATTTAGAACCAGAAACCTCAAAATGGGTACCCTGGCAAACAGTGCAGGCCCAGATCAGACACCGCAGAACTCGGCGTCTGATCAGGGCCTCCACTGTTTGCTTAAAGTTCAGTTATTTTCCAAATAAATTTCCATGAAAAACACAACCTGACACCCCTAAATTTTGAAATGGACTCCTGCTATATATAAGAAGGAAGATTCCTTTTGGTACAGAAAGGGTTAAGCAACAGGACGAACATGTGCACTTCCGTACATTGACACGTCCTTTGACGGCCCCAACCCATCGGGGCTTGAAGAAATAGATGGGCTGCATGATACTTCCGCGCAGAGCTGAAACCGACCCGCACACGAGTACTGGTAAACCGCTTAGAGGATCTAAGCTAGCCCAGGCAAAGCGGTGCGAGTCGGCCTGTCCATGCTTATAAACCTTATTGGTTTCATTCGGCGGCAGGGATTGAGATGTCATTCCATCTCAATGTCGGGTAAAAGTTCCACAAACTAGGAAGCAACGTCTCCAAAATGACCAATACAGTGCTGACGGGGACGTTAAACCTCAAACAAACAAACAAAAATACGTCCTTTGGCGTCTGTTAGCTCCCCAGGCATTCTGTTCATTTGCACTTCAGGCATTATATCCTTTGACATCTTGAGCATTCTGTTCATATTCTGTAAATTGGCATTTCAGATATTCTGTACATTGACACCTCCTTTTGCGTATGTTAGCTCCCCAGGCATTCTGTTCATTGGCGCTTCAGGCGTTATACCCTGTGGCATCTTGAGCATTCTGTTCATTGGCTCCTCAAGCATTCTATAAAATGGCATTTCAGATATTCTGTACAATGACACCTCAGACAATATGTTAATTGACATCTCAGGCGTTCTGGACAATGGCACCTTAGAAATTCTGTTCACTGGCATCTCAGGCTTTCTATTCATTGGCATCTCAGGCGTTCTCTTTATTGGCATTACACGTGTTTGTTAATTGGCCTCTCGGGCGTTCTGTCCATTGGCATCTCATTGGCGTTCGTTCATATGAGACATATCAGGCGTTACGTATTTTCAATGGTATCTCAGGTACCCAGTTCATTAGCATCTAAGGCATTTGTTCTTTGGCATTACAAGCGTTTGTTCATTGGCATCTCAGGTGTTGTTCATTGGCACCTATTAAAGGTTCATTGGCATCTTAGGCGTTTGTTCATTGGCATCTCAAGTGTTTGTTCATTTGTACCTTAGACGTTCTGTTAATTTGCCATCTCTGCATTATTTTTCCTTGCATCCATTGGCTTCTCAGGTGTTCTGCCCTCCTCGAAAGAGGGGGTGGGGTGCGGGAGGGGGCTGGAGGGGATGAGTAACCGCTATAAGAACTTAATTTCAAGATCTATTACATGTCACTGACGAACACGACAACCATATCAACAGATAAGAGGTGTATTTTGTGATAATTGAATGATAGTTTTCCTTATTTCTCACTATTAACGTATGTTTTGGGTATTCATTAGAACCACCTCTTCGAGGCGGTTCTAATGAATACCCACAACATAGTTTTTGTTTTGTTTTTTATAAGGAATTGACAAAAACTATCCTTCAGTTATCACAAAATATCAAACTTATCTGTTACTATGACGACATCCTCTACCTTTGCAACTTGTGTAAATCCAGATCAGATGGCTTCTTCAGAAGCTATCTGATCAGGATCTACACTGTTATTCATTTTGCGAATGTGAATGAAAACATTTATTCAAGCAAATTTGATTGGTTGATGGTCAGAAATGGATGTGGCAAGTTAATCATTCAGCAGGATAAGGCTTAAAATTATCTACGGCATTGTGCCTCCTGACCTGAAGTTTAACGTCCCCGCCAACACTATTTAGGTAATTCTGGAGGCGTTGCTTCCAATTTTCTGGGACATTTACCCGACAATGAGATGAAATGACATCCCTTTTTGTACCAAGACTCGCACCATTCTGCCTGGGCCCCGTCAACACTATTTAGGTAATTCTGGAGGCGCTGTTTCCAATTTTGTGAGACTTTTACCCAACAGTGAGATGAAAAGACATCTCAAGCCCTGTCGCCCGCAATGAAACCATTCTGCCTGGGCAGGCGTAGACCTTTGAGGGGTTTACCAGTACTCATATGTGGTCGGTTTCAGCTCTGCGTGGGGAAGCAACATGCAGCTAATCTGTTTCTCCAATCACAGATAGGCGGGGGCCCAGTGCTATGGTTAATCTTCAGGACTCGAACTACCGCTGACTAGAACACATTTCCAAAGTCCAAGGTGTGTGAGTTTGTAGATATAGTTTGGTCTTAAATTTTTTATCTTCTTGAAAGTTGCTTGCCCATTTACGCCCATAGTTCGGATGATTTCGATGATCTTCCAGTGGCTTGTGGTCTTAGTTCATCACAAAATGACCCCGAACTTCCTGTTTTTGACAAGTTCAACACAAAATGACCCCTTGACAATACTGTAACAAAGGCACGGGCTAATTCAATTAGTTCAGTTGGCTACTGTTATGTCATGTTATCCCACAGTGGCAAGTTCATGTAATGATCACACCGGACGGACCACCATGGCCACCGCTGCGTGGACCAGCGTGGCCTTTTCACACCGCTGCAGATTAGATACGCGCGGTCCGGGTCACCACATGGTCGGGTCTTTTTCACCGAGTAATCCTGTTCTCGCCCACCTCTGATCAACGATCGGCTCATGTATAAAGGGATCTTCTTGAAAAGGCTAAGTATCCCATAAAACCCTACTAACTTGTGGCTTTTTAGAGGGTCCCATAGGAGCCGCGTTATGTGAAAACCTGTTTTTGCCATTTGCGAACAATAAAGGCGCAGATCAGCCTGCGCATCCGCACAGTCTGATCAGAACCTTATTGTTCGCTGCTTTTTAGTTTCGGTATCTAACCCATTGCAGGCGGGAAACCCCTAAAGGGGTACCTTGGCAAACAGTGCAGGCCCAGATCAGACGCCGCAGAACGCGGCGTCTGATCAGGGCCTGCACTATTTGCTTGTAGAATTTTCCGTCAGAAACGAATAAATAGGCCTGCTACCCCTTATATGACAAATGGACTTGTCCAACATATAGCAATGGAAGAGTCGGGCTAAAGTTTCAAGGATCCTGCTGTTCTCTGTAGAAGAGCAGGCCAATTTGTGTCTTATTCACCATATTTGCATTATTTGCTGGCTCCCAGCTTGCACATTGTCAATATTGGAAAAACAGGTAACCAGACCCCCCTGACCTTTGAAAGGTCAGGGGGTCTGGTTACCTGTTTTTCCAACACTGATAACCTTCAGACTAGGAACCAGAAGATAATGCAAATAAGGTGAATTTGGTTGAAAACTCTGAACACAGGTTTTCTCGTGACGGTATCCAATGTTGTGTTTTTGTTTATTTGAGGTTTAACGTCTCCGTCAACACTATATAGGTCATTTTGGAGACGTTGCTTACAATTTTGTGGGACGTTTACCCGACATCGAGATGAAATGACATTTGTCACCCAATGAAACCAATCGGGTTTATAAGCATGGACGGTCCAGCTCGCATCGCTTTGAACTGGACAGGCTTAGATCCTCTAAGCGGTTTACTAGTACTGGTGTGCGGTCGGTTTCAGCTCTGCGTGGAAGCATCATGCAGCCCAATCTATTTCTTCAAGCCTCGATGGGCGGGGGCCAACGGTAATGAAAATATTTTGTGGGTCCATTTATTAAACCGACTCTAAATGTGCAGGAAGAGTCATCTCCTGTGCAGGTTAAAGACCCCTACCGTAATGTAGGCTTTTGGTTAGAGCTAGGGACTAACTTCCTGGTGTATGAATGTCATTTGACGTGTCACCAGTAACAATTCTGATTCTGATTTTGTTTCTGAAACCCTGCAACCTGGAGTGTATGTTGTGTACACCTGCGAGTATAATGGTCAAATGTGACTGATCGCAGTATAAGTAGAAAGAAAGAAAGACTTCAGACGAATAGGAAGAAATGCCCCAAATCGACTATCCAACATGCTTTATAAGGCTTCGCCTCGCCTCGCCTCGCCTCGCCTTATACTTATAGGATAGTCGATTTGGGGCATTTGCCCGGCTAGTCGATTTGGGCAATTTAACCCATTTGGTACTTGAAACCCCAAAAGCAGTGCAGGCCCAGATCAGACGCCACAGAACGCGGCGTCTGATCAGGGCATACACCGTTTGCAAAAAGTTAAGCCATTTTGCAAATAAAGTTTGAAAAAAAAAAAAAAAACACAATCTGACATCCCTAAATTTTGAAATGCACTTCTGCTATAAATAAGGAGGAAGATTCCGTTTGGTACAAAAAGGGTTTAAACCGCATTTCTGACTGAACTGCCGTAAATCTATGTCAGAAGCACGAAGAAATTAAAACATGCACTGGGTAGTTTGGCACAATACTGTCTAGAAGGACGTGTGTTGCATCCCTAAACGTCCGACATCCCTAAGTGTCCGACAAAATTTTAATTTCTCGCAAAATTGTTGGAAACGGTGGGGAATGTTCAATTATGACATTTTAAGGGAAAATTTCGAAAAAATTTTTTTTGGAAATATTCGAAATTTAACTTCAATTTTTTTCTTGTCGGACATTTCGGGGTGCCCCATGCATCCCTAAGTGTCCGCCATCCCTAAATGTCCGACAACATGAAAATTGACTAAGAAAGCATTTTTATTGTTAATAATCAATCAATGATAAATAAAAAGACAAATTTAACGTTAAACCTATGTTAAAAATGTTCACCTTTGGAAATAAGCATTGCAATATATGGATCCGAATATACCGTCATCCTTAGATGTCCGCCAGCATGACAAGATCTTATTTTCTCGGGAAGATGTCCGAAACGGTGGATAATGATCAATTGTGACATTTTAAGTTAAAACTTCGCTTTTTTTTCTCGAAAATATTCGAAATTTAACTTCATTTTTTTTTCTTGTCGGACACTTAGGAATGACCCATGCATCCCTAAGTGTCCGCCATCCCTAAATGTACGACAACATGAAAATTGACTAAGAAAGCGTTTTTATTGTTAATAATCAATCAATGATAAATAAAAAGACAAATTCAACAATAACCCTATGTTAAAAATGTTCACCTTTGGAAATAAGCATTGCAATATATGGATCCGAATATACCGGCATCTTTAGATGTCCGCCAGCATGACACAATCTTAGTTTCTCGGGAAAATGTCCGAAACGGTGGAGAATGATCAATTGTGACATTTTAAGTGAAAACTTCGCTTTTTTTTCTCGAAAATATTCGAAATTTAACTTCATTTTTTTTTCTTGTCGGACACTTAGGGATGACCCATGCATCCCTAAGTGTCCGCCATCCCTAAATGTCCGACAACATGAAAATTGACTAAGAAAGCATTTTTATTGTTAATAATCAATCAATGATAAATAAAAAGACAAATTCAACGTTAAACCTATGTTAAAAATGTTCACCTTTGGAAATAAGTATTACAACATATGGATCCGAATATGTCCGCAATCTCTAGATGTCCACCAGCATGACAAGTAACTTTACCGCTAATAATGAATAGTGATTTATAAAGAAAAAGGTGAAGTAATTAAACCTATGCTAAAAAAGAATACCTTCGGACATATGCATCAACAGAAATTTTTCATTTTTTTTTTTTTTTGTTTCAGGTAAATTTTTTAATATGTTTAAGTAGGCGTTTGTGTAATTTAAGGTAAAGTTTTTAGCACAGGTATAACATATTTTTGTCTTTATCCCTCGACCGAGAAGGTTCGGGGGATAAAGCGATCAGCCTGGCGTCCGTCCGTATACGCAATCTTGTGATGGCCATAACTTAAATACGCTTTGAGATATATTGGTGATACTTGGCATACTTGTACACAAGGTTGAGACGGCGTGTCATGCGTAAGAATGGTTTTTGAGTTATCTTCCCTTTCAATAAAATAGAATGACTATCTTGTGATCGCCATAACTCCTATACCCTGCAAGGTATATTTATGATAGTTGGCATAATTGTAGACAAGGTTGAGATGGCGTGTCATGCGCAAGAACCACAACTCTTGGTACCATGGTTTTAGAGTTATATCCCCTTCCAATAAAATACTATGACTATCTCGTGATCACCATAACTCCAAAACCCTTCAAGATCTATTGACAATACTTGGCATAATTGTTCACATGGTTGAGAATGTGTGTAATGCGCTTTCTATTTGTGAAAAAATTTTCTGAAGGCAATATTGCCTTTTGGTCGGGGGATTTGCCAACCACTCTGATGTCTATTTTTTTTTATAATCATAATTGATAATTAGCGAAAAAAAAGAAGAAAAAAAAAAAAGATCTTAGTTACTTGTCATGCTGACGGACTTCTAGAGATTGCGGATATACTCGAATCCATATATTCTAATGCTTATTTCGGAAGGTGAAAATTTTTAACATGGATTTAACGTCTTTTTATTTAATATTATTTGAAAATTAATAAACAAAAAAAAACATGCGTTCTCGTCCAATTTTTACGTTGTTGGACATTTAGGGATGGCGGACACTTAGGGATGACCATATTGGGATCCCTTATCAAGATGCTTATTTCCGAAGGTATTCTTTTTTAGCATAGGTTTAATTACTTCACCTTTTTCTTTATAAATCATTATTCATTATTAGCGGTAAGAACTATTTTCCAAGTTACTTGTCATGCTGGTGGACATCTAGAGATTGCGGACATATTCGGATCCATATATTGCAATGCTTATTTCCAAAGGTGAACATTTTTAACATAGGTTTAACGTTGAATTTGTCTTTTTATTTATCATTGATTGATTATTAACAATAAAAATGCTTTCTTAGTCAATTTTCATGTTGTCGGACATTTAGGGATGGCGGACACTTAGGGATGCATGGGTCATCCCTAAGTGTCCGACAAGAAAAAAAAATGAAGTTAAATTTCGAATATTTTCGAGAAAAAAAGCGAAGTTTTCACTTAAAATGTCACAATTGATCATTCCCCACCGTTTCGGACATCTTCCCGAGAAACTAAGATTTTGTCATGCTGGCGGACATCTAAGGATGCCGGTATATTCGGATCCATATATTGCAATGCTTATTTCCAAAGGTGAACATTTTTAACATAGGTTTAACGTTAAATTTGTCTTTTTATTTATCATTGATTGATTATTAACAATAAAAATGCTTTCTTAGTCAATTTTCATGTTGTCGGAAATTTAGGGATGGCGGACACTTAGGGATGCATGGGGCACCCCGAAATGTCCGACAAGAAAAAATTGAAGTTAAATTTCGAATATTTCCAAAAAAATTTTTTTCGAAATTTTCACTTAAAATGTCATAATTGAACATTCCCCACCGTTTCCAACAATTTTGCGAGAAATTAAAATTTTGTCGGACACTTAGGGATGTCGGACGTTTAGGGATGCAACAGACGTGTGGTAGGTCGATGCACTTCTTTTACTCTCTATTAGGCCTTTTTTGTGTGCAAATTCACACCTTGATACACGTGAAATTCACTCAGCATTCTGTATCTTACAAGCGGATATCTTTGTTGTCTATAAAACCAAAATTTCTGGATTTTATCTATTTCAGATTTTCGTTCAAGTATCCGAGCATGCTCACAGCTATATTACAGTCTATAACTACATAATGATTAGAAATACGAATGCTTCTAACAGAGAGACAAGGGCTACGCCCACCGAGGTGGGTGTGAAAAAAGGTATTTACCAGACACCGTTAGGTGGAACAAAAAAGCGGTACATTGCTCATGCACGATCATACATTTAACGGTCTTACCGTAGAGCCTTTTAAAGTCCGAAATAATCCGATTTCTGAGCACTTTATAATGCACCCTCCTTGCCTATGAACTTCAAAGTGCAGCACATGTATATTAATCCTCAAAGCATATGTAATGTATATATGCAGGTAAAAATTCCACTGTCTCTATTACTGTACAGACTACACAGTATGTGTACCTGGATTGCTAGACACTAATTTTGGCGTTCACAGCGTATCCAACGCAACCAATTTCTATAAAATAGTCATGTGATTAAGTTCAATGTAATAGTATTGTACAAAATGAATAATAGTATTTTTATCCATTAGCAAATAAAAGTGTCCTTTAGTTGGCAGAAAATCAATTTTCATAAGTTCATGTCAGAAATTAGCGATATGCATCAACAACACAGGTTGCAGATTCCGAATCAAGGTTATCTGAGGATGCCAAAAAATCGTATATACTTGCGTATGTATACCATATTGTCAGAAAACAATCCCCTTTTTCGTATATTCCCAGCAGGCACATGATGTAATTGTGTCGTCGTATCAACGTTTGTACAACGTCATGACGTTTATGCAACGTCCAATCTACGACGGCACCGACGGTGATTTGACGTTGCCCTAGCGACGTGTGACTGCTGGGTTGCTTGTCCTCGCAAGAAAAATAAACAAGTGGACACATGACGTCTAATCAACGCAGCATCAACGTCGATGCAACATGACGTTGCATCACCGTTGATACGACGTTGCACATACGTTGCGTGTACGCTGGGAACATGGACACGTTTTTTGTCGGCCCCTCCGCCCCTTACTGACTCCCTATTTGTTTGCATACGTTTAGCAACGTCGCATTTAACGTCTATGCTACATCACGTTGCATCGCCGTTGATATGACGTTGCACATGCGTTGCGTGCCCGGTGGGAATAGCTGAGCCCCTTGGACATACAACGTAAATTAAAAGCTCGTCAACACCACGTATAAACGTTGTTTAAACTTTAGCCTCGGGATACTGAGGCAGGCATACAACGCAGACATACCATACAACGAGTTTTTGTTTGTTTGATTTGAGGTTTAACGTCCCCGTCAACACTGTAAAGGTCATTTTGGAGACGCTGCTTCCAATTTTGTGGGATTTTCACCCGACGTTGAGATGAAATGACACCTCAAGCCCTGTCGCCCAATGAAACCAATAGGGTTTATAAGCATGGGCGGTCCGACTCCCACCGCTTCGCCTGGACAGGCTTAGATCCTCTAAGCGGTTTACCAGTACTCGTGTGCGGGTCGGATTTAGCTCTGCGTGGAAGCATCGTGCAGCCCATATATTTCTTCGGGTAAGCAACGGCATTCACATCGGCGTGTCCAAAATTCAAAGATGCAGGCGTGAGGGGGTGATGCAGTATTGATATAGATAGATAGATAGATAGATAGATAGATAGATAGATAGATAGATAGATAGATAGATAGATAGATAGATAGATAGATAGATAGATATGTTAAACGTCATATCACAGCAATGCATATTCGCTATTTGTGGGTTTTGCTCTGTCTTGCTTGTTACATTGACCACATCCAGCGCCCCAGGAACAGGACATTGGACATGTGATACTGTTGTTAGCAATGACAATGAGACATAAACCACTATTTTAAACACTATTACTTGAGTGTTTTCTTCTTCGTTCTTTCTTATTTAATAGAGCTTATCCGGCAGTGCTATTTACACAGGTATCAGATACTACACACAGCATCATTGGGTACAAAATCTGACAGCTGCTGCATGAATCTAATGGATTTTCAATGGGAATAGTCTGACCTTGGCACATTTTTCTTAATTTATTTCGCTAATTAATGATATTAGGAAGCGTATGAGTTCTGCAAATTTTAATACAATTTCTGTCAAAGAATAACAACAGTTTTTTAAGAATTGCGGAGTCATTTTCAGTGATCAAAAGAAGATTGATTTGGTAGAACTTTGTGAGAATTGTGTCAAACTTGACATGAGGTAGACGCTGATGGTTTGTTGGAAGACAGAGATGAAGTTTTAAGGGACAAATAATATCTGGCAGATGGAACAGTGTTGCCACAGTATAGACCCTGATCAGCCACAATGACCTTAGATTCATCCCAGATATTTATATTATTTTGTCTGTTATGAGGTCTAACGCCCCCAGGTCATTTTGGAGACGTTGCTTCCAATTTTGTGGGACTTTTACCCGACATTGAGATGAAATGACATCTCAAGCCTTGCCGCCCTATGAAACTAGAAGCGATATTTGTATTATAAAAGATCTATTGCTATATAATGAATAACTGTTATAATTTTGAGCTCGCACAATTTATGCTCAGAAGTGACTCAAATCAGCCTGCACATAACGAAGTCTGGTAAACATTCTTTGTGTCACTGGTGTGCACAAATTCTCATTAAAGACATCAATCAATCTGTGCAAATATGCATGTTGCATAATAGTCATTGCTTGGTGAACATGTAAATTGTAGTTGTTTCTGTGCTCCACCTAATAACTATCTTTTATAATGAGCATACCCTATGATGATTACCAATCATATCTGTGTTCAGTTGTTCATGGGCTGGTCGGCCCCCGCCTATCGCGGCTTGAAGAAATATATGGGGTGCATGATGCTTCCACGCAGAGCTGAAACCGACCCGCACACGAGTACTGGTAAACCGCTTAGAGGATCTAAGCCTGCCCAGGCAAAGCGGTGCGAGTCCACCCGTCCATGCTTATAAACCCTATTGGTTTCATTAGGCGGCAGGGCTTGAGATGTTATTTCATCTCAATGTCGGGTAAAAGTCCCACAAAATTGGAAGCAACGTCTCCAGAATGACCTTTACAGTGTTGACGGAGACGTTAAACCTCAAATCAAACAAACATATCATGGGGTCTTGCGCAGATTTCGAAAAATATGTTGAAAATTTTATCACCAAAAATTGAAAATTTTTAAATAATAAATTGATATTTCAAATTTCTTCTCAAAACATAAATAGTGGGAACTCGTTAGAACCGAATTGGTGAGGCGGTTTAACGCGTATCCACAATCTCTATGTTTTTGAGCAGAAATAAAAAAAATGTGTACCTCTGAAAACCCAATTTTTTACTATATTTAATGGTGGGGTTTAAGGTGGGGGGTCAATATTATATAGGCGTGTTTTCATGAATAGGCTTTGATCTATCAAGTTTCATCCGTGGCTTTGGAAATGGGGAAATATATCACTCCCTCCATGTGTGGTTTATGTCTGTAGTGACTATCACTTCTACCTCTCCCCCGCCCCAGCCAATCAGGGCTTGCAGAAATAGATTGGGCTGCATGGTGCTTCAACGCAGAGTTGAAACTGACCACACATGAGTACTGGTAAGCTGGTTAGGAGGACTAAGCCTGCCCAGGCAAAGTAGTGCGAGTCTTTTGGTTTCATTGGGCGGCAGAGCTTGAGATGTCATTAAAAGTCCCACAAAATTGGAAGTAATGTCTCCAAAATGACATACATAATGTTGACAGGGACGTTAAACCTCAATGCAAACAAACAATTCTATATTTCTCTCAATTTAAGCACACCTCATATTTGACATTGTCTTGAGATATGCACATTAAATGATGTTAAATTAAAATCAGAAATACTTCTAATACTATTAAATCACACTTTCATGAATGAAATATATCTTCTATCAGGTCAATATTAACAGACAAAACTAAACGAAGAAAGGAATTTGACAGACTTCTCCTAGTGCATAGCTATATAAAATTCTAGCTGTTTGTACCCAATGAGGTAAACTTTACACACAGCATATGCTTATCAGCTACTACCGGAGTAGGCCTATTTGGAAAATGTTCTGCATTCACGGGAGATGATTACCCCTTCGTAAAATCAAAGTGCCAATGGCACCGAAATGACAGATTCTATGAGAAAATTGACACTTTTTTAATTTGCATAGAGCATTTTGAAACAAGAGGGCCATAATGACCATGGATCGCTCACCTGATCCTTATTGTACAAATGAAATGGTCGGAAATATAAGGTGGAGTGGAGGGTTTGAGCAATTTCGGTTGACAATGATCCAAGATTGATGAATAAAGTGGCCTCTAGTTTTATGACCCGATATGACCCATATTCGAACTTGATCGAGATATTGCCAAGATGAGTATTCTGAGCAAGTTTGATGATGATAAGACCAAAACTAGCCTCTAGAGTGTTAACAAGGTATTTTTAATGATTTGATTTACTGACCTTTTTTGACCCGACATAACCCATATTCGAATTTGACCGAGATGTTGACATGCCGATCATTCTGACCAAGTCTGATTATGATTGGACTGAAACTGTGGTCTCTAAGGTGTTAACAAGAAAAGTTTGCGCACGCATGCACGCACGACGGACGACGACGCCGGATATCTCACGGTTACAAAAGCTCACGATGACCTTCGGTCAGGTGAGCTTAAACGGTTTCAAAATTTAAAAAATCAGATCTACCAATATAATTAATGAATGTTAGCAGATGTCTGTTTCGAATTTTCAAAAGAAATATTTTATCTCAAAATGTTCACGTTTTCACAATCTTACCGAAACAGAAATATGTCACGCAAGAATATGTCAAAATGTGTAATTTTGCAGAATTATGCATGTATTAATATATCGGATTAAAACCGTTTCTGCAGTGTGCGTAATTTTCAGTTTCAGAGGTCAATCATCGGATCACATGGAGCTAATATTCCAGGTTTGACATTTCTCCAACAAAACATCTTCCAGAAATGAGGTAAGATCACTGAAACATTAAATATAGGTCACACTGACCTACATATATTTTTGGTCAATCATCGGGTCACGTGGATTTTATATGTCAGGTTGGAAACTTCTCATTCAAATAGTCTTCAGGTCATAAGGCAAAATCATTTAACCATGTAATGCAGGTCACACCGACCTAGATATAAATCTATGTCCATCATCGGGTCACATGGCACTTTTGATCCAGGTATGACATTTCTCCGTAAAATACGAGTAGTCGTATAAGATAGAATAGCTGGACCGTGAAATCATCGGGTCACATGGATTAGTTGAGTGTTAACGGCACGTCAACCCTTGTGGGTCACCAGAGAAAGAGAGAAAATAGATAGAAGAGATAGTAGATGAGATGAAAGTGGGGTTAGGAGAGAAAGAGGAAAATGAATGGAAGTATAGAAGAATAACAACACTATCAGTTGGACGTCCCAGTGACGCAAGATACATGACACCTTTGTCTCACCCTACCACCTACCACTTATATGCCAGGTATGACATTTTCTCCATCAAATAGTCTTCAAGATAACAGGCAAAGTCACTGAACCATAAACGATAGGTCACACTGACCTACATTTCTAAGATCATACGTCGGGTCACATGGAACTAATGCCACAGGTATAACATGGCTTCAACAAATACTCTTCAAGATATGAAGTAAAATCACCGACCGTGATATGTAGGTCACCATGACCCTCACTCTTTTACACTTGAACCAATTTCATATACTCGGCTGATGTAATACCAAATGTCTCAATAACATGTTAGCATATGGGAGTGCATATACTAAAAAGGTGTCCCAGAGTTTGACCCCTAGCCCCCACCCCCGGCATAAACCCACGGGTGTATTCTTTAGGAATTTCATAAGACCCTCCCAGGTACCCATGTCGAACTTTAACGGACATCCAGGTAACTGCTGTCGGTTAAAGTTAATACATAGATTTATATAGGAACTTGATAATTATTTCCGGATAAAATAAAAACTTATAAGAATATCTTTTCTGTGCAAGCGGCTCATGATTTTACAATCTTTTTCAATTATCCACGTGTATTTTTAATGTAATGAAATTTTATGAACAACTTTTTAGTCCTTTTTACATATATTTGGAAGCACCTTCTAAATCTATAGAATATATAGTAAAACTATTGAATACAGCAACAAAAACTGATGAATTTCTTTTCATAACTTTTTTGTAAATTATTATTTCTTTTCTCTGCCAAGTAAAATTGCAATTTTATTGTGAACACGTTCATATGCATTTTGTAAAATAAAAATGAAAATAATTTGGTCCTTTTTTAAAATGAAATACACTACCCCCTTTTTCTATTTCCAGTTTACCTTGCCATGGCTAGAGCTGTGGGAGATAACCATTTATTTTCTGTGTTGTACGCGTTAATTCCCTTGATTATCAGCATAGCTGAGAAATGTCGAGTCCGTATAAGTCCGGTATGCAAGTTCTTATATGAATTCTCTGTGATGAGATAATCATTTGAAAAACTTAACAAGAGGGCCCAGAGGGCCCTGATTCGCTCACCTGTGAGTCACTGTCTCGAGTACATTCTATTTTTAGCTATGGTGGCCATCTTGTTCATCAGCAGAGTGATTTGAGCTCATTTGGTAGGGAGTAACCTAGGCAACATTCCTGTGAAGTTTGAATCAAATTGGCCTTAGGGTTTAGGAGGGGTTCATGTTTGAATCAAATTTACAATATTTTTTCTATTTTTAGGGATTGTTTTAGCCTTTTTGGTAGAGGGTCATCTAAGCAACATTACTTCAAAGTTTGAATAAAATTGGCCCAAGGGTAGAGGAGGAATTGTCGTTTGAAGATTTATTTTTATTTTTAGCTCTGGCAGCCATCTTGTTCATTGGAGTGGAATGAGTTTAACTATTTTGGTAGGGAGTCACCTAGGCAACATTCCTGTGAAGTTTTAAATCCAAATGGCCCAAAGGTTTAAAAGGAGTTTTTTTGAAGCAAATTTATAATGTTTTTCTATTTTTAGCTCTTGTGACCATTTGTTAATCGTTATGCTATTTTCCTAGAGGGTCATCTACACAACATTCCAATGACGTTTAGAAGCCTTCATGGTGAAGTGGTCATGCTACTTGCCTTGTAAACCAGGGGTAGCAGGATCGATCCCAGGCTTCTCCAGACTTTCAGATTAGTTTTTAAACAGAGGTCCCATCACTGTATGACCTTAGCTGTTGGTGAGACTTAAACTCAAACACTCACTCCTATCAAGGAACCTATATGCCAAATATGAAGGCTGTATCTTAAATGCTTCAAAAGTTATGACAAAGTAGGTCAAAGGTCAAGGTCATGGGTCAAAAGTTTTGAATGGTTGAGAAAACCTTGTCACAAGGAACATACATGCCAAATATGAAGGCTCTATCTCATATGGTTCAAAAGTTATGATAAAGTAGGTCACAGGTCAAGGTCACATGTCAAATATTTATATGAGTGGGAAGCCCTTGTCACAAGGAACCTACATGCCAAATATGAAGGCTCTATCTCTAACGGTTCAAAAGTTATTACAAAATAACCTACTGATTTACTTTTTGATTTGACATGACCCATATTCGAACTTAGCTGAGATATTGTCCAGATGATCATTCTGAGCAAGTTTTATGATTATTTGACTAAAACTGTGGCCTCTTAGAGTGTTCAAAACGTTTTTCTATGATTTGACCTGCTGACCTACTTTCTGACCCGACATGACCCATATTCGAACTTGACCCAGATATTGTCAAGATGATCATTCTGAGCAAGTTTGATGGTGATCGGACCAAAACTGGGGCCTCTAGTGTGTCCACAAGGCTTTTCAACAATCTAACCTACCTACTGACCCACTTACTGACCAGATTTAACCCATATTCGAAATTAACAGAGATATTGTCAAATGATCATTTTGAGCAAGTTTGATGATGATCGGACCAAAACTGTGGCTCAAGTGTGTTCAGAGGGTTTTTCTATGATTTTACCTACTGTACTACTTTTTGGACCAACATGACTCATATTCGAACTTGACTCAGATATTGTCTAGATGATCATTCTGGGCAAGTTTGATGAGGATCTGACCTAAACTGTGACCTCTAGTGTGTTCACAAGGTTTTTCTAAAATTTGACCTACTGACCTACTTTTTGACCTGACATGGCCCATATTCGAACTTGACCGATATATTGTCAAGACAATCATTCTGAGCTAGTTTGATGATGATTGGACAAAATACAGTCGCCTCTAGTGTGTTCACAAGGTTTTTCTCTGATTTGACCTACTAACCTACTTTTTGACCCGACATGACCCATATTCGCACGTGACCAAGTTGAAGATATTATCATCATGATCATTCTGAGCAAGTTTGATGATGTTCGGACCAAAACTGGGCCTCTAGTGTGTTCACAAGGTTTTTCTATGATTTGACCTACTGACGTACTTTTTGACCCGACATGACCTGTATTCAAACTTGACCGAGATATTAGCAAGATGATCATTCTGGGCAAGTTTGATAATGATTGGACCAAAACTGTGGCCTCAGTGTATTCACAAGGTTTTTCTATGATTTGACCTACTGACCTTCTTTGTGATCTGACATGACCCATATTCGAACACGACCAAGATATTATCAAGATGATCATTCTGAGCAAGTTTGATGATGATCGGACCTAAACTGTGGCCTTTAGTGTCTTCACAAGGTTTTTTTCCTATTTGACCTACTGACCTACTTTTTGACCCGACATGACCCATATTCAAACTTCACCGAGAAATTTTGTGGCGGTACAAATTGTGTGCAAGTTCAGTTAAAATCAAATCATAAATGAAACAGCTATCATGCAGACAAGACCAAAATAGGCAATTTTTGCCCTTTCAGGGGCCGTAACTCCGTAACACCTGATGGGATATAGCTGGTTCAAGAAAGGAACCCGGATCTTATGGTGGTACAAGTTGTGTGCAAGTCTAGTTAAAATCAAATCATAAATGAAGATGCTATCGTGCGGACAAGACCAAAATAGGCAAATTTTGCCCTTTCAGGGGCCGTAGCTCCGTAACACATGATGGGATATGGCTGATTAAAGAAAGGAACCCAGATCTCATGGTGGTACAAGTTGTGTGCAAGTCTGTTTAAAATCAAATCATAAATGAAGATGCTATCGTGCGGACAAGACCAAAATAGGCAATTTTTTTGCAATTTCAGGGGCACGTAACTCTGTAACACATGACGGTATATGGCTGGTTCAAGAAAGGAACCCAGATCTCATGGACATAAATGAAGATGTTATCGTGCGGACAAGAAATTGTTTAGGGACGCACGGACGGACGGACGGACGCACGGACGACGGACAAAATGTGATCACATAAGCTCACCTTGGCATATATTTTAAGTGATCAGTGAACACCCTGTGTTCTGTTGCGTCTAATCAAGTTGTTCACCGTTCGCAAATGTCCCATTTTTGGAATGCTATATATAGGCAGATTTGGGTTATCATAAAGCTGCGCAATGCAAATAAAGGATCCCAAATAACCGAAAAATGTGTCCAGTGTACATCAGAGACAACGGACCCACCAGCGCTGCAATTGCTGACTTTGATAGCAGCGAAAGTTACCCCCTGATGCGGATTAGCAAGTCCCTTTTCATTCGCAAACAAACACGGGGCTTTGGGACTCAGATGGAGTGACCAACTGCAACAAGGGCCATTTACACGTCACGCGATACAAAGTCTATGCATTTAGGATGTTATTGGCATTTTTGTCACATTAATTTGGCAACTGTTCAGAACCTTGGCAGCTTCATGACTGTAAGCAGAAATAAAGTATATTAAACCTTTTTAGCCAAACCTCGCGGCTTTTGACATGCCAGTCCTCCATTTACGGCTTGTCCTGTTTATAATTATCATCAGGACATTTCACAGAATCTAGCAGAGAAGACCATGATCAGACGCCGCAGTCTGCGGTGTCTGATCATGGACTTCTCTGTCCTGTTATGGGGCAACATACATAAATGGATCGAGGAAACAGATATATTTTCGCAAGAGCAAGACTTTTATACACAGAATCTTGTTTGTAGACTTGTTTTGACAGAAAATTGTTACACTCGATGAATTTATTTCAGATTCCGTATTGCAGGAAAAGACATTGTTACGAGATGGAATAGGAAACCTCTCTGGTGCTTATGCACATCTAAATTATTTTAATAGATATATGGTAGGGCGGTGCGAGTGAAATATTTTAGGTGAAATATGGTACGCAAACTGTGCGGCTCCATGAACAAGTCATGCACATATCATACGATGTATGCATGAGTGGTTTATAGAGAGCTGTTTTTACAATACAGGGGGCCGCTAAAAGGCCGAGTCCTATAGAATTTGCCTAAAAATCGCCAACCGCCAAATTGTGCCATATATGATTAATGACAGATTCTATCTGTCGTTTCTAGCTATCCTGCGTGTTGTAAAGTAGTACCGGCTTTCTTAAGACGTTCTTCCGGCTTTGACCGCCAAAGAAATATGAGTCCGCCAAAATGTAGTCCGGTTTGGCGCAGTTATCAAAATTGTACATCCCATAATCGCAATACAAACTTTTGAAGCAGACGACTTGACGATTTTATCTTACCTTTCTGAGAATAGATTCAGCATTTCACATGAATCAGCTGCATCATGCGAGATCAATGCGGCGTCTGCTCAGACGTCTGTTCAGGTTTTACACTGTTTTCTAACAGTGATGTCAATATTTAATCCTTAAAGACCAGCCGGTCAGCTGCAGACCAGAATATTAATGGGTTTTCCGACATTCGAGGTCAAGTCTAGGTCAGTTACTACTACATGTAGGTGTATATCAGTCTTTGCGAGAGGCTGTCCCTTTCAACCCTGGAATATGGTACAGATACCTATGCAAACAGTGCAGGTCCTGTAATATATTTCTAGGTGCCATATTTAGCAGAATGGACGAGCCCAACTTCAGTGATGGAAGAGTACACTCCAGAAACTCAAGGCAGTGAATAAATCAAAGCACTGACAACACTCAAGCCGATTGTCTCTGAATGCAGGCTGGTCATGAACGAGGACTTGGACTGATCCGTTTAAACTTAAGATGTTTGTAACTCATGCAAAAAAATGTAGAACAAGATCAGCACCGTGTTCTGTGGCGTTTGATCTTAGTCTACATTGTTTGCCAGATCGAACAGTTTATTCAAGTGCAGATTTTACATATAACACTTAAATGCACCCAAGACTGACAAACGACGCGGCTATGTTTGGGTTGATTGTTTGGCATTCGACCCGAAGTTACTAATAAAAAAGCGGTTCAGAGCTAACGTCTACGTGACTATCACTGACTTCTCAGAATAGCCGCAGTGAGATCAGGGTATTCCATAAGACTGAAGAGGGTCATCCTGGAATCATAGGGTGAGCTTGGCAAACAGTGTAGACCAAGTTCGGACGCTGCAGAACGCGCTTCTTATCAAAATCTTCACTATTTGTTTGGAATTTCAGAGTTAAATTAAACAGTTTTATCTCAGCCCAGGGCTGACGCCCAAACCTACATCCCCCAACACACTTTCGGTGCTTTGATTATGAAACCAAACGATCGCATGATTACAACACGCTTAGGCACCATGCCCTTAAGCTAAAAAAGTTAAATCAATCAACCGTGACGTATGGTTACCAGTCCGGCCACGATCCTGTGTTTTGTTTTGTTTGTTTTTAGGTTAAACGTCCCCGTCAACACTGTATAGGTAATTTTGGAGACGTTGCTTCCAATTTTGTGGGACTTTTACCCGACACTGAGATGAAATGACATTTCAAGCCCTGCCGCCTTATATGCATGGACGGTCCGACTCGCCCCGCTTTGCCTGGGCAGTTTGTTTGTTTGATTTGAGGTTTAACGTCCCCGTCAACACTGTAAAGGTCATTTTGGAGACGTTGCTTCCATTTTGTGGGACTTTTACCCGACATTGAGATGTAATGACATCTCAAGCCCTGTCGCCCAATGAAACCAATAGGGTTTATTAGCATGGACGGTCTGCCTCGCACCGCGGTTCCTGGACAGGCTTAGATCCTCCAAGCGGTTTACCAGTACTAGTGTGCGGGGCGGATTCAGCTCTGCGTGGAAGCATCATGCAGCCCATATATTTCTTCAAGCCCCTATGGACGGGGGCAATTTGCCTGGGCAGGCTTAGATGCTCTAAGCAGATTACCAGTACTCGTGTGCGGGTCGGTTTCAGCTCTGCGAGGAAGCATCATGCAGCCCATCTATGTCTTTAAGCCCCGATGGGCGGGGGCCGACGATCCTGTGTACAACCGTCACACCAGCACTGATAGAAACCACATGTTCAGGATCAAACTTGTGATGTGTGATGTAAGGTCGTGCCTAGAAAAGAAGAAATTGTATTTTGTTCTCAAAAAGCATCAAGTGAGAACGTATTGCAACATTTTCATTAAACCCTGGACAGTTAGAGTGAGTGAGTGTTTGAGTTTTACGTCCCACCAACAGCTAAGGTCATACGGAGACGATGCCTCGGTTTAAAGACACATCCGAAAGTCTGGAGAAGTCCGAGATCGATCCTGCGATCCCTGGTTTACAAGGCGAGTAGCATAAACACTACACCACGGAGGCTTCTAATGGACAGTAAGAAGCTGGTCGGAAAGCGGATGGCGTTGACTCTGATTTTGGGTGCCACATGTGTATGATCTATTTGTCTGTTGGAGCGACAGCTTCCTATCAACAGAAGACGCCAGTGGACGTCGACGTAGCGGAAGACCGACGTCAGTACGTCAAGATCGATTCATCCGACAGACGCATATGCGAAGCAGATTTCCACCGGCATCTGCTACACTGTACCAGTAGATAAACAAAGGGTTTCGACTACCGACTACCGGTCCCGATAGCTCAGTTGGTAGAGTGTCCGCTCCGGGGAACGGGGGGTCACGGGTTCGATTCCGGGCCGCGACATACCAAAGTCGTTAAAAATGTTCCTAGCTGCTCCTCGCCTGGCACTCAGATTTACGGGGAAGAGCTAGGACTGGTCGGCCCAGTGTCAGGATAATGTGACTGGGTCAAGGTTGGCAAAAAGCCGGTCAATATGAGTATTGACCGGGCCGGTGGTTAAAACCGGTTTTAACCGGTCATTACTGGTCAATACTGGTCGATTGGTGGTCAGTTAAATCACTGGAGTATATACCTCTGTCCTGTTGCTAAACTGGTCTTAAAAGCTTTCCCCCTACATCATGTACATGTTAGACTATATTTTCATCACTGAACAAGATAAAATAGTTTTTATTAATAACAGTAATTATTTGAGGTATCTTTTATTTCATCAGAAGTCAAAAGACATTATTGCTGGTTGATTGACACACTGAACTGTAGACAGGCCTGTTCTTTTCAATAAAACAATCTTTATAATTATTCTTTTTTTTTCGTTTGTAGGTTAGATTGTTTGATCATATTTTGATTTACAGATATGAATAAGCTGAATGTATCATGGATTTTGAAGGATTTATGAAAGGTCCTTTATTTATTAACCAAACAATATTGGAAGATTCACTGATGTCTTTGAATATTTAAAAGTATCTGCAACACCTGTAAATTGCTGTCAAAACAGACTAACCCATGCCACTGCAGTGGGTGTGGCAAAGATCGGATTGCTTAATTGACCAATTACATGTCCCTAGTTGGGGTATTATAAACTGACACCAGACTTTATTCATAATGTGTGAAATTTTGATTTATATGCAATATAGACAGTATCTTATCATCAAGCTATTACTGAAGGTGTCAAAAATGAATGAAACCTAAAGACCCAATTTGGAACTTTTTCACTATTTTGGAAGATAACAACAACAACAAAAAAAAAAAAAAAAAAAACAGTGCAAGGTGTTGAAGTTAGTGCTAAGGTCTTAAGACTGATGGGTCATAGACAAAATGCCTACCTAGGGCTGAAAAAGCCAGAAAGTATTGCCAAGAGGCCACTTGAAGAAATAACATCTGAACCTGAAACTCTATCAACTGATCAGCCTCCAGCAAAGAGAGCAAAACTTCAAAATAGCTTCAGTAGCTTTGCTCTTTTATCACTAAAATTATTCAATTGACCACTAAATATTTCAATCGACCAGTATTGACCAGTATTGACCACTTTGGGAGTATTGACCGGGATGGTTTTAACCGGTTAAAACCACCGGTTAAAACCGCCCCTGGTTTTGACCGCCCAACCTTGGACTGGGTGTTGTATCATGTAATGTGTCTGGGACATGATACTTCAGTGAGGCAGCACTATAAAACTGAGCATTGAGCTCCCTGTCGCAACCAGACAGCGTCGTGATATGACTGAAAAATTGTTGAAAGCGACGTTAAACCCGAATTCTAACATGACGTTAACGTTTTTCCCATTGAACCCAGTGGAAACGTCAGCGTTTGCAAATATGCGATAATTCACGTCGTCAACGTGGTGCGTGCAATTTGGCGTCATCGTGACGTTGCATGTAAACATTTCCTTCTGTCGACATCCGCTGCAAAATAGTCCCCAAGATAACGCTTTGTTACTACTGTATTTCAGTTTAGCATCATGTTAGAATCGAAATAATTTCCACGCACCCGGTGTGTTATCGTGATTAACACACGGTGTTGTCGGGCAGATGCGAATATTAATTCACTCCGGCTTCGCCGTCGTGAATTAATATTTCGCAATCTGCCCTCCAACACCGTGTGTTAATCACGATAACACACGGTACGTGGAGATTATTTCTTAATTCACACACACACACTCAACTACCGACTAATACGCACTGACACTGTTCGTCGCTTTTGTGCGGTGCACTTTTGAGAGCTAGACGTCCCTGTCGTGACCAAAATTAAGACGTCGACACAATACGGAACACTTACGCTGGTGCATGAAATACGTACATGTATATTGGCGTCCAAGCGACTCGCGTGATATGCGTTTCAGTGACACATCGCACTTCAGCGTGAATCACGCCGATTGTCGTTTCGGGATGTTTCGACATATAGGTGTAAGGTATGCCGAGGCGTTCGTAATAGAGCATGACATATCGGATGGAATTTAAGCGAAATGGTATGTCGAACTATTGCATGTAACTAGGGACATTCAAGAACATTCAAGATCATGGCTGAGACGTTAACTAAACTGTCGCAACCAGACAGCGTCGTGATATGACTGAAAAATTGTTGAAAGCGACGTTAAACCCGAATTCACACACACACACACTCAACTACCGACTAATACGCACTGACACTGTTCGTCGCTTTTGTGCGGTGCACTTTTGAGAGCTAGACGTCCCTGTCGTGACCAAAATTAAGACGTCGACACAATACGGAACACTTACGCTGGTGCATGAAATACGTACATGTATATTGGCGTCCAAGCGACTCGCGTGATATGCGTTTCAGTGACACATCGCACTTCAGCGTGAATCACGCCGATTGTCGTTTCGGGATGTTTCGACATATAGGTGTAAGGTATGCCGAGGCGTTCGTAATAGAGCATGACATATCGGATGGAATTTAAGCGAAATGGTATGTCGAACTATTGCATGTAACTAGGGACATTCAAGAACATTCAAGATCATGGCTGAGACGTTAACTAAACAGCCAGACGTTACATCAGTCAAGTGCATCGACCTCACGTGGTTCAATTTATTTGTTTACGCTCATAATCCGGGATATCTAATCCAGCAGGATTACGCGCGGGTTTATAGTGCTGTTCTTACTCCAAAATGTCTTCAAGCCAATGGAATTCATGTACTGGAATGACCAGCCTTTCTCCTCCGATCTCTTTATGAAAAATAGAGTATCTTTTGTGGGGAGGTATCCACAACCGACCAGACAAAAATGTTAGTAATTGACGGTAGCATTGTTAAAACTTGAATTTTAATGTTTGGTTTTGAAAACATAAATAGTTTCTTTCCAAAATGTGAAACATCGAATGGCATTTCATGATACCACCGGTGTATAGACATCTGCAAACATATCATACAATGGAATTTGCAGAACTACTTTTCTAAATTTTAAGAGCTTTTTAGAAAGGTTGTCTGTAAGTTTTCACAGTGTTTTGATTTTCTCATAGAATCTGTCATTTCAGTGCCTTTTGGCGCTTTGATTTTTATTCCCGTCACGTGTTGTGTGGGTGTTCGTTTTGACAGGAGTCATGTCATTGATTATAGGGTCGTTTCATCAATTTTTCCTATGGGAAATATACTATTTGAACGCAAATCCATTATCTACTCGATTTTTGCTATCTGGCTTTGTTTGTGGCCGGTATCTCCACCTCGCCACGAATTGAGCAAGGTAATAAGAGTAGGCATGATTTTCCGGTAGTATTCATAGATATATAAACCCTGAAAAAAGCGGACACTTTAGCAGCAGGTCAAGTTGTAAGAGTGAACACAACATTGTGACGGGGAAATAGAAAGTATATTGAAAGGTATGTTAAATCTATGTTTAGTATTATTTTTGTATGAACATGCTTGTAGGTTTTGGGGGGGTTTACTTCTAGTATACCCCAACTTTCTGAAGCCTATTCTGAATTCACTGTTGTGGCCTGTTGTGATTAGGCTACTAGCTTTGCCAGCTAGACGTCGCAGAATTGATCCCAGTCTTCTCCAGTAGTAGAATGAGTCTTTCTAAGTGAGGTCCTGTCTCATGCTGACCCTAGATGTTGGTGAGACGTAAAGTTTGGACACCCGCTCATTCTGGATTCATTTAGGCTTTTAGACCCCTTTTGTAGAATGTAATTAATAAACGCCGGGTCACTTGTTTGATCCATGACTTTTGATTAGCTGTGGTTAGAAAACCGTGGTTCCGTCCCAATATGATATTAGGTGTAGAGGGGACGTAAACTTAAGACGGGTTTAACCATATCTTCATCATCAGGGCAAACTCTTACAAGAGCCTGTTGGGTTATCCGTGATGATGAACCGTAATGAATTTTATTTTACAAGCATGTTCACGTTGATTAGAAATAATTTTGTCCAAGAAGAATAACGAGTTCATTTTGTAATGATGCCGTTTTTGTCTGATAACTCAGTTTGTGCATGTATGTACATATAAAGAACGTGATGATGATAAGTGGGAGTATTTGGTCGCCACACGTCATAACGGCCTGAGCGGCGGGGATGACGTCAGCTGCGTCATCGGCGTCGCGAGGACGGTTGTGACGGGGTGCCTACCAAATAGAGAGAATTTACGGCAAACAGTGTTGGCCCTTATGAGACACTAACAAATGTTGTGGATTATAGATGAAAATCTTCTGTTGTAGTTTCTATCTGTTATTAATGTATTGAATTTGTGAATAGCTATATTTGTGAGCCGTGTCGCGGAGAAGGATATGAAATAGAGATTGTTATGTTTCCTGTAATTGGCAGCTGACCAGGTAGCGCAAAGGCGTGGTCTGTTCAATTGCCTCTTACTTGTGATAATGTAGTGAGCACAAATTTGATGAGTATTGTGCTCAGTAGTAGTGAGCATTAATTGATTTCTGTAGTGCTCAGTAAGGAAACATGAACTTTGAGTATTATTGTGTCAAGCGCTGGGTGCTGATAATTTGATGCACAGTCAAGTTGAGTTCTGCTGTACGGTTATTTGTCGCATGCACTAATCAGCCTGTATGTCTGGTCGGCGCATGCGCAATCACGGTATATGCATGAACATATTCTTACTTCTCCGGGAGGGGGATCATGATATAGCATGTATGTTTTGTGACTCGTTTCTAGTCCCGTTATCGTAATTTGCAGGCACAACAATGTGTGACCTGCTGCTCCCTGCTTCATAGCAGCAGGTACTGGTACGACGCTAGGCGTTAGGGTCCAGCAAGGGCGGACAGACCGCCGTAATCAGCGCCTACCAGGATAGAAGCAGAATCTTCTAAATCATTGTTCGTTGTAAACAAATGTGAGACCATGGAAGAGGTCAACTTACCTGCAGGTTATTTGGACGATCACTAAACCCCTGATCGGCAAACGTGATCGCTAAACCTAGGATTATCAACTATGTTGATAGACTAGTTCTACTAGTTCGCGAGAGGAAGTTTCACGCGAGTGGGGGATTCACCCTAAGTTATAATCTGGCCAGTCGCGTCTTGTGTTATTTCTTTTTTTGTTTTTGTTGTTGTTTTTGTTGTTTGCTTCTGTAGGTATTCACGTCACCCGTTCCGAGCACAGAACAGTGTTTTGCCTTCGGAGCGGACGTCGTGAGTTGGCTACAGAAGCAACAAATTGTGATGTTTTGTGTTAGTAAGTGTTGTATGTAGATACTGTAAATAATTCATGTCATTCATTTAACATCTTTCTTGTGCCTTACCCCACAGCTGCCCGTACACCTGTCAGAGATCACGCTCGGTTGTCTTGTCAGCATGGGGGTTTGCGGGACGCCGTAAACCCACATGTAACATTTGGTGTCAGAAGTGGGATTTGATCTCTGGCTGGTGTTCCCGGCTGTGGAACAGCACATTGATACTCTGAATCATCAACTTTAAAAAAAAAAAAAAAAAAATGCATTGACAGCCACATTTAGAAATTAACTTGAATCTTCCTTCCTGCGTTGATGAAGTGCGAAACCCATGTATTCAACTGAATGGATACTGACAAGTCGATAATTTCTGAGCAGGAAGGCAAGGCAAACCCCAATTTTTCTTGGTAACGAAAAATTTAAGTAGACCCCACTTAATTGTGTTACCTGACATTCTACTAAGTTAAATTGGAGCTACTAATTGATCTTACCCACACATGGTTCTGACGTAGTGACGTTAACAATTTACTGACGTTGACATAACGGTAGCGTTAATATTTACGCTGTGACTTGAGGTTAGGTATGACGTAATAGAAACATTAATGGTGACTTGTTATGATCGGAGTTTTGTAATGTGATGAAACTTCGGATTGTAGCATTTTACTGTAAACGTCGTCAGTTTATGACGTCATATTAGACTACCAGTGCGCAACGTCATACTTTGCTGAAAGCATTTGACATTTCAAATCGCGTGTGCTTTAATAACTAACGTTTTAGTTAGATTAACGCGTGTAACACATATCTTAACGTTTTAGTTAAGCCCATTCAATCATCACTGATCATAACTGATCAGTTTATAGTGGTTTTGATAGTAACGTGAGATTTACGTTATCAATAATGGAGCGTTTAATGCAAATGGGAAAGGACTTAGGTTATGAGGGGAAGGAGTTACAAGGTTTTGTTAAAGAGCAGCAGGATATTGAGCGGGCAGAAAGGCAAGAGCAAAGGGATTTAGAAAGGTTAAGGTCTGAAGAAAAGGAAAAGGAAAGGGCAGAAAAAGAAAAGGAAAGGGCAGAAAAAGAAAAGGAAAGGGCACATGAACTAGCTAAGTTAGAAGTAGAAGCAAAGGAAAAGGAAAGGGTACATGAACTTGAAATGGCACGCATTAAGACTGAAAGGGAGGCAAAAGAGATTAGTGAGGCCCATTTAGAACAAATAAAACATGGGTTTGAGCTACAGCACCAAGAATTAAGGAATCAGTTAGAAATGCAGAGAGCGAAGCTCGAGCTAGAATTTGAAAGGCAAAAAGCTGAGAAGGTGGCTCATGCCCGGGATCCTAAGTTACCTTATTTTGAAGAGGGTAAAGATAAGATGGATAGTTATTTATCTAGGTTTGAGAAATATGCTACGGCTAATAAATGGGATAAGAGTGTTTGGGCCGCGTATTTAAGTGCATTGCTCAAAGGGCGCGCACTTGATGTATATGACCGGTTGTCAAATGAGGATGCGGCGGATTATGAAAAGTTAAAGGACGCTTTATTAAAGAATTTTGACATGACAGAGCGCGGATTTAGGAAGCAGTTTCGTTATAGTAGGCCCGAGAAATCAGAAACGTTCATACAGTTCAGTAGTAGACTGAGAAGTTATTTAGAAAAATGGCTTAATATGGCAAAGATAGAAAAATCTTTTCCGGCTGTCTGTGATTTCATGGCAAGGGATCAGTTCCTGGAGTCATGTAATAGAGAACTGTATGTACATCTGAAGCCAAAACAGTTTGGTAATTTAGATGAAATGGCTAGGGAGGCAGATTTGTTTGCAGAAGCGCGCGGGGGCGTATATAGTTGCATTAATAAAGGGCAACGCGATAATAGAGGCGCAGCGCAGGGTAAACAGGACAAAGTTGACTCGAACAAACCGAGTGGTAGACCGGATATCAAGTGTAGCATATGCGGTAAGGGGCATTTAACAATTAAATGTTTTAAGAACCCCGACAGGAAACAATTGTATAGCGCAGAGGTAGGAGCAACTGGAGTTGGGGATAGCGGTGTTAAGGAAAATTTTAACACGCGCGTAGAGGCTCAAGGTTCTCAGGTTAAGAATGAGAATACGCAGAATGTAGGTCGTGGTTATACACGTGGTCGTGGTAATTTTAGAGGGTCTTTTCGCGGACGCGGTAAGAATAATAGCACACCACGTGGCGCAGCACACCAAGTTAGTTTTTGTCAAACGGAAGTAACTAGGAAAGGTGATGAGATTGGAAGTATTTTTGAAAATAAGGTTGGTGATCCTTTGATTTCGGATAGGGAGGAGTGTAGTAAGGAAACTAGGGAAGGTGTCTGTTACTTCTTAAAGGCAAGGTTACCGACGGCACAAGGATTGGTTAATAATAAAAAGGTGGTTGTATTAAGAGATACTGGGTGTACAGGCTGTGTCGTTCGGAGAAGTTTGGTTTCGGATAGTCAGTTAATAGGGAAGGAATCAAATGTTACGTTGATTGATGAATCCACACAAAGGTATCCTTTGGCAATGATTGACATTGATTGTCCTTTTTTCACTGGGAAAACTGAAGCTTTGTGTATGGATGATACGTTGTACGATTTGGTTATCGGTAACATTGATGGATCAAAACTTCCTGATATGTCTCATTTCTCAGCCGCGGCTGTAACTAGGTCTCAAACTAGGCAGGATGAGAAGCCTTACAGAAAACTTAAGGTTCCCGATCAGATCATTAACGATGACAAGGAGGCTTTCAGGCAAGCTCAGGTTGATGATCCAACTTTGGAAAACATCAGGAAAAGGGTTGTATCTGGGAACAAGACTGTGAGTCGTGGTTTAAACCGAGGTGAAACTAGGTTTATTGAGAAAAAAGGTTTGGCATATAAGGAGTTCACCAAGGGTAACAAAGTCTCTTTCCAACTTGTGGTCCCTCAAAGTTTCCGAGGAAAGGTGTTGAAACTGGCTCATGAAACGCTTATGTCTGGACATATGGGTATTAGGAAGACATTGGATAGAGTTGTAACTGAGTTTTACTGGCCCGGTATTTGCGGTGATGTCGCTAGATTTTGTAAATCTTGTGATATTTGTCAGAGAACTATTCAGAAAGGTCGGGTCACTAAAGTACCTCTAGGAAAAATGCCATTGATTGATACGCCATTTAAGAGGGTGGCAGTGGACATAGTTGGTCCAATTGAGCCTCGATCTGATAGGAAATCTCGGTATATTTTAACCATGATAGATTATGCGACAAGGTATCCAGAGGCGATAGCTTTACCGAGTATTGAGACGGAACGTGTCGCGGAAGCGCTTATTGAAATGTTTAGTAGGGTTGGCATTCCTGATGAAATGTTGACTGATTGTGGATCACAGTTTACTGCTGAGGTAATGAAGGAAGTCAGCAGACTTCTTTCTCTTCAACAGTTAACGTGTAGTCCGAGACACCCAATTTGCAACGGACTGATAGAGCGTTTGCACGCTACGTTAAAGCAGATGTTACGTCGCATGTGTGCTGAACGTCCAAAAGATTGGGATAAATATCTTCCAGCTTTATTATTTGCGGTAAGGGAAGTCCCACAAGAGTCTTTAGGATACTCCCCTTTTGAGTTGTTATATGGACGTAACGTCAGAGGTCCAATGGCAATATTAAGAGAATTATGGGCTGAAGAGGTACGCGATGAGCAAGTTCTTTCGACGTATCAATACGTTATTGAGCTTAGGGAACGGTTAGAGCAGACATGCAAATTAGCGCGTGATAATTTAAAGAAGGTTCAGATTAAGCAGAAAGCTTATTATGATAAAGGCGCGAGGTCGCGTAAATTTGACGTCGGCGACAAAGTACTGTTGTTACTACCGACAGACAGTAATAAATTATTGCTTCAATGGAAAGGTCCTTATGAAGTGGTTGAGGTAGTGAACAGAATGGATTATAAGATTGACGTCAATGGAAATGTTAACACATATCACGCTAACATACTGAAGCAATATGTGGAACGTCAAAATGTGACGTCACATTGCTTGCTTTCTGTAGAGTCCACTCCGCCAACTGAAAATGATGACGTTGACGAATTCTCATTGGAAGATTGCGCTTTTCCTACTGCAAAGCAACCAGAGACGTTTAAGGACGTCAATATTTCAGAAATGTTAACGCAGGATCAGCGTAAAGAAATAGAGACGTTGATAAAAGAATACCCGGACGTACTGTCCAGTGTACCAGGACGAACTGACCAAATAGAACACGACATAAAGTTGCTGACGACGGAACCAGTGAGGTCAAAAGGTTATGCCATACCATATAAAGTACGGGATGTAATGGAAAAGGAAATTCAAGATATGTTAGATTTAGGAGTTATTGAGCCATCAATATCTCCATATTCATCCCCTGTAGTACTTGTCCCTAAAAAAGATGGTTCGGTGCGGTTCTGCATTGACTTCCGTAAACTTAATAAAGTGACGGAGTTCGATGCGGAACCAATGCCAAATATGGAGGAGGTTATAAATAGAATGTCGGGGCACAAATACTTTAGCAAATTAGATTTGTCAAAAGGTTATTGGCAGGTAAAAATGACGTCTAAGGCAAAACCCCTAACTGCGTTCGAAACCCCCAAAGGCTTGTTTCAATTCAAAACTATGCCCTTCGGTTTGGTAAACTCAGGAGCAACATTTTGCAGGTTGATGAGAAAGATTCTGTCCGAACTTTCTAACGTTGATAGCTTCGTCGATGATATGTGGATCTTTACCGAAACTTGGAAAGACCACTTGACGTCATTACGTGAAGTTTTGGATAGACTTAGGACAGCCAAGTTGACGGCAAAACCTTCCAAGTGTATGATTGGGTATAGCAGTATCGAATGTCTTGGTCACAGTGTAGCTGCTCAGTCAGTTAGACCGCAAGAAGACAAGATACAAGCTATAAAGGATGCTCCTCGACCTTCTACTAAGAGACAAATAAAGTCATTTCTTGGGTTGGCTGGTTTCTACCGCCGTTTCATTCCAAATTTCTCATCTATCGCTTCCCCTTTGACAGATTTAACTAAGAAAAGTAGACCAAACAAGATCACAGACTGGCAGGACCATCATGAAAAGGCTTTTCAGACCCTGAAGAATAGACTCACGTCTAGTCCTATTCTTCGTCTTCCTATCTTTCATGATGGGAATCCGTTCATACTCCGGACGGACGCTTCTGATGTTGGTATAGGAGCCGTTTTGCTCCAAGAATTTGAAGGGGAAGGACGACTTCCCATTGCTTATGCCAGCAAGAAACTTTTGCCTCGTGAGAAAAAGTATTCTGTAATAGAGAAGGAATGTTTGGCTATTATCTGGGGTGTTGAGAAATTTCGCAAGTATCTTTACGGAGTAGAATTCCTGCTTGAGACAGACCACAAGCCCTTGTCTTATATGCAAACAGCAAAAGTTCTCAATCCTCGAATTATGCGTTGGGCAATGAAACTACAGCCGTATAGATTTCGGATTGTTGCAATTCGGGGCCAAGAAAATTTGGGGGCAGACTACCTTAGTAGGTAATTCTTCGCACGGTTGTTGTGTAAATAGCTGTCTTGTTTAGATAGGTTCATCCTATTCCATCTCTATACACAAAGAAAAAACATGTTTGATTGTTTTTTCTCCAAAAGGGGAAACCTTTGTTACGAGATGGAATAGGAAACCTCTCTGGTGCTTATGCACATCTAAATTATTTTAGTAGATATATGGTAGGGCGGTGCGAGTGAAATATTTTAGGTGAAATATGGTACGCAAACTGTGCGGCTCCATGAACAAGTCATGCACATATCATACGATGTATGCATGAGTGGTTTATAGAGAGCTGTTTTTACAATACAGGGGGCCGCTAAAAGGCCGAGTCCTATAGAATTTGCCTAAAAATCGCCAACCGCCAAATTGTGCCATATATGATTTTTATTCCCGTCACGTGTTGTGTGGGTGTTCGTTTTGTCATTGATTATAGGGTCGTTTCATCAATTTTTCCTATGGGAAATATACTATTTGAACGCAAATCCATTATCTACTCGATTTTTGCTATCTGGCTTTGTTTGTGGCCGGTATCTCCACCTCGCCACGAATTGAGCAAGGTAATAAGAGTAGGCATGATTTTCCGGTAGTATTCATAGATATATAAACCCTGAAAAAAGCGGACACTTTAGCAGCAGGTCAAGTTGTAAGAGTGAACACAACATTGTGACGGGGAAATAGAAAGTATATTGAAAGGTATGTTAAATCTATGTTTAGTATTATTTTTGTATGAACATGCTTGTAGGTTTTGGGGGGGGGGGTTTACTTCTAGTATACCCCAACTTTCTGAAGCCTATTCTGAATTCACTGTTGTGGCCTGTAGTGATTAGGCTACTAGCTTTGCCAGCTAGACGTCGCAGAATTGATCCCAGGCTTCTCCAGTAGTAGAATGAGTCTTTCTAAGTGAGGTCCTGTCTCATGCTGACCCTAGATGTTGGTGAGACGTAAAGTTTGGACACCCGCTCATTCTGGATTCATTTAGGCTTTTAGACCCCTTTTGTAGAATGTAATTAATAAACGCCGGGTCACTTGTTTGATCCATGACTTTTGATTAGCTGTGGTTAGAAAACCGTGGTTCCGTCCCAATATGATATTAGGTGTAGAGGGGACGTAAACTTAAGACGGGTTTAACCATATCTTCATCATCAGGGCAAACTCTTACAAGAGCCTGTTGGGTTATCCGTGATGATGAACCGTAATGAATTTTATTTTACAAGCATGTTCACGTTGATTAGAAATAATTTTGTCCAAGAAGAATTACGAGTTCATTTTGTAATGATGCCGTTTTTGTCTGATAACTCAGTTTGTGCATGTATGTACATATAAAGAACGTGATGATGATAAGTGGGAGTATTTGATCGCCACACGTCATAACGGCCTGAGCGGCGGGGATGACGTCAGCTGCGTCATCGGCGTCGCGAGGACGGTTGTGACGGGGTGCCTACCAAATAGAGAGAATTCACGGCAAACAGTGTTGGCCCTTATGAGACACTAACAAATGTTGTGGATTATAGATGAAAATCTTCTGTTGTAGTTTCTATCTGTTATTAATGTATTGAATTTGTGAATAGCTATATTTGTGAGCCGTGTCGCGGAGAAGGATATGAAATAGAGATTGTTATGTTTCCTGTAATTGGCAGCTGACCAGGTAGCGCAAAGGCGTGGTCTGTTCAATTGCCTCTTACTTGTGATAATGTAGTGAGCACAAATTTGATGAGTATTATGCTCAGTAGTAGTGAGCATTAATTGATTTCTGTAGTGCTCAGTAAGGAAACATGAACTTTGAGTATTGTTGTGTCAAGCGCTGGGTGCTGATAATTTGATGCACAGTCAAGTTGAGTTCTGCTGTACGGTTATTTGTCGCATGCACTAATCAGCCTGTATGTCTGGTCGGCGCATGCGCAATAACGGTATATGCATGAACATATTCTTACTTCTCCGGGAGGGGGATCATGATATAGCATGTATGTTTTGTGACTCGTTTCTAGTCCCGTTATCGTAATTTGCAGGCACAACAATGTGTGACCTGCTGCTCCCTGCTTCATAGCAGCAGGTACTGGTACGACGCTAGGCGTTAGGGTCCAGCAAGGGCGGACAGACCGCCGTAATCAGCGCCTACCAGGATAGAAGCAGAATCTTCTAAATCATTGTTCGTTGTAAACAAATGTGAGACCATGGAAGAGGTCAACTTACCTGCAGGTTATTTGGACGATCACTAAACCCCTGATCGGCAAACGTGATCGCTAAACCTAGGATTATCAACTATGTTGATAGACTAGTTCTACTAGTTCGCGAGAGGAAGTTTCACGCGAGTGGGGGATTCACCCTAAGTTATAATCTGGCCAGTCGCGTCTTGTGTTATTTCTTTTTTTGTTTTTTTTTGTTGTTTTTGTTGTTTGCTTCTGTAGGTATTCACGTCACCCGTTCCGAGCACAGAACAGTGTTTTGCCTTCGGAGCGGACGTCGTGAGTTGGCTACAGAAGCAACAAATTGTGATGTTTTGTGTTAGTAAGTGTTGTATGTAGATACTGTAAATAATTCATGTCATTCATTTAACATCTTTCTTGTGCCTTACCCCACAGCTGCCCGTACACCTGTCAGAGATCACGCTCGGTTGTCTTGTCAGCATGGGGGTTTGCGGGATGCCGTAAACCCACATGTAACAGACATGCCTTTAGTGGGGATCAATACGTTTTACGTTTTCGGGCTGTGTGTGTGTGTGTGTGGGGGGGGGGGAACTTATAAAAAGATGCCCCATAGCCTAATGGTAATGGCTTCAGGGGCAATTGGTTTTTACTGTCACATCGTGCCGGGACCTAATCCTCACCCATTCACTGCTGTCAGTCACGGACTCAATATACAATATCGGGTCCGTGTGTCAATCAAAGCACAGACAGTCGCGACGACTGGAAAGACGATACTGAACGAGAACTTTAACTGTTTCGTTTAACCCTTAAAATTCCGTTACTCTAAGCAAACTTTGTAGATCCTGCTCAGACACCATTCATGGCATCTGGTCTGGATATATTCTGTTTGCCAATGTCTCTTTTTGGAATACTAGGTGTTTGCCAACCTGTATTTGGCCTTTTATTTTCATCGTGCCCAGTTTAATTTACGCGTGGTGCTGTTCACGACAACGGTTCCCCTACCTTTGCCATTAGTGTATATCAGATGGCTTAAGTCATCTGATCAGGATCTACACTATCATTCAGTTTGCGAATTTGAATGAATAAATTACATGAAGTAATCCGATTGGTGTGGCTGAATTAATTATCAGCGGGGTACTGGTTAGTGATAACTACGTGGACGACAGCAATAAACGGCTATTTGGGTTAATTTAGGGGATAGCTTAAAAATTTGGGGAAGTAATAGGCGGTTTTACAGTCGCAAATTTCGTTTACGGTGACGCGTCAGGGCGACGCGTCAGCGGAGCCGTAAAACGTAATTTGCACTGTAAAACCGACGATTTACCTCCCAAAATGACAATATTAAATACAGTTCATGATCCCCATTCTAATGCACTTATTCACTTGTTTTCTTGAAAAATTGCTCTCTTTGACCGAAAACGGCAAGCGAGGCAGCCGAGTAAAACCTCATACCAGCCAATGAAAAGTGACGTTACATGATAGTGTAGGATTCCGACAGTATATCGCAGATTCTAATGCACTTGCGTATGTAATGCGATGTCTGATTGGATAACGTCAAAATATTGCGACAGTATATTAGACAAATGAAATTTATTTTTCTGCAGTTCATGGAAGTATGAACGCAGTGGGTCGCGTGCGAAGGGGTTCATGTAAACTTTGCTAGCGACGCACTGTCGTTCATACTTACATGAAAAGAAGAAAAATTAACTTTATTTTTATATTTACATTATTTGCCCCTCATCACTGGGCGAAAAAATGCTTGTAGGGCGAACTTTTAAAGCTGAAAAACATTTAAACGCTGTTTTTCTACAAAGAGCGGAGCAGCGTTGACGTCATCAACGCCCGTCATGACGCCACTTAACGTCACTGAAAATCATGTGATTCGATGCGTTCATTGAAGTATGAACGCAATTGTTTTCTATATATAGGTTTACATCAGACTTTACACTGGAAATGTAAATATTCTGCGATATACTCTCGGTAACCCGACGTCATCACGTAACGTCGCTTGTCATTGGCGGGCGTTTGGCTTACGCAGCTCACAGCTCTTGCCGCTTTGTGAAAATAGTACAACTTTTAACAAAACACGCGAATAAGTGCATTACAATGGGGATAACTGTATTGAAAATAGTCATTTTGGGAGGTAAATCGTCGGTTTTACGGTCGCAAATTACGTTTTACGGCTCCGCTGACGCGTCGCTGTAAAACGAAATTTCCGACCGTAAAACCGCCGATTTACCTCCCCAAATGACAATTTTGAATACAGTTATCCCCGTTATCCCCTAAATATACCGTCGCAAATTCTTGACGTTATCCAATCAGACGTCGCGTTTCATATCAAAGTGCATTAGAATTCAGGGGGTAACTATATTTGAAATTGTCATTTGGGAAGATAAATCGGCGGTTTTACGGTCGTAAATTTCGTTTTAAGGCGACGCGTTAGTGTCGCCGTAAAACGGAATTTGCTGCCGTAAAACCGACGAGTTACATCCAAAAATGATATTTTTGAATACAGCTATTTCCATTCTAATTAGCTTATTCACTTGATTTGCTGAAAAATTGCTCTCTTTGTCCAATACGGCAAGCGCAGTCAGCTGCGTAAAACCACATAGCAACCAATGAAAAGTGACGTAACACGATGATGTCGGGTTTCCGACTTCTAATACACTTGCGTATGTAACGCGGCGTCTGATTGGACAGCGTCAAAAATTAGCGACAATTCTGCGACCAGATGTCATCAGGTTACTGGCTCGCATTTAGTTTTACACAGCTTACAGCGCTTGCCTTTTTGTCCAAAGTATAGCGGTTGTTAACAAAACAGCCGAATACGTGCATTAGAATGACGCGTCGCCGTGAAACAAAATTTACGACCGTAAAAATTGCCGATTTACCTCCCCCGAAATGACAATTTTGAATACAGATACCCCCTAAATATACCGTCGCAAATGTTTGACTTTATCCAATCAGACGGCGCATTGCATTAGCACGTGCATTAGAATGACAAACAACCGGCCTAAAACGGGGATTAAAGATGGCACAAAGATTAAACTAATGGGTGCTACTAATAATATTTTGGGTGCTCGTTAGAAACGTCCGTCGAACACTGGAATGTCAGACCATTTTCTTATCATTTTCTTACCTGCTCTAGTCAGGTTATAAAGGTCACATGGTGTCTACAAAGCTTACGAGAGCTCACAGAAGCTTAACTCTTATCATGCTGTTCAGGACAACCCCTATCTTTGGAAGCAGTGTAGATCCAGATCAGATGAAGAAGCCATCTGATCAGCATCTACACAGTTTTGCATCCAGTTTATGAATTTGTAGCAATAAATTACATCAAGTAATTTGATTGGTTGATAGACAGAAATGAATGTGGCTTAAATGAATATTCAGCAAGATAAGGGTTATTTGCATGATCTTGTTAGCTTTTGCTGTGTTCTATTGCTCTTGCGAATGTAATGTTTATGTCTGACTCTGATTGGATAACGTCCAGAATCTGAGATGTACTGTCAAAATAAAGTTGGAAATCAAGCTGCTTTGCCAAAATGTGCAAAATATGACAATGATTAAACTTACTATTTTAGAAATTTCCCAGAGCTAGATAGGCTAGTGCTAGAAATTAACTTTTTATGTCCCGCCACTCAAAAAGTAGCGGGGTGTTATACCCTCTGAAATTTTGAGTGTCCTTCCGTCTGTTCTATAAAAAATTCGTGAACTCTGACATCATCTGAGATATTTTCACGAAACTTCAGAAGCCATGAGACGACGTGCAGAACATATGAACCGTAACTATGACTTTCCTACTTTTGGAGTTATTGCCCTTTGAACAATGAACATAGCCATTTCTATCATGTACTCGTGTACTAAGAACATGGACATGCCAAAAATCTACTATTATTAAAGTGATCCCATTAACAGTAACATTCCTTTATTAAGACCACTTGTTGGACTGTGGTCTGTCTTTCGACCACTTTTGAACAGCCCCAAAGGTGGTCTCTTTCAAGAACTCACTAAGATGATGATGATGATGATTTTGTGTTTAACGACGCACCAACCCTCTTTGTGGGTCATAAGCGTCAAGCGGTTAATGGTTAAACGGCATGAAGAATTATGAGGATATTAAAAGTGAAAAAGTCAGTGTGATATGTATAAAAATCTTAAACAGTTAAATCTTATGAAAAAGTCCAATTTCTTTTAAGAATAAAATAATATTATCAACAGGCACATCTTGAAACAATTGTTGCAAAGTGTCAGCTTTGAAGCATAAGTCACGGGATGGTGAAACGTCTACACATTCAATTAAGATATGTTTCACATTGAATGGCTGAGCACAGCCTACACAGGAAGGCTTTTCATCACCATTTAAAACATAAGAATGAGTAACTCTAGTATGGCCAATGCGCAGTCGTGTTTACACTACATCCTCTTTCCTGGAAAACTGTGGAGGAGAGCATTTTGTTCCAACGACAGGTTTAATGGCATGGAGTTTGTTATTTATAGTACGGTCCCATTCGCCTTGCCATTCCGACAAGATGTATCTGTTGATAAATGGTTTAAAATTATTAAAAGGAATTTTAAAAACAGACAGATCAAGATTGAGCGATTCCTTTGCTTTCTTGTCAGCACACTCATTGCCGACAATGCCAATATGGCTCGGAAGCCAACAAAACAAGATTTGGTGTTTTTTAGAAACTTCATGATGTTTTTCGATCAATTTTTGTATTTGAGGATTTTTAGATGATGAATGGTCTAAAGCCTTAAGCACAGAAAGTGAATCAGAAAATATAATTGCTTTTTGAATTGTTGAAGAACTGATAAAATCTAAAGCTAGGTCTATTGCTTTGGCTTCAGCTGTAAAAATAGATGAACCATCTGGAAGGCGCAAGGTTTGGTGCGTATCTTTAGAAACATACGCACAACCAACTTTATCTCCTTCTTTGGAACCATCAGTATAGACTTGCTGGTAATCATTGTAACGTGACTGCAGCACCTGAAAGTTTTGTTTGAGTAGAATTAGATTTGATTCGGATTTTTTGCCATCATGTAAGTCGAACAGAATAGAAGGTTGTCTAATACACCAAGATGGAACTTCGGCGGTTTCATGTTTTTGAATATTTTTAAGCTCGATACCTGAATTTTCTAGCAGTGGTAATACACGTAATCCAAAAGGTTTGATTGCTGTGGGTTTAATTTCATACTTATCTACAAATTCAGGTGGGAATGAAATTTTGAATGCCGGGTTAGATGGATTAGCAGCAAGTCTGATAGCATACTGAAGAGAAAGTTTCTCTCTGCGCGAAGTTAAAGATGGTTCACCTGCTTCCACATAAAGGCTTAATACGGGGGAAGTACGGAAGGCTCCCATAGCCAGACGAAGGCCTTGGTGATGGATAGTATCCAAAGATTTTAAATAAGACTTTCTGGCAGAACAATAAACAACAGACCCATAATCTAATCTAGATCTTATCAGAGACCGTTTAAGATGTAATAAAGTGTACCGATATGCTCCCCAACTTGTATGAGCTGAAACTTTCAAAAGATTCAAAGCTTTTAAGCTATTCGCTTTAAGATATTTAATATGGGGAATAAAAGATAACTTTTGATCAAATATGACCCCAAGAAATTTGGCTTCTTCAACAACTGGAATTTGTGATCCGTATAAAAACAGGGAAGGATGGTCGTGTTTCTTCCGTAGCTTACAAAAATGAACACACTGCGTTTTCGACTTAGAGAACTTGAAACCATTTTTATCAGTCCATTCTTCTATTCGTTTTAAATTTTGTTGTAACTTTCGTTCAATTGTTTTCATGTTTTTTGAACGATAACATACACAAAAATCATCAACATACAATGAACAGTCTGTTTTTTCGTCCAAACATTGTACAATATTATTTATTTTGATGTTAAATAGCGTAGTTGAGAGAATACTTTCTTATGGGACACCCTGCTCTTGTTCACAGAGATCTGACAGGGTAGATCCCACGCGCACTTGAAATACACGCTCACCTAAAAAGCTTTGATTAAAACTGGGAAGTTCTCCCCTTAAGCCAAAGTTATGGAGATCTTTCAATATTCCATAACGCCATGTGGTATCATATGCTTTCTCCAAGTCGAAAAAGACAGCTACTACGTGTTCTCTGTTAATAAAAGCATTTCGTATAAATGTTTCTAGTCTTATTAAATTGTCGTTGGTACTACGCTCCGAACGGAAACCTGACTGATATTCTGAAATGAGGTTGTTGGAAAGAGCTCACTAAGTACAGAAAACACAAAGAAAGAGTAACTGCAACCTTCTTATATAGTTCTAAAAGAAGTCAGTCATAGTGCAATTCAGAAAATTTAAATGCAAATTGCTAACTTAGCAATTTGCATTTAAGTGGAATGGGCACACCTTCATCGGAGGCAACTCATGTCAAAGTATTTGTGTCTCCCATGTCAATAGGGTCAACTCCTAAAGGTAAGAATTTGCTCCGCAAAAGCAATTTCTTTCCTTTAAGTGTAGACCCCTTTTTCCGTGGGCCAGAGTTGAAAGAAAAGTGAACAGGAAGTCCCGAAAGTTGTCTCCCTTTGAAAAATTGCGGAAAATATGACAGGTGTTCCAATCTTAATTGCACTACGACAGATTCTGCTAGCCTAACGCCATCTTTGACATGAACGGGGGTCTATATGTCCTTTCAGTCATGGTGGGGGCATAAGAACCTGCTTTACAAGAGAATGACTGCCAGCAAAGGCTGGTCCATGTAGTCTGATCAGAGCCATTGTGGGCCCTATGAAGCTTCAGAGTACCACAGTTTCCATAGGACAAACAGGAACAGCTCATATCAGACTTTTCAGTTGCACAGGCTTGTCTGTCACCACAGTTCGGATGACCCGAATGGCATAGTTTTACACATACTGGTCGAATACAGAGGACCCGCATTATAACGGCAGTATTTGTTCCCTATTTGTGCCGCTATAATGAATTTGCTGTTATAAAGAATCCCAGTTAGGATTATGATAGGTTATAAAAGGTCTTTTTCATTGATTTCATTGTGGAGTTTTGAAAGTACTTGAGGGTCACTGATGAGGCCTAATTGGCCGAAACTAGCTAGTCTGGCCCAGAAAATATGTACATTCCATACTTTCCAGTTCTGTGGTGTATTCCTTGCTTCCAAAGGATAACCCTTTCTCGAACTTATTTAACGTCACTACAGCTGGTGTCTGGGAATGTGTGGCGGCCGTGAAAAGTCTCCCTGCCCTACACCATAGTGTAGTTTATATTTTCATGTCCTTTGGGATCATTGATTTCATTGTGGAGTTTTGAAAGTACTTGAGGGTCACTGATGAGGCCTAATTGGCCGAAACTAGCTAGTCTGGCCCAGAAAATATGTACACTCCATACTTTCCAGTTCTGTGGTGTATTCCTTGCTTCCAAAGGATAACCCTTTCTAGAACTTATTGTCCACATAATTACTCATCATCAACGGATTTTTTTTTTTTATTAACGTGCAGGTACAGGGACAACGTCCACATAAGTGGGCCCCCTACCAGGTAGCTAGCTTGCTGCACATATGGCAGATCTTACACCAGATTTCCAGGCCTGTCTATCATGAGGATCGATAGCAGAGAGCTTCCATTCTCTGCAATCTCTTTCTGTCAGCTGCTTCCAGGTCATCTTGGGCCTTCCAGGTCCCCGCTTTCCACCTACCTGTATGTCAAGGCAGTCTTGACTGCACCGTTGGAGCGTTCCACATGTCCATACCAGCGGAGCTTTTTCTCGTTCAGGATGAGGTCCAGGACCTCAATGCCAAGACGCTCAAGAAACTCACTGGACCTGATGGTGACAGTGTCCTATGGCTTGACATTGCAAATCTGTCTGATCATTGCCCTGTCATTCCACTGAAGACCTTGGAGGTTTGGTTTGTCAATGGTCATGTCTCACTGGCATGGAACATTGCGCTCCGCACACAAGAGCTGTACACACGGCCACGTGTCTTGAACGAGAGGTGGCGGGAAAAGAGAACTGGTAGCAACTCCTTGAATTTCTTCCAGGCTGTTTTCACAGGTGATGTGGTTGAAAGGTCGCAACCACCCGCTGCTGAGAGCACATCACCTAGGTAGCACAAGAATTCCGCCGAAGGCTATGTCGCGCCTGTGGGGGGCACAATGTCATCCAACCATGGTATGTAGGTCAAGGTCAAACATAGATGCTTGCATAAAAGTTTCCATTCTTAAATGCAGCTTGTACTAAGTATCATCAATGAAGCTCTAATAATTCTTGAGAAATTAACTTAACCATTAGGGTGAACGCTAAGGTGGTCGCAATATTTTACAAAGTCAGTGAACCATGAACTTTAGGTCAAGGTCAAATATGGATGCTTGCATTTAAGTTGCCATCCCCAGATTCAAATTTGTACCAAATATCATTAATGAAGCACTTATAGCTCTTCAGAAATAAACTTGACCATTAGGGTGAACGCTAGGGTGGTCCCAATATTTTACGAAGTCAGTAATGTGTGTGTGTGTGTGTGTGTGTGTGTGTGTGTGTGTGTGTGTGTGCAGTCATATCACGACGGTGTCTGGTTGCGACAGGGAGCTCAATGCTCACGTTTATAGTGCTGCCTCACTGAAGTATCATGTCCCAGACACATTACATGATACCACATCCAGTCACACTATCCTGACACTGGGTCGACCAGTCCTAGCTCTACCCCGTAAAGCTCTTATAGTCGCAATATTTTAATAAGTCAGTGAATCATGAAAAGTAGGTAAAGGTCAAATATGGATGCTTGCATTTAAGTTGCCATCCACATATACAAGTTTGTATCAAATATCATTAATGAAGCTCTTATAGTTCTTGAGAAATAAACTTGACCATTAGGGTGAACGCTAGGGTGGTCCCAATATTTTACGAAGTCAGTGATGTGTGTGTGTGTGTGTGTGTGTGTGTGTGTGTGTGTGTGTGTGTGTGTGAATTCAGGTTTAACGTCGCTTTCAACAATTTTTCAATCATAACACGACGGTGTCGGGTTGCGACAGGGAGCTCAATGCTCAAGTTTAAAGTGCTGCCTCACTGAAGTATCATGTCCCAGACACATTACATGATACCACACCCAGTCACATTATCCTGACACTGGGTCGACCAGTCCTAGCTCTACCCCATAAATCTGAGTGCCAAGCGAGGAGCAGCAAGTACCATTTTAACGACTTTGGTATGTCGCGGCCCGGGATCGAACCCGTGACCTCCCATTCCCCGGAGCGGACACTCTACCAACTTAGCTATCGGGGCCGGTAACGAAGTCAGTGAACCATGCAATATAGGTCAAGGTAAAAAATGGATGCTTGCATTTAAATTACGATCCCCAGATACAAGTTTGTACCAAGTATCATTAATGAAGCTCTTATAGTTCTTGAGAAATAAACTTGACCATTAGGGTAAACGCTAGGGTGGTCGCAATATTTTACGAAGTCAGTGAACCATGAAATGTAGGTCAAGGTCAAATAGGGATGCTTGCATTTAAGTTGCCATCCACAGATACAAGTTTGTACCAAATATCATTAATGAAGCTCTTATAGTTCTTGAGAAATAAACTTGACCATTAGGGTGAACGCTAGGGTGGTCGCAATATTTTACAAAGTCAGTGAACCATGAAATGTAGGTCAAATATGGATGCTTGCATTTAAGTTGCCATCCACAGATAGAAGTTTGTAACAAGTATCATTAATGAAGCTCTTATAGTTCTTGAGAAATAAACTTGAACCTTTGGGTGAACGCTAGGGTGGTCGCCAATGTTGACGCCTTGACAAACGGACGAACGAACGAACGGAAAAACCAGGCGCCTATATCGTGCCATTCTATTAGCAGGTGCGACAAAAAGGAAGCTACAACCTCCAGCTTGTCGGATCCGACTTGGACTTCCCTCTGTGGTCTGCCATCTAAGGGTCGAGCACTATCTTTGGCACCGTGTACACCTGTAATTAGGGTCCTCTATCAAGTGCTTGAGCCCACTGCATTTCTTGTGCACCCAGAACTTGCAGCCATTACAAAAGATACTGTTGCTGCCCACTCCAGTGCTACATACAGCACATGGGAACTGGTCTGTACTCTGAAGGAGGTCCAGACCTGAGCCACAGATCATGATCTTTGTCTTTCCGCCCTTTCGCTTCCATTGCGTCTTTCAAAGTTAAGAGCCTCCTGACACATTCCTCATGGGATTCAGCTATGATGACAAGGTCATCAGCATACAGGTCTTCCCAGGGGACTCCAGAGCGGAACTCGCATGACAAGGCTTCAAGCACAATGATGAAAAGCAGTGGGCTGAGAACAGAGCCTTGATGAACATCCACCTTCACTTCGAATTCTTCACTGTAACCATCACCAACACGGACAAGGCTCCGAGCATTAGCATACATCCCTTGGACCAGTCGCACAATCGACTCGTCCACTCCAAGTTTTCATAGCGCCTTCCAAATATCTTTCCAAGGCACTCGATCAAATGCCCTCTCCAGGTCTACAAAAGCCATGTAGTCTCTTGTTGGCCGCCAGATACTTCTCTTGCAGCTGCTGTACAACTAAAATTGTGTCTGTTGTGCCTCTTCCTGGGACGAAGCCAAACTGGGAATTGTCGATGGACACCAACTGCCTAATGAGGCCATCCACAATCCTCTCCAGGACTTTCATGACCTGTTCTGTCAGCTTGAGACCACGGTAGTTGCCCCGTTCCAAGGCATCGCAGACAGACAATGAAACTCTGTTCCCAGTCAGGGGGTACCTTTCCATCACGGATGATTGAAGCTGCAAGGTTGCAGATCATTGAGGCACCCACATCACCTGCAGCTCTGATCATCTCCACGAAACTAATGTTATGGACATTTGTCTATAAGAAGAAACTCCAAGAAACAATGAAACTCTGTTCCCAGTCAGAGGGTACCTTTCCATCACGGATCATTGCAGCTGCAAGGTCGCAGATCATTGAGGCACCCACATCACCTGCAGCTCTGATCATCTCCAAGTAACTAATGTTATGGACATTTGTTAGAATTGCCTCATAGAGGCAATTATAACATTTGTTTTGGTCATTTTTGTCGCGCCTGCTATTAGCATGGCGCGATATAGGCGCCCGGTTTTCTGTCCATTCGTTCTTCCGTTCATCAAGGCGTCAACATTTGCGACCACCCTAGCGTTCACCCTAAGGTTCAAGTTTATTTCTCAAGAACTATAAGAGCTTCATTAATGAAACTTGGTATAAACTTGTATCTGGGGATGGCAACTTAAATGAAAGCATCCATATTTGTCCCTGACCTACATTTTATGGTTCACTGACTTTGTAAAATATTGCGACCACCCTAGCGTTCACCCTTAGGTTCAAGTTTATTTCTCAAGAACTATAAGAGCTTCATTAATGAAACTTGGTACAAACTTGTACACACACATCACTGACTTCGTGAAATATTGGGACCACCCTAGCGTTCACCCTAATGGTCAAGTTTATTTCTCAAGAACTATAAGAGCTCCTTTAATGATATTTGATACAAACTTGAATCTGTGGATTGCAACTTAAACGCAAGCATCCATATTTGACCTTGACCTAAATTTCATGGTTCACTGACTTTGTAAATTATTGCGACCACCCTAGCATTCACCCAAATGTTCAAGTTAATTTCTCAAGAACTATAAGAGCTTCATTAATGATACTTGGTACAAACTTGTATCTGGAGATGGAAACTTAAATGCAAGCATCCGTATTTGACATTGACCTACATTTTGTGGTTCACCGACATTGTAAAATATTGCAACCACCCTATCGTTCACCCTGATGGTTAAGTTCATTTATCAAGAATTATTACAGCTTAATGATACTTAGTACAAGCTTGCATTTAAGAATGGCAATTTTAATGCAAGCATCTACGTTTGACCTTGGCCTAGATGTCATGGTTCACTGACTTTGCGCCCCCACAGGTGCGACATAGCCTTCGGCGGAATTCTTGTTCTAAATAATCTGCACATTTTTGTTGGGATATGACACGGTTGTTTAACTAACATGGTTTCTACTTTGGACCCCATATATAGTGTTATAGAGGGGTTGTGGTGTACATACTAGCAAACTGTATGGATTTTCACTCTGCAGTGTTTTGGGCTTGAAAATACTGTTTTTAGGCCAATTTAGAGGAAACCTTTTGCTTACATGATCTATAAATAGAATGGTGTATTCTTAAATTATAATGATAAAAATAATGATTGTTTTTTTGCTTTGGTTTTACAGGCTTTCAAGATTATTTCTCTTATTTTGAGCTGATTCTTTAATTAGAGATGGGCGAAAACCAGAGTACCCTGAGAAAAAAACACCTGACCTCCCACTGCAGAACTTGACATCAATAATAATAATAATAATAATAATAATAATAATAATAAAAAACAATGATGCATAGGCTGACTAATAGCATATAACATAATACTAAGACCATTGCGTAGGTAATCTGGTTAATTTTTGACAACATTGTTTTAATAATTCGCAGAAAAATACATATATCTTTTTCAGATGTAAGCATTGTAGGAGAACAACATATAGCAGCCGGTTTTATTTAACCCATTGTATGCGGGAAACCCTTAAAGGGGTACCTTTGCAAACACTGCAGGCCCAGATCAGACGCTGCAAAACGCAGTGTCTGATCAGGGCCTGCACTATTTGCTAAAAGAATTTTCTGTCAAAAGTTGGAATAAAAATGAGACCTGACACCCCTTATATGACGAATGGAGTTGTCCAACATATAGCAATGGAAGAGTCCACTCTAGCATTCAATGGGTTAATGCTGTTGAGCTCACTGGTATCCACTGCATGAATGTTGTTTTTTGTTTTCCATTTATGTGGAGCAAATGGCCTAAAATAGTGTTGACTGGGCCGTTAAACTCCAATACAAACAAATCTATGTGGAGCAAACTGCGACACAGTATTCCACAAACACATTTGCAGTTAACCCATTGTATACCAATGGACTCTTCAACTACTATATGTTGGACAAGTCTATTTGTAATATATGGGATGGCATGCCTATTTTTGCTTTTTTGTTCTATTTTTGACGGAAAATTCTGTTAGCAAACAGTTTAGGCCCTGGTCAGATGCCTTGTTCTGCGGCGTCTGATCTGGGCCTGCATTGTTTGCCGAAGTATCCCTTTCGGGGTTTCTCGCATGCAATGGGATAATATTGAGTCACTTATATGACAGTTTACTGTGATAGACTGTTTACTGTCATAGCCCTTCTTGTTAGTTAACCCATTGTATACTAGTGGATTCTTCAACTGCTATATCTTGGACAAGTCTATTTGTCATATATGTGATGGAATGCCTGCTTTTTTGTTCTATTTTTGACGGAAAATTCTGTTTGCAAATAGTTCAGGCCCTGATCAGACGCCGCATTCTGCGGCGTCTGATCTGGGCCTGCACTGTTTGCCAAGGTACCCCTTTAAGGGTTTCCCGTATGCAATGGGTTAATATTGAGTCACTGATACGACAGTTTACTGTGATAGACAGTTTACTCTGATAGACAGTTTACTGTGATAGACAGTTTACTGTCATATCCTTTCATGTTAAAACACTGACTTGTCCATGAGTGAGTCAGTGTTTGAGTTTTATGTCTCACCAACAGCTAAGGTCATACGGAGACGGGACCTCGGTTTAAAGACTTTGAAAGTCTGGAGAAGCCCGGGATCGATCCTGCGACCCCTGGTTTACAAGGCGAGTAGCATAACTACTACAACATGGAGGCTTCTAGGACCATGAGTGTTGCTATTCCTGAGTATTGCTATTCCTTAGTGTTGCTATTCCTGAGTCTTGCTATTCTTGGGACAATGATTTTAAAGATAACAAAGACTAGAATTATGTATAGAATAAAACTTTATAAAAATATACATTACGAATGATGTATTTGTTGAACAGGAAACAATATATGAAAAATACAGTAAATAAAAAGGTTACCAGGGTATTCTAAAAACAAGTAAAAATATTAACAGAGTATTCTAAAAATATAAGCATACCAGAATATTATTTCTCATTAACAAAATATTACCCTGCAAGTGTTGAAGCCGGGATCACCTGGGACCAGTTGTTCAAAACTAATGGCATTGTTAGTTAACAAATCGTTAAAACTTTGATCATTTCATATGGCAAATATACTAATATTTTTGCTGAAAAAAAAAATGTGAGCAGCTTTTGCATGTGCAAAAGCTGCTCACATTTTTTTTCAGCAAAAATAACAAAATTTTAGGTATTGAACTTTCTAGAACAGTTAACAATTGACCACTAACGAGCTTGTTAAGCTAACAAGGCTTTGAACAACTGGGCCCTGATCACTAGCTCCCTGCATTCATTACGAAAACACACCTATATAATTTTGACCCCCCTCGAACCCCACTTTTATATAGTAAAACTGGGGTTTGTAGGGGTAAACCTTATTTTTCTTATTTCTGCTCTAAAATATAGATTGTGGCGGTTCTAACGAGTACCCACAATCTATATTATGAGCAGAAATAAGAAAAATATCACAATTTTTCATCTTTAAACTTTCATTTTTTCGGCGATAATGGTTTTATTGTATTTTTAGAGGCGTGTTTTCGTAATGCATGACAATGTTACAAAATTATGAACAAAGAAAAAAACTTAACCCTTTCAACCAGATACCATTGCAAACAAGAGTAGATACAGAAGAGATGAGCCATCTCATCAGGATCTACACTGCTTGCAATCCTGTTAACCCACAGTATGCTGGTGGACTCTTCCATTACTATATGTTGGACAAGTCCATTTGTCATATAAGGGGCGTCCGGCCTATTGTTTCGTTCTTATTCTATTTTAAACGGAAAATTCTGTTAGCAAATAGTGCAGGCCCTGATCAGACGCCGCGTTCTGAGGAGTCTGATCTGGGCCTGCGATATTTGCCAAGGTACTCCTTTAGGGGTTTCCCGCATGCAATGGGTTAATGATTACTGCTTTAACCCTTATCTTGCTGAATATTCATTTAAGCCACACCCATTCCTGTCTATCAACCAATCAAATTACTTGATGTAATTTATTGCTACAAATTCATAAACTGAAAGCCAAACAGTGTAGAGCCTGATCAGATGGCTTCTTCAGAAGCCATCTGATCTGGATCTACACTGTTTCCAAAGATAGGGGTTGTCGTGATCAGCATGATAAGAGTTAAACCCCCTGTTTAACAGAATGGACATGTCCTTATTCAACAATGGAAGAGTCAATTTAGAAATGCAGGGATGAGTGGGTTAAAGTCTCATCAAGAGTAGCAATATGGGTATCACGCATGCATAAGAGAACAAAATATACAATCGCCTTTAACACTTGTCCTGCTGAATAAGTTAATTTTGCCACACCCATTCTGGCTATCAACCAATCAAATGCATGTAACAAGATGTAATGTATTCATTCAATTCACAAACTCAATGACAAGTGTGTAGACTGAAAAACAGTGAGATCCAGATCGGATGGCTTCTTCAGAAGCCATCCGATCTGGATCTACACTGTTTGCAAAGATAGGGGGTTGTCGTGTTCAGTAGGACAAGGTTAAATATCGGCATATGACATATCGGCAATGCAAAAAATCATTGTCTTTTCATTTAGTAAACAGTGAGTATTTTCACACAGGAACAGTAAGGTGGGGACTTGATGAACCAGCTGAAAAGTACAACTTACCCTCTTGACATTTAATACATACATAACAACAAAATTCGTTAAACAACAAATTCAACAGAACAAATCCTTAGCTTAAGATGGAAAGGGTTTATGAGAATATTCAATCAGAGGCTCAAGTGGGCCAGAATCGCTCACCTGGATGAGGCTGACCATATATTACATTGTACCTTGGTGGCCATTTTGTCTATCAGATCACATTGCCTTTAGCAGTTCTGAATCACCATGTTATCTTGATGCTCCTGATTAAGTTTCTGAACAGCTTAATCTGGTTTAGGATTTAGGAAGAGTTAATGCAGAGTGGAAGTGTTTAGTTTGGCAGGCCAGAGCTATCGTTTGCATCTACCTTTGGCATGTTCTGTTATAAGTCAACCAATCATGTGAATACAACTGTAACACAAACAAAGCTATGGTCCATATGGCAGCTTGAGTTTAACAGTTCAGTTAACACTATTTAGGTCGTACAGAGCTGGCCAGTTTACCAAACCACACATTTCCTGAGCAGGCTTATACATTGGCAGTGCACATTTTTTCTCCAGAAGTGGACTGACAACTGCCCTTCTTGAATCAGCGGAAGGGAAAGAATGACCATAGTAAAGATCTTATGATCAATCTCCACTATAATACTTGCTTGTTTAGGGTTTAGGGGCCCAGTCCAGAACATTAAGGTCATGTTCAACACAGCACCAGATAAGGTTGGTCTTTTGTGATAACTGAAGGATAGTTTTTGTCGATTCTCCATAAAAACCTATGTTATGGGTATTCATTAGAACTGCCTCAGCGAGGCAGTTCTAATGAATACCCATAACATAGGTTGATATGGAGAAATTAGGAAAACCATCCTTCAATTATCACAAAAGTTGCTTTGTTGTTGAGCTGATCAGTTTACCTAACCACACTTTTTCTGGGCAGGCTTATAATATACATACCGGTAAGTGGTCAAACATTGAAGAAATATATGGGCTGCATGATGCTTCCACGCAGAGCTGAATCCGGCCCGCACATTAGTACTGGTAATCCGCTTAGCCTGTCCAGGAACCACGGTGCGAGGCGGACCGTCCATGCTAATAAACCCTATTGGTTTCATTGGGTGACAGGGCTTGAGATGTCATTTCATCTCAATGTCGGGTAAAAGTCCCACAAAATTGGAAGCAACGTCTCCAAAATAACCTTTACAGTGTTGACGGGGACGTTAAACATCAAATCAAACAAACAAACCATTACAGAGTACATTCTTTCATTGGAAACTGACAACCACCCTTCTTGAATCCGCAGATGGGACACACATAGGTGAAAAATTTGAAACCAAGGACATTATCGGGAGATATGTATACTGCTCTGTACAAGTGCAGACAGGATACTGCATAAAAAAATTATACTCTTTGTCAAGAATGTCCACGAGGGCGTACGACAGTATATGTAGATAGATAAAAGTTGAAATTTCAACAGTCAAAATTTTATAGCTTTGCAATATAAATCATATGGATATGCCAATATCAAACTATAAAAAAGTGAGCAATAAAGTTATAATAAATTAGTTAGAAGCATCAGGTTTCAGTAATATTTCAGCTGTAAACCCATAAGATGCAAACCACAACAATTGTCATCTACTTTGTCGTCTGCTGGTAGCTTTAAAAGTCACTTTTGCAAACAGTGTGGACCCAGATCAGACTGCTCCTTTAGGAGCAGTATGATCAAGCTCCACACTGTTTGCCTGTATGCAAAAATATTTTCAAATAAGTTTGGAAGCAGATACAGCAGAAGACATAAACAGACGACATTTTCAGATACATGTACATGTTTTCTTGGCATCTTAAGGGTTAAGTCATCATACAAAACTGCACAACAAATGACATTCTATTTCCTTATTTTTCGGAGATACTTGGGCTTGACATTCATGTGAATTGTCTGCCCAGCAGACTAATCACATGAAATGTCAAGCCTTAATTTCTCTGAAAGAAAAAATGAAATGTTGTCTACTATATTCATGACTGGTGTGTTTTGTGTTGATCCTTCAAGCACTGCAGAAAATTTCAGAGCAGATGACAATCTAATTTTTTTCATTATTTTTCAGCAAAAATAAGGCTTGATATTCCATATGAATTGTCTGCCTAGCAATGTGAGGTAAAGCCTTATTTTAGCTGAAAAAAACCCCTACCATCTATGAAAATATTGTCTGCTAAACATGCTTTTCAATGCAGATGCATCTTCCTTTCATAAAACCTAGTAACTGCTAAAAACAAGCCTGGCAAACCAAAGCAAAAGCCCAGTTATTGTTCCCAAGGTCACATGCTGACATTTTTAGCATTCAAGATTTAATTCATGTGATTCATGCAGAACTGGAGGACTTATGACACTTTCTGTTTATCTTTATTATGTCCCTTAAAATGCCACAGAAAGTGTTTAGAGCGGACAGCAATTTTATGTTCTAATTTATTTCTCAGCAAAAATATGGCTTGACTTTTCATGTGAATCATCTGCCATTAGACAAATCACATTGATGCCAACCGTTATATCTATTTTCTCTGAAAAATATGACAGAAATACATGTGAAATTCCGCTATTAAGACCACCTAAAATTAAGACTAATTTTGCTTTAAAAAGCTTATTAAGAAGGGTGCAGTTACTCTAACATTGTGTTTCTGCATATAGTGTACTCTGGTCAGGGACCACCTTTGTGACTGTTTGAAAGTGGTCTTTTAGACCACTTTTGAAGTCCCAAAGGTGGTCCTAACATACGAATTTTACTGTATTTAAAAGTGACATCTGCAAAAGTTGTGATTTGCAGTTTATGGGTAAACTGAATACATTTTTAGCTATGTATACTGCTGTCTTTTTTTTTGTCATTCACAGAACTTAACTCCAATGTTATGTATCAGGGTCCAGTTGTTTAAAACCATGATGGCCATCTGTAAAATCTGAATGGAACCATTTTAGCAAATCTGAATCTCCATGTCATCCCGATACCTCCCACAAAGTATCAGCTTAATCTGACTTCCAGTTCTGGAGGAGATGTCAAAAATGTGAAAAGTTAACAATGGACGGACGACAGACAACAGGCCATGGCATAAATTGCCCTGGAGTTTGCTCCAGGTGAGCTAAAAATTGTTTGTACATGTATTTGTATTGGAGTTTAAAGGCCCAGTCAACACTATTTAGGTCATTATTCAGCCAGTCAGTTTACCTACCCACTTTTCTTTTTAACCATGAGCTAAATAATCATGTTTTGTTTGTTCGATTGTATTGGAGTTTAATGGCCCAGTCAACACTATTTAGGTCATTTTTGAGCCAGTCAGATTACCTATCCACACTTTTCCTTGGCAGGCTTATAAGTGAGTGGCTAATCAGTACAAAACTGATAACTGCCCTTCTTGAATCAGCGGAAGGGAGAGAATGGCCGTAGAAAAGAAATCATGATCAATCTCCATGAAGAATGTTGCCGACCCCGGCAGGTATCGAATCCGAGGCCTCCTGATCACCAGTTAGACGGCATCCAACTGAGCTACCTAGGCCATCTAATTCTAAATGAAATTTTTTAGAATAACAATCACAATGCCCTGAATTCTGGAACAAATTAAGAAACTGACAGCAATAACATGTACTCATAGGAGAGACAGAAATTAAGTAGGATATCAATCAGTGCATCACGTGAACTAGTCCGTGAAATGAAGACCCCCCTATACCCCACTTTATATAGAGAAAAAGGGGGTTTATGGGGTATACATTGTTTTTCTTATTTTTACAAGACATAGGTTGTGGGTACTCGTTAGAACCGCCTCAATGAGGCGGTTCTAACCAGCACCCACGACTTATGTTTGCAGTATTTATAAGAAAAATATCAGGGATTTTCATCACAGAAGTAGGCATTTTGGAGATGAGAAATATGCACTATGTTGCACGGGTGTGCTATCGTAATGCATCCAGGGACTGATATAACCTATAAGACTTGGCCTGAGGTTATAAAAACTTTTTCATGCTCAACTCAATTGAGTATGTACTTTGAAATGTTCATAGAAAATAAAATACAAACTAGAGCTGTCAGTGAAACTGACTAGGGCCCCGGCAGGGCTATCGAAAATTTGTGGACGGACAGACGGACGGACGGACAGACAGACAGACAGAGTGATTACTATAGGGCACCCACACTTTCAGTGCGGGGCCCTAATAAGTTCGGCTAAGGGGGGAGTTCAGGAGTATTTTAGGTTAATATCACAGCATAATGGAATGGCACTTTTATATCACAAAGCAAACAGAGACAATCATCTTCAAAGGGAGACAACTTAACCCATAAAATGCCAATCATGACAATTGTCCTCTGCTTTGTCGTTTGTTGTGACTTTCAAATCCATATTTGCAAACAGTGTGGACCCAGATCAGACTGATCTGGGTCCACACTGTTTGCCTGTATGCAATTTTTTTTTAAAAGTTTGCAAAAAGATTTAGCAGACTTCAAAAGCAGACGACATTTTCAGATGTAGTTTTTCCCTGTATCTTAACGGTTAAATCAATATTTTATCTTCAGCTAATATGAGGTCTAACACGGGAAGACAATTTTCAGACGTGTGTGCAGCAAACACTCAGATCAGCCTGTGCATCCAAACAGTTTGATAGGAGTTTTCATTTTGCCATATTGATTGCCTTTTGACCAAAAGCTACTTAAAACTCATCATGTTTATAACCCTCATCATGCTGAACCTATATACAGTCGACTCTCGTTATCTCGAACCTCACGGGACCGGAGAAAAAAGTTCGAGTTATCCGTTGTACGAGATAACCAAAGTGTGACGTCACATGTATGTCAGAACACATTGTTTGCCGTGATATGCTTGGTATTCTTGGTAATTCTTACATGAACGATTTACTCAGTTTTTTAAACTTGTTTATGAAAGTACTGGAGCTTGTCAGAGTATAGCCTTTATGAACCAATTAATAAATAAATAAAACTGATAGATTTCTCGAGTATTTTGTTGTCTTTTAAATTCCTACAAATCTGGGTTGCCAAATACGCTAAATATAGTTAGATACTAAACAGATTGGTTCCCGCTTGTAAATGCAATGCTTATATTACTTCGGAGTGCAGTACATGCTATAAGTCATACAGTAGTTTGACTCATCTCCCCTCTAGCTGATTAACTGTCACCATGGCAAACAGTTTAGGTCCTGCGGCAAAAGCTCGTTATGAGCCATCCCTTTTGGATCTACACTGTACATGGATTTGCATGGGTTAAGAAACAGACGGGTTAACAATGATACACGTGAATTGTTCCGAACTATTGCGTTTTTAACACGCCGAGATTATCACAACTTTTGTCACTTTCTTTGACATTTCTGCAAGAAAGACAACTTTTGTGAAAATCTGTTTGCTTTCCGCAAAAAAAAAAAGAAAGAATTAAAGAACCTTGTCGTAACTAATCATACATGAATACAAATCAATGCCGCATTTTATCACGGAACTCTTGCAAATCATTGACACGAGACGGTGTAAGATTAAAGGTTGAGCACCGTGGTTCAGTCTTTATTACACGCACATAATTTTCTTAGTAGCCGAAAAGGTATTGTGCATGCTAATTTTAATTGCAAACGCACCTGGACAAATTGGATAATTGACAACATTGTGAGTATTGATGAATTGCTTTCTAAAGGCCTATTACAAAATTGAAGGACCGGATGCATGTTTTTTTTTTTTTTCGTTACGTCATGAATCCCAGTTCGAGATATGCAGTTGTAAAAACAGTGAAAAATACATTCAGGGACTGAAAATGATGGGCGAGATAGCCGAAGTGTCGACTTAAAAGTAGTTCGACACATGCGAAGTTGAAATACAATAAATATATAGGGGAAATGTACGGGACTTAGAAATCGGTTCGACATAAGCGATAGGGTCGAGATAAGCGGGGTCGAGATAACGAGAGTCAACTGTATCTTTAATTTCTGTCAAAAAAGTATAGACCCTGATCAGCTGGCTTCTCAGAAGCCAGCTGATCAGGATCTATACTGTTTTCCAATATAGTTCTGAATTCATAGTACAACTTGAAACCCATCAACACAAATGTCTGGAAATCGAGGAGTTTAGAAGATGAAAATATTCAGTATGGTGAGAGTAAATGCATGTTCCAATTGAGTGCACAGGCAGTTTTATGTCTACAAATGTGTGCACATGTCCAAAGACAGCTTTTGGCTTGTCAAAGTGCACATAAACTTATGTGAACCCTGTCACAGAAAACCTGTCTTCGAAGCTTGTACAGTCGAACTTCGATGGCTCGAACCCCTTTGGGACAATGAAAATTAATTTTCTTTGAGACAGCTGTGGTTTGAGCCACTGAGGGCTATGCCAGAAGGCATAAAGGGGATCATTTTTTAATTTCTTTTCGGTGTTCTATAATATAAGTGTATGCTGTGTGTACTCATTAGAATCGCCTCATCGAGGCGATTCTAATGAGTACACACAGCATATATTTGCAAGATAAAAGACAAAAATATATCCTTAATTTTCCCCTCACTATTTCTTACGTAGCGAAACTCCCTAGGGACTCAAGAATGGGTTCGACTCAGCCATAGTAAACGAGCCATCGGTGTTTGAGCCATCGAAGTTCTACTGTATAAACTAGACGTATTGTACTTTCCAAGTGGTGAACACGAAGGTGCTGATCAGATTGCAAATGTGCAGTCTGATCTGAACTTTTGCTGTTCACAAATGCCATAAAACATGACTCATTGAATCCTTTATTTTTTCTTGTAGTTGAAGAGAGCATTTTGCCATACTGTGCTTCCATCTTCTAACGTCGATATCATGTGACTGTAAAATCTTGGTGACGATGGATCGGAAGCCTGAAAGCAGATGATCATCAGAAAGCTTTTTTCATTTCATACCTGTTTTTTTTTTTTATTTTCCTTTTTGGTTTTATGGCCCTTAAAAATAATTTCGCTTAAACTGAGTCAATCGTACCAGAGGTGGGCCAAAACTGGAGTACCCAGAAAAAGACCATCTGGGCCAAAACTGGAGTACCTTGATCGGGGCTCAAACCCACAGCAGAGAGACCTAATGTTTAATAGTCAGAGCTCTCAACCACCAGGCCATCTGAACATCTGTAACAAATCTGGTATTAAAGCTGGTATGCTGCAAGCTGTAATTCACATTTATTTCTCATGTTTTTTTATTTTGTGACTTTTGTCAATGGTGATTTATTTATGGATAGGTTAATTTGGAGGCTTTGATTAAGAAATAGGTCAGCTCTAGCAGTGATTTGTTTTCTTCAATCATAGTTTGGAGGTCAGTTGTCAAGTAAATCCAACCACAAGTGCTTAGCCTGAGTGATTTGTCTACTTACAACTGACAGACAAATTGTGATTTATTCCTCAACAAATCACGCACTGGAACTGATCTATTTCAATTCTAACACACTATAAATCGACAATAATTCTGTTGTATCCTTCAAATTCTCCCAACCTTTCACCAGTGCAAGAAGAAATCCCGCCAACCTTATTGACTGTATCACACACATTTACATCCTTCTGTAATGCTTTTGATGCAAGAAAATGATGGTTTCACTGCCTAACATCATAGAATCATTGAGTGACGTCATAAAATGGCAGTTTTCCACATCATCCTCTTCCACCTAGTGATTTGTTGCAAAATAAACTAGATCGCGCAGTCGATGGCGCGCCATCGCAAATCCCCACGCTTTCTACAGAGGGGCCAAGTACCGAAAACCCCTCACCCTGGGCCCTAATTTGACCCCAGGGTCAAAATATTACCTGTATTATATTCTACTAATCATGCCCTCAATTTGATATACCACATGACTATGTTCCAAAAAACTTAAATTTTGACCCTTTGACCCCTCCCCCAGGGCCCCAATCTAACCCCAGGGTCAAAATTTTACTTGTACTGTATTCTACTAATCACCCCCTTCAATTTGATATTCCATATGACTATATTCGGTAAAATTTGAATTTTGACCCACTGGGCCCCCCCCCCCCTTGGGCATGACCCAGGGGTCGCAGCCAAAATCCTGTTCAATATGTGTTACATATATCATTAATCAATACTTATGCAAAGTTTGGTTTCAAAAACTATAAAATTGACTTTGAAATTGAATTTAATTGATATTTGACCTTTTGACCCCTCCCCAAGGCCCCTGGAGGCGGGGCCAAAAATAAATGTGACGTTGCAAGCCCTCATCATGTAAGGAAGCTGTGTACCAAATTTGGTTACATTCCGACCAGTGGTTAAGGAGGAGATAGCGTGACGGACAGACAGACGGACGGACAGCGTGGGGATAATCACAGTTCCCTTTCTCTGGCTATAGTAGGTGCACAAAACAGCTCAAGACAGCTTTTTTTCATCTGAAAAAGTACTGATATTTTTCTTATCTCTGCATGAAAATATATGTCATGAGTGAGGCGCTTCTAATGAGTACCCACTCGGTGAGGCGCTTCTTATGAGTACCTACAATGTATGTTTTCATGCAGAAATAAGAAAAATAATATTTGGATACCCTCTTATCTGGGGCTAGGGTGCACTGTAGTAGAATCTACAGGAAAATTCCTGTAGTGCTCAGACCCGAAAAACAGTTATTGAGAATATCAACTTTACGCGGAAATTCAAAAGCGAATTTCAAAATGGCAAATGTTAAGATGATACCTAAGATCAAATAAAATGCAATAGATAAAAAAATACTGAAGATAAAGAATATGTATGTTTAGAGTGACTTTATAAATCTGTCCCTCTAAATCACTGTCAGCAATACTTGGCAAACCTCCCAATGCCTTAAAAGGGCCCTTGCAAGTTCTTTTATTTTTTCCAAAAGCAACTTGATGTGGAAGATTTTTATAATCTAACTAACTCTTACCTGTATTTTATTGATCATTTCTTTTGTGATTGCCAACATAAACATGACTCTGTCTGTTTGGAGGGAAAATGTAGATAACTTGTCATCTGCAACTACAGTGTATCTGATGAGATCTTTTTCTGGCACTAACTGCCATGACTGCACTGCTGAGTTCCAATCAAAATGAAGACTTTTGGCACCTACAAGACAAAAACAAAGTTAACAAAAACTCATAAAATTTCATTTAATATGAGCCAAGGAAAAAAAAACTGCTTCAGCCATTTGCCAACATGAAAGGGGCAGATCAGCCTGCACATACACACAGTCTTATCAGCAAATTTGTGTTCGCTGCTTGGGTGAAACAATACCTCTGGTGTCCAAAGTTTGGCTGGGCAAGTATTTTTTTTAATTTCAGTTGCCCAAAAAATTGTATAGAATATACAGTAGAACTCCGATGACTTTAACACTGATGGCTCGTTTACCATGGCTGAGTCGAACCCGTTCTTGAGTCCCTAGGGAATTCCTCTACATACGAAATAGTGAGGGATAATTTTGGAGATTTTCGTCTTTTATCTTGATGAGGTGATTCTAATAAGTACACACAGCATACGTTTATATTATAGAACACCAAAATGAAATCCAAAAATTATTGATTCCAATGAGTACACATTATAGCATAGCACACCAAGATGTCCCAAAATTATCTCCTTTATGCCTCCCTCCCTGTCTTGAACTACCTCTGTCTCAAACAGATTTTCGTGGTCCCAAAGGTGTCCATGCGATTGAAGATCGACTGTATAGGAAATGTTGTAATTTTGGGTCATTATGAACACGCTGTGGACTGCCAGGCAAATGGTTGAAACTTGTCAGGCCCTGCTCCTTTATCAATAGACGTATACTTAAAAGAATTTTTCTCCTTAGGTTAAAACATCCCTTTATGTAAAACTGCATCTGTCCTAATTTTTTGGTCACTTTTAATGGGAATCGGAACACCTGGTGGATTTTTCTGCTATTTTTTAAAGGGAGACAACTTTCGGGACTTCCTGTTCACTTTTCTATAAGCGCTGTCACACTGAAAATGGGGTCTTCATTGCACAGACTTTTCTCTATATAAAGTGAGGTTAAGAGGGATCTTCATTACACAGACTTTTCTCTATATAAAGTGAGGTTAAGAGTGATCTTCATTACATGGACTTTTCTCTATAATAAGTGAGGTTAAGAGGGATCTTCATTACACAGACTTTTCTCCATATAAGGTGAGGTTAAGAGGGATCTTCATTACACGGACTTTTCTCTATATAAAGTGAGGTTAAGAGGGATCTTCATTACACGGACTTTTCTCTATATAAAGTGAGGTTAAGAGGGATCTTCATTACACGGACTTTTCTCTATATAAAGTGAGGTTAAGAGGGATCTTCATTACATGGACTTTTCTCTACATAAAGTGAGGTTAAGAGGGATCTTCATTACACAGACTTTTCTCTATATAAAGTGAGGTTAAGAGGGATCTTCATTACACAGACTTTTCTCTATATAAAGTGAGGTTAAGAGGGATCTTCATTACACGGACTTTTCTCTATATAAAGTGAGGTTAAGAGGGATCTTCATTACACAGACTTTTCTCTATATAAAGTGAGGTTAAGAAGGATCTTCATTACACGGACTTTTCTCCATATAAAGTGGGGTTAAGAGGGATCTTCATTACACAGACTTTCCTCTATATAAAGTGAGGTTAAGAGGGATCTTCATTACAAGGACTTTTCTCTATATAAAGTGGGTTTAATAGGGATCTTCATTACACCGACTTTTCTCTATATAAAGTGAGGTTAAGAGGGATCTTCATTACATGGACTTTTCTCTATATAAAGTGGGGTTAATAGAGATCTTCATTACATGGACTTTTCTCTATATAAAGTGAGGTTAAGAGGGATCTTCATTACATGGACTTTTCTCTATATAAAGTGAGGTTAAGAGGGATCTTCATTACACAGACTTTTCTCTATATAAAGTGAGGTTAAGAGGGATCTTCATTACACGGACTTTTCTCTATATAAAGTGAGGTTTAGAGGGATCTTCATTACACAGACTTTTCTCTATATAAAGTGGGGTTAAGAGGGATCTTCATTACACGGACTTTTCTCTATATAAAGTGAGGTTAAGAGGGATCTTCATTACACAGACTTTTCTCTATATAAAGTGGGGTTAATAGGGATCTTCATTACACGGACTTTTCTCAAAAAAAGTAGGGTTAAGAGGGATCTTCATAACATGGACTTTTCTCTATATAAAGTGGGGTTAATAGAGATCTTCATTACATGGACTTTTCTCTATATAAAGTGAGGTTAAGAGGGATCTTCATTACATGGACCTTTCTTTATATAAAGTGGGGTTAATAGAGCTCTTCATTACATGGACTTTTCTCTATATAAAGTGAGGTTAATAGAGCTCTTCATTACACGGACTTTTCTCTATATAAAGTGGGGTTAATAGGGATCTTCATTACACAGACTTTTCTCTATTTAAAGTGGGGTTATTAGAGCTCTTCATTACACGGACTTTTCTCTATATAAAGTGGGGTTAATAGGGATCTTCATTACACGGACTTTTCTCTATATAAAGTGAGGTTAAGAGGGATCTTCAATACATGGACTTTTCTCTATATAAAGTGGGGTTAATAGAGATCTTCATTACATGGACTTTTCTCCATATAAAGTGAGGTTAAGAGGGATCTTCATTACATGGACTTTTCTCTATATAAAGTGGGGTTAATAGAGCTCTTCATTACATGGACTTTTCTCTATAAATAGTGGGGTTAATAGAGCTCTTCATTACACGGACTTTTCTCTATATAAAGTGGGGTTAATAGGGATCTTCATTACACAGACTTTTCTCTATATAAAGTGAGGTTAAGAGGGATCTTCATTACACGGACTTTTCTCTATATAAAGTGGGGTTAATAGGGATCTTCATTACACGGACTTTTCTCTATATAAAGTGAGGTTAAGAGGGATCTTCATTACATGGACTTTTCTCTATATAAAGTGGGGTTAATAGAGATCTTCATTACATGGACTTTTCTCTATATAAATTTGGGTTAATAGAGCTCTTCATTACATGGACTTTTCTCTATATAAAGTGGGGTTAATAGCGCTCTTCATTTCATGGACTTTTCTCTATATAAAGTGGGGTTAATAGAGCTCTTCATTACATGGACTTTTCTCTATATAAAGTGGGGTTAATAGAGCTCTTCATTACATGGACTTTTCTCTATATAAAGTGGGGTTAATAGAGCTCTTCATTACATGGACTTTTCTCTACATAAAGTGGGGTTAATAGAGCTCTTCATTACATGGACTTTTCTCTATATAAAGTGGGGTTAATAGAGCTCTTCATTACATGGACTTTTCTCTATATAAAGTGGGGTTAATAGAGCTCTTCATCATGCAGACTTGTCAACCTGATGTAGGATAGCAAACAGGAAGAAATGAAAGAGGGATCTTCATTACACGGACTTTTCTCTATATAAAGTGAGGTTAATAGAGCTCTTCATTACACGGACTTTTCTCTATATAAAGTGGGGTTAATAGGGATCTTCATTACACAGACTTTTCTCTATTTAAAGTGGGGTTATTAGAGCTCTTCATTACACGGACTTTTCTCTATATAAAGTGGGGTTAATAGGGATCTTCATTACACGGACTTTTCTCTATATAAAGTGAGGTTAAGAGGGATCTTCAATACATGGACTTTTCTCTATATAAAGTGGGGTTAATAGAGATCTTCATTACATGGACTTTTCTCTATATAAAGTGAGGTTAAGAGGGATCTTCATTACATGGACTTTTCCCTATATAAAGTGGGGTTAATAGAGCTCTTCATTACATGGACTTTTCTCTATATAAAGTGAGGTTAAGAGGGATCTTCATTACATGGACTTTTCTCTATATAAAGTGGGGTTAATAGAGCTCTTCATTACATGGACTTTTCTCTATATAAAGTGGGGTTAATAGAGCTCTTCATTACATGGACTTTTCTCTATATGAAGTGGGGTTAATAGCGCTCTTCATTTCATGGACTTTTCTCTATATAAAGTGGGGTTAATAGAGCTCTTCATTACATGGACTTTTCTCTATATAAAGTGGGGTTAATAGAGCTCTTCATTACATGGACTTTTCTCTTTATAAAGTGGGGTTAATAGAGCTCTTCATTACATGGACTTTTCTCTATATAAAGTGGGGTAAATAGAGCTCTTCATTACATGGACTTTTCTCTATATAAAGTGGGGTTAATAGAGCTCTTCATTACATGGACTTTTCTCTATATAAAGTGGGGTTAATAGAGCTCTTCATTACATGGACTTTTCTCTATATAAAGTGGGGTTAATAGAGCTCTTCATTACATGGACTTTTCTCTATATAAAGTGGGGTTAATAGAGCTCTTCATTACATGGACTTTTCTCTATATAAAGTGGGGTTAATAGAGCTCTTCATTACATGGACTTTTCTCTATATAAAGTGGGGTTAATAGAGCTCTTCATTACATGGACTTTTCTCTATATAAAGTGGGGTTAATAGAGCTCTTCATTACATGGACTTTTCTCCATATAAAGTGGGGTTAATAGAGCTCTTCATTACATGGACTTTTCTCTATATAAAGTGGGGTAAATAGAGCTCTTCATTACATGGACTTTTCTCTATATAAAGTGGGGTTAATAGAGCTCTTCATTACATGGACTTTTCTCTATATAAAGTGGGGTTAATAGAGCTCTTCATTACATGGACTTTTATCTATATAAAGTGGGGTTAATAGAGCTCTTCATTACATGGACTTTTCTCTATATAAAGTGGGGTTAATAGAGCTCTTCATTACATGGACTTTTCTCTATCTAAAGTGGGGTTAATAGAGCTCTTCATTACATGGACTTTTCTCTATATAAAGTGGGGTTAATAGAGCTCTTCATTACATGGACTTTTCTCTATATAAAGTGGGGTTAATAGAGCTCTTCATTACATGGACTTTTCTCTATATAAAGTTGGGTTAATAGAGCTCTTCATTACATGGACTTTTCTCTATATAAAGTGGAGTTAATAGAGCTCTTCATCATGCAGACTTGTCAACCTGATGTAGGATAGCAAACAGGAAGAAATGAAAGCCCTTTTGAAAATGTCTAATATATCCATTCTTCTTTACCAATTCTGTATGAAATGGAATCTTCCTCCTTATATATAGCAGGAGTCCATTGCAAAATTTAGGGGTGGTAGGTTATGTTATCTTTAGAGTTTATTTGGAAAATGTTTAAACTTTTGTAAACAATGTAGGCCCAGATCAGACGCCACAAAATACGGCATCTGTAGCAGAAGTCCATGCCAAAATTTAGGGGTGACAGGTTATGTTATCTTTAGAATTTATTTGGAAAATGGCTGAACTTTTTTACAAACAATGTAGGCCCAGATCAGCCATCACATTCTGCGGCATCTGATATGGGCCTGCACTGTTTTCATGTATCCTGTTTTGGGATTTCCCTTTAAATAAAAGCACGCTAACACTGCATGATACCCCACCACTGCAAGATAATATGGTTATAGCCTTGCCCATAATAGTGGTACTTTTAAGTGTTATAGTTATCTGTAAAACTTCACTAAGGCATTCAATATAGTAAAGGAACTACATACATGTATATCAAAAGGGCAGATAATACAATAACCAGAAAAGCAGAGTGACTGTCCTTGGCAATAATATGTGTCCTTTAGTGTTTTAAAATTTGAAGAAAATCCATGAAAAGATTCTTAAGTTATTGATCGCAAACTCCAAAAAAAAATTGTGAGAAATTAATCAAGTTATCGGTCGGAAATGGTGTGGATGGACGGACGAACGGACACACACCGGAGGGTATATTATAATACCCCAGCACTATCGTGTGATGGGGTATAACAAAAAGAAGAAAAGAAAAAAAAGTCATTCCCGATATAAACATGTAGGCACAATTTGAAAAAAAAAAATGTGAAAAATTAATCAAGTTATCGGTCGGAAATGGTGGGGATGGACGGACGGACAGACGGACGGACGGACGGACAGACACCGGAGGGTATATTATAATATCCCAGCACTATCGTGTAATGGGGTATAACAAAAAGAAGAAAAGGAAAAAAAAAAAAAAAGGTAAAAAAAGGAATGAAAAACAAAAAATGAGAAAAAAAAAAACGAAAAAAAACAAGAGGGCCCAGAGGGCCCTGAATCGCTCACCTGAGAATCAGTGTCTCTAGTACATTCTTGGTCCAAGGGCTATACTAGGTGAAGCTTCATACCAAATATCAAAGACCTGAGCCTTGTGGTTTCAGAGATGAAGATTTTTAAATATTTTCCCTATATAATTTGTTCTATAAAAGGGTTATCCTTTGGAAGCAAGGAATACACCACAGAAGTGAAACATATGGAGTGTACATGTTTTCTGGGCCAGACTAGCTAGTTTAGGCCAATTAGACCTCATGAAAAACCAAAGGCCCCCGGGGATGGGGGCATTTTTGGCCCAAGGGCTATAATTTGAACAATCTTGGTAGAGGTTCATTAGATGAAGCTTCACACCAAATATCAAAGATCTGAGCCTTGTGGTTTCAGAGAAGAAGATTTTTAAAGATTTTCCCTGTATAAGCCTATGTGAAACCAAAGGCCTCCAGGGCGGGGGCATTTTTAGCCCCAGGGCTATAATTTGAACAATCTTGGTAGGGGTCCACTAGATGAAGCATCATACCAAATATCAAAGACCTGGGCCTTGTGGTTTCAGAGAAGAAGATTTTTCAAGATTTTCCCTATATAAGCCCATATAGAAACGAAGGGCCCCATAGCGGGGGCATCTTTGGCCCTAGCACTATAATTTGAACAATCTTGGTAGGGGTCCACTAGATGAAGCTCCACACCAAATATCACAGATCTGAGCCTTACGGTTTCAGAGAAGGAAGATTTTTAACGATTTTCCCTGTATAAGCCTATGTAAAACCAAAGGCCCCCGGGGCGGGGGCAATTTTGGCCCTAGGGCTATAATTTGAACAATCTTGGTAGAGGTCCACTAGATGAAGCTTCATACCAAACAGCAAAGACCTGGGCCTTATGGTTTCAGAGAAGGAAGATTTTTAAAGATTTTCCCTGTAAAAGCCTATGTAAAACCAAAGGCCCTCGGGGCGGGGGCATTTTTGGCCCTAGGGCTATAATTTGAACAATCTTGGTAGAGGTCTACTACGTGAAGCTTCACACCAAATACCAAAGACCTGGTCCTTGGGGTGTCAGAGAAGAAGATTTTTTAAAGATTTTCCCTATATAAGCCTATTTAAACCCAAAGGCCCCCGGGGCGGGGGCATTTTTGGCCCCAGGGCTATAATTTGAACAATCTTGGTAGAGGTCCACTAGGGGAAGCTTCACATCAAATATCAAAGACCTGGGTCTTGTGGTTTCAGAGAAGAAGATTTTTAAAGCTTTTCCCTATATAAGCCTATGTAAACCCAAAGGCCTCCGGGGCGGGGGCATTTCTGGCCAAAGGGCCATAATTTGAACAATCTTGGTATAGGTCCACTAGATGAAGCTTCATACCAAATATCGAAGACCTGGGCCTTTCGGTTTCAGAGAAGAAGATTTTTCAAGATTTTCCCTATATAAGCCTTTGTAAACCCAAAGGCCCCCGGGGCGGGGGTATTTCTGGCCCAAGGGCTATAATTTGAACAATCTTGGTAGAGGTCCACTAGATGAAGCTTCATACCAAATATCAAAGACCTGGGTCTTGTGGTTTCAGAGAAGAAGATTTTTAAAGATTTTCCCTGTAAAAGCCTATGTAAAACCAAAGGCCCCCGGGGCGGGGGCATTTTTGGCCCTAGGGCTATAATTTGAACAATCTTGGTAGAGGTCTACTACGTGAAGCTTCACACCAAATACCAAAGACCTGGTCCTTGTGGTGTCACAGAAGCAGATTTTTTAAAGATTTTCCCTATATAAGCCTATTTAAACCCAAAGGCCCCCGGGGCGGGGGCATTTTTGGCCCCAGGGCTATAATTTGAACAATCTTGGTAGAGGTCCACTTGGTGAAGCTTCACACCAAATATCAAAGACCTGGGTCTTGCGGTTTCAGAGAAGAAGATTTTTAAAGATTTTCCCTATATAAGCCTATGTAAACCCAAAGGCCCCCGGGGCGGGGGCATTTCTGGCCCAAGGGCCATAATTTGAACAATCTTGGTACAGGTCCACTAGATAAAGCTTCATACCAAATATCGAAGACCAGGGCCTTTCGGTTTCAGAGAAGAAGATTTTTCAAGATTTTCCCTATATAAGCCTTTGTAAACCCAAAGGCCCCCGGGGCCGGGGTATTTCTGGCCCAAGGGCCATAATTTGAACAATCTTGGTAAAGGTCCACTAGGTGAAGCTTCACACCAAATATCAAAGACCTGGGTCTTGTGGTTTCAGAGAAGAAGATTTTTAAAGATTTTCCCTATATAAGCCTATGTAAACCCAAAGGCCCCCGGGGCGGGGGCATTTCTGGCCCAAGGGCCATAATTTGAACAATCTTGGTACAGGTCCACTAGATGAAGCTTCATACCAAATATCAAAGACCTGGGCCTTTCGGTTTCAGACAAGAAGATTTTTCAAGATTTTCCCTATATAAGCCTTTGTAAACCCAAAGGCCCCCGGGGCGGGGGTATTTCTGGCCCAAGGGCCATAATTTGAACAATCTTGGTAGGGGTCCACTAGGTGAAGCTTTATACCAAATATCAAAGACCCGGGTCTTGTGGTTTCAGAGAAGAAGATTTTTAAAGATTTTCCCTATATAAGCCTATGTAAACCCAAAGGCCCCCGGGGCGGGGGCATTTCTGGCCCAAGGGCTATAATTTGAACAATCTAGGTACAGGTCCACTAGATGAAGCTTCATACCAAATATCGAAGACCTGGGCCTTTCGGTTTCAGAGAAGAAGATTTTTAAAGTTTTCATTTTAAAAATCTATTTTTAGCTCCTGTGACCTAGATGTGCAATGGACCGGAACCATTTGAACAACTTTGAAAGGGGACCACCTAAGGATCATTCCTGTGAAGTTTGGTTAGAATCTGATCAGTGGTTTAGGAGGAGATGTCGTTTGAAGAAAAAGTTTACGCACACACGCACGCACACACGCACACACGCACGACGGACAAAAAGTGATCCCAAAAGCTCACCTTGTCACTACGTGACAGGTGAGCTAAAAAAAAAATTCATTGCAAAAAGAAAGAAAAGAAAAATAAACGGAAAAAAAAGAAAAGAAAAAACGAGAAAAAAAGGAAAAAAAAAAGAAAATTCCATTCCTCCAAGGGGGTTTGAACTCACGCCCCTCAGATTCATAGCACAAATTAATCCAGTTATTGGTCGGAAATGGTGGGGACGGACGGACGGACAGACACCGGAGGGTATATTGTAATATCCCAGCACTATCGTGTGATGGGGTATAACAAAAAGAAGAAAAGAGTGAAAAAAAAAAAAGGGAAAAAAAAAAAAGGAATGAAAAACCAAAAATGAGGAAAATTAAAAAAAAAAAAAAAAAAAAAAAATAAATTCATTGCCAAAATGAAAAAGAAAGAAAAAGAAAAAAGAACACACGAAAAAAAAAAAGAAAAAACGAAAAAAAAAAAAAAGTTTCCATTCCTCGACAGAGATTTGAACTCACGCCCCTCAGATTCATAGTCAACAATAGGATTTGTAGTCCAGCACTCTAACCACTACACTGGCAGAGATAATCAATATATTTCATAAATTAAAGGAATAAATGCGCAGAAACTATTTAATGGGAATTGTTAACGACCAATTTTTCGTTAAATGTTAACGCATTTTGTGTATTCACAACACAAAACCTGCTTATTATGGTCGTTTATACATCAGTGCAGTTTCATCCAAATATTCCATATAGTAAAGGAATAAGTCCCCAAAAACCATTTCATCGGAATTTTTAACGACCATAATTCCGTTAAATGTTAATGTATTTTACCCATTTACAATCCCAAACCACTCATACCCAATGCCAATGTGTATACAAAATTTGAAGAAAATCCGTGAAAAAATATTCAAGTTATTGATCGGAAACGCCCCAAAATCCCTTATTTTGAACTAAAAAGGGCCATAACTCTGTCAAATGTTAACGGATTTTGCCCATTAACAATCCCATACCACTCATTCCCGATATATACATGTATGCAAAATTTGAAAAAAATTCGTTAAAAATTACTCAAGTTATCGATCGGAAATGGTGCGGACGGACGGACATACGGACGGACGGACACCGGAGGGTATATCATAATACCCCGCCACTATCGTGTGGTGGGGTATAAAAATGGGTTAACTAAGCTAAAAGCATGGTGTAAAGATAGCTATATTCTTACCTTGAGATAAATTTAGACCCGAGATTTTGATTTTCAGCTGAACTGGTACACCTTCAGAAAACTGAATTAAACAAAGAAAAGTAATTTATTAATCCAGATAAATAAAGAAAAAGATCATCTCTAGCACTGAATTATTGAGTAATAAATCATAGTTAGGAGACCACTGTAAAGCAGATCAAATCATGCGTGCAACGTGTGAGTGATTTATCTATTTACAACTGACCAACAAACTGTGATTTATTACTCAATAATACACTGCTGGAGCTGTCTGAATTCTAACACATTGAAAATCAACAATTACTTAAAATTCTCCCAAACTTTCCCCATTGTTAGAAGCAATCCTGCCTAAATTATTGACTGTAATACATGCATTTATACTCTTTTGAAACGTTTTCAATGCGAGAGTATGTTTCACCCTCTAACATCAAAGAAGCTATGAGTGACATCATAATTCACCTTATTTGCATTATCTGCTGGTTCCTAGTCTGAAGTTGATCAGTGTTGGAAAAACAGGTAACCAGACCCCCCTGACCGTGAAAGGTCAGGGGGGTCTGATTACCTGTTTTTCCAATATTGATAATGTGTAAGCTGGGAGCCAGCAAATAATGCAAAAATGGTGAATAAAGTGGGTTTTCAAGTCCCTCTCTTCCGCTCTGTGATTTATTATAGAATAAATAACGGTTTCTTTTCAATGCCTATATAGACATACTGGGTTTGAATATAAAATTATTTAATGATAAATCCTAAGTATTGGGACAAATAGGAGCAGTCTGATCTGGGTCTACACTGTTTGCCAGTTTGTTTGCACCTTTTGGCCTCCTTACAGGATCATGACTTTTTTTAAATTTTAAGAGAATTACAGCAAGTCCTCAAGGTGTCCAAATATTTAGGTTTTTTACAGACCACCCATTGTAATATTGCCTAAAACTGTTTCTAGCAAAAAATGCAGGAATAAGTAAAACTTGTGATTTCCTCTACATTTGTGAGCTTTTTGTTCAACCCAATAAGTGCTTCCTGTTTTTCAGAGACTATAGGCTATTGACCTATAATGAGCACTATTCAAAATGATATGCTGAAAAATAACACAGTCTGAGAGAGGAGAGTTTGACAGACTTGTCACTACAGCTGGTGTCTGGGAATGTGTGCCTGACGTAAAATGTCTCCCTGCCCTATATCATAGTGTAGTTTATATTTTCTTGTCTTTTGGGATCATTGATTCCATTGTGGAATTTTGAAAATATTTGAGGGTCACTGATGAGGCCTAATTGGCCGAAACTAGCTAGTCTGGCCCAGAAAACATGCACACCCCATATTTTTCAGTTCTGTGGTGTATTCCTTGCTCCCAAAGGATAACGCTTTTATAGAACATATTCAGTATGCTGGCTCTCAAGTGCTAAGTGTGGATGACTGTATCCTGCAGAATCATACACACAAGCATGTACGCAGGCATACATGCACACACAAACTCATGAACACAAGTATTTGTTACTAAAACAGCTTGAACTCACCTGAACACCATTCAAAGTGATATCTTGAATCACAACACAACCGGAGAAGTTGTACTGGTAGTATCCGTGGAGAGTTTGACAGAGTTCAGTATACTGCTTCTCTAATACAAAGTCTGGATGACTGTACTCTGTAAAATCATCATTCACACAGTTAGGAAAGTAGATCACCTAAATTCTCACCTAAATTCTGTCAAAGCAAGAAATCTGCAGAAGGTTATATCGACACTATGATTGTAGTTCTTGAGAAATAGACTAGAACATTTAGGTTTAGATCAAGGTTGACACAAATGTCTACAAATTGACAAACAGACCAATGGACCGACGGAAACCGGACACCTATCTGCATTATGCTGAAGAAGGTGCAACAAAAATAAGGGCTTTCACTACACTAAAGGTGTAGCAATTTCCCTCAAAATATAAAATTCAAATATAAAACGTGCATTAAACTTACAAACTTCTTAGACAAAGACATTGTGGAACCCTAGGTTAGACAACCCCCCACCCTCCCCCACCTTTTTTTGTACAGATCAGGCCTTGTAAAACTAGTGTGTTGTTCTAGCAAGTATTTTATTTTTTTGATTTGAGGTTTAACATCCCCGTCAACACTGTATAGGTCATTTTGTAGACGTTGCTTCCAATTTTGTGGGACTTTTACCCGACATTCAGATGAAATGACATCTCAAGCCCCATCACCCAATGAAACCAATAGGGTTTATAAGCATGGGCGGCCTGACTTGCACCGCTTTGCCTGGGCAGGCTTAGATCCTCTAAGCGGTTTACCAGTACTCCTGTGCGGTCAGTTTCAGCTCTGCGTGGAAGCATCATGCAGCTCATGTATTGCTTCAAGCTCCGATGTGCGGGGGCCTATTCTAGCAAGTACAATAATTCTCTGGTATTTTGCTGAAAAACTGAGAGCTACTCATTTTTTTCAGCAAAAATATATGGAGGATCTTACATGAGTGAGCATTTCATAAAATATAATGACCACGAGTATAAGATTCTGTTAATCATATAACAGTTTTAAATCATATTTTACTGCCAAAGAAGTTCAAAAGAAAATTTAGGGGTTGCCATGGACAATCTCATGAAGATATGTGCAAGTAACCATGAGTTATTTCATGTGTGGTCATATTTGTATGCCATAAAGTTATCCATTAACCCATTGCACGCGGGAAACCCCTAAAGAGGTGCCTTGGCAAACAGTGCAGGCCCAGATCAGACGCCGCAGGGGCGTCTGATCAGGGCCTGCACTATTTGCTAACAGAATTTTCCATCAAAAATAGAATAAAAACGAAAAAATAGGCCTGACACCCCTTATATGACAAATGGACTTGTCCAACATATAGCAATGAAAGAGTCCAGTAGCATACAATGGCATAAATAACAGCAACCTTTATACGATAAGAGCATATTTGTCACATAAGATGCTCAAAGTTTTGATGATATGTTAACAAGCCAGTGCTAGCTTTGCACAACTTACCCCAGATATAAAGCATTCTTTTGTTTAAGAGCAGAAAAAACAAACCTTGTAATTGTTCCTCATCTTCTTTGGAAATTCCTATAAGTTCTGAAAAGAGCAAAACAAAAACTAAGTTCTGAAAAAGAGACACAGATTAAGGGGTGTTTTTTTCTTATTTTGGTTTTGGTTTTATGTCCCTTTCTGTTTCAAGGTTATTTCGAGCTGATTGTCTATCTGAGGTGGAGAAAAACCACATGACCTGTTGTAGAAGTTGGTGCCTCACATGTAACCCGAGTGAGGCTCGAACCTACTGCAGTGTGAGACCTAATGAATATTCAATTTAGCCACACCCATTTCTGACTTTGAACCAATCAGATTATTTAATGTAGTTTATTCCTAAAAATTCATAAACTGAATGTCAAACAGTGTAGATCCTGATCAGATGGCTTCTGATGGCTTCTGCAGAAGCCATCTGATCTGGATCTACACTGTTTGCAAAGATAGGGGTTGTCGTGAACAACAGGATAAGAGTTAAGAGACAATTCTCTTACCCACTAGGCCACAGAGGTCTGTTACTGAATAAGAATAAACCAAGATTTTATTGTACACACAATGCCTCTAGCTGCATCCAAAATGTTACAACAATCATGTTTAGTTTGCAGTAGTTGTGCAATGAATTTCTTACTTGTCCATAAAGAGTTATGATGTGAGAAGTACCCATGGTATGTTTTTCCTTTGAAATCTTTAACCTTGCTTCCGACTTTTTCAGAAGGTTTTCATTGGACCATTTGGTGAAAAATGCAAATGTTGAATTAATTTCTCCCATTGGTTTAACATGTAATTAAATGATATCACAAATTAACTTGTGATATGAAAATATATGTAAAACCAATGGGTGGGATAAATTAATTTGGAATACTTAGATCTTAACAATAACCTTGTAAAGTGGCTTTTTTCATCACGATAACAAGTCTCTGAAACGAAGACCCCCTAAACCCCACTTTATATAGAGAAAAGTGGGGTTTACGGGGTATAAATTATCTGCCTTATTTTTTCGAGCAAAATGCCTTATTTTTGCTCAAAAACATAGATTGTTGGTACTGGATAGAACCGCCTCATCGAGGAGGTTCTAACGAGCACCAACAATCTATGTTTTTGAGCAAAAATAAAACAGATGTTATCATTTTACGTAATACTAATCATTTTCTGACACCATGTGAGTGAGTGTTTGAGTTTTACGTCCCACCAACAGCTATGGTCATACGGAGACGGGACCTCGGTTTAAAGACTCATCCGAAAGTCTGGAGAAGCCCGGGATCGATCCTGCGATCCCTGGTTTAAAAGGCGAGTAGCGTAACCACTACACCACGGAGGCTTCTCTGACACCATGTTGGACGCCATTATTTCTTACAGACATGTTTTCCTAATGACCTTTTTTGTCAAGTTATTGGTGATATCTTTTTTACTTTTTATTTTCAATCAATACATCCAGTGAAAGTTGTGGAAGAGAAGCTCCGCCAACTTCTCAAAACGTTTCATGTTCCTAAGTTATCTGAGCAAAGCTGTTATCAGATGGAGATTCTTGTGATTTCAAGTTTGAGCGTAATTTTCTGTTTCCACAAGTCCTGCCTTAATGATGTAGTTTGAAGATTTGTCGTCTGTCCAGTACCTGACGGATGGAAAATTATGTGGGTCAGTCAAATATCCTGTATGTTTACAATGTGCATATATAGATATTGTTTCAAATAAACTGGTCATTTGTTTACATTTCAATAGCATGAGTGACAGAAATGGACTTAGTTTCTACTGAAAAACCCTTATCTTACTGAATATTCATTTAAGCCACACCCATTTCTGTCTATCAACCAATCAAATTACTTGATTTAATTTATTTCTACAAATTCATAAACTGAATACCAAACAGTGTAGATCCTGATCAGATGGCTTCTCAGAAGCCATCTGATCTGGATCTACACGGTTTGCAAAGATAGGGGTTGTCGTGAACAGCAAGAGAAGGGTTAAAAAAATTGTAAAAATCAATCTGATTAGGTCAAAAAGTATATAACTCTGGAGGTTGACTCCTTTAAGAGAAGCGGCAAAGCTTTTCCTCCACAACCTTCTTGCTGGATGTGTTGATAAAAAAGAAAAGATAATAAGAGCTGTCTCATGACAGCATAGCTCGCCTGTTGCACACCTTCAAGATATAAGGTAAACTTATTGAACCATGAAATATAGGTCACAATGACCTACATATATTTTGAGGTCAATTATCAGGTCACATGGAACATATATTCCAGATATTACATTTCAGAATCAAATAGTGTCTGAATTATAAGGCAAAACCATTGAAACATGACCATAGGTCAAACTGACCTAGAAATATTTCTATGTCAATCATCTGGTCACATGGAACTGATTATTCAGGTATGAAGTTTCTCCATCAAATAGAATTCAAGATATAAGTCAAAGTCACTGAACCATGAAATATAGGTCACACTGGCCTACATATACTTTGAGGTCAACCATCTGGTTGCATTGAAGTAATATCCCAGGTATAATATTTCATTATCATAATAGTATTAATAGTATTCAAGATAATAGGCAAAATCACTGAACCATGAAATATAGGTCACACTGACCTAGATATATTTTGAGGTCAGTCAGCAAGTCACATGGAACTAATAATCAAGGTATGACGTTTCTTCATCACATAGTATTAAAGACAATAGGCAAAATCACTGAAACATGAAATACAGTAAAATTCCTATATTAAGACCACCTTTGGGGCTGCTCAAGTGGTCTTAATGACCACTTTTGAACAGTCCCAATGGGGTCTCTGACCAGAGCACACTGTATGCAGAAACCACAAAGAAAGAATAACTGCAACCTACTTAATAAGCTTTTTAAAGCAGAATTGGTCTTAATTTTAGGTGGTCTTAATAGTGGAATTTTATTGTATAGGTCACACTGACCTAGATATATTTTGAGGTCAATCATGGGCTCACATGGAACTAATCATCCAGGTATGACATTTCTCCATCAAATAGTATTCAAGATAATAGACAAAATCACTGAACCATGAAATATAGGTCACAGTGACCTACATATATTTTGAGGTCAATCATGGGGTCACATGGCACTAATATCCCAGGTATGACATTTCTCCAACAAATAGTCTTCAAGATATAAGGCAAAATCACTGGACTGTGAAATGTAGTTCATGACCTTCACCCTTTTACACTTGAACCAATGTCACATGGTTGGCTGATATATAACTAATTGTGTCTATAACTTGTTAGCATAATGGAAACATATATAACAAATAACAAAGGTGCCCTAGATTTTGACCTCTAGCTCCACCCCATCCCCCCTCCCAAGCATTAACCCTGGGGTGTGTTGTCTTGGAATCTCAGAAGACACTCCCAGGTATCTGAATGCTTTATGATGAGTGCCTGTTGAGAGCTAAGCATTTCAAAAACTATAACCTTAACTTTAACTTTAGCCCAGAAAACATGTACACTTCATATTTTCCAGTTCTGTTGTGTATTCCTTGCTTCCAAAGGATAACCCTTTTATAGAACATATTTAACACAGTTTTACAGAGGTGTTCAAGATTTTGATCCCTAGCCCCACCCCGGGGCATGAACCCAGGGGTCTGTTGTCTTTGAACGTCAGAAGACCCTCCCAGATACTTAAGTTCCAAATATGAGTGCTCTGTGATGAGTTATTGTTCAAATAAAAGCATTTGAAAAACTTTAAGCAGTGTGAAGGGAACGCACATGCACACGAGCACATCCGACAACAATAGCTCTCCAAGTACTTTGTACAGGCAAGCTAAAAACAAAGTTATTGCTGAAATACGCAGCAAAAAAGGAAAAAAAAAAAAGACTTTAGATAGGTACAGATAACTATGCAAACAGAGTAGATCCAGATGAGTTGGCTCATATACTGGTGGACTGTAACTAGAAATAATATGAACTGCTCAATATTATGGTGTCACTATTTATAAAGTCTCAGCTTAGTCTGATGTATTCTACAGGAGTTAGCCAGAAACAAAACAACAACAGAAATTTTCAAAGGGACATAGTTTTGCAAATATTTGGTGTACCATAACCTCAAAATAATGTGCGCTGCTCCACATCATTGTCTGTAAACTATATATCAAGTTCCAGTTTGATTGAATATTAATTGTAGGAGGAGTTAGCCGGAATCCAAATGTTTACATTTTTAAAGGGGCATAACTCTGTCAATATCTGGTCGACTGCAACCTTGAAACAATATGCAATTTTCAAAGGGGCATAACACTATAAATATTTGGTGGACCGTAACCTCAAAGCTATCTGCAGTGCTCCTAATCATGGGCTGACTAAATATTAAGTTTCAACTTGACTGGATCAAAATTGTAGGAGGTCTTTGCCAGAAACGAAATGTTTACAGAATTTTTCAATGGGACGTAACTCTGTTAATATATTGTATTTGTGCTGCTCCACATCATGGTCTAACTTATATATAAAGTTTTGGTTTGATGGGATCTAAATTGTAAGAGGGGTTAGCCAGAAACAAAATGTTAACATAAATTTTCAAAGAGGCAGTTTGGTGGACCATAACTTCAAAGCAATATGCGCTGCACCTCATCATAGTCTAAACATATATCAAGATTCAGCTTGATGGGATGTAAAATGTAGCAGTTATCCAGAAACAAAATGTTTACAGAAATTTTCCACGAAACAATATGCACTGCTCCACATCATGGTCTAACTATATATCATGTTTCAGCTTGATCTAATGTAAAATGTAGGAGTTATCTGGAATTTACAGACGGACGGACACCGAGGGACATAACATGATACGATTTTTTTTCAAAAGGGCGTATAAAAACACCCATTATCCATTCCTCTGAGCCCATACTAACCTGCCTCAATATAATACTTGGCTTGTAAGTAGAGGAGGTGCTCTGCAACATCGTCATATTTCATTATTTCCTTTTCTCTCCTTGTACTAAACACCCATTTTTGGAAGGACAGTTCTGTAGAATAAAATCATTTTATAAGGAATAAATCACATTTTTCTGAGGTACGAGGACTGTTCAAATATGAATGCAAGTAGAACATTTTCTCATGCACTAATGCGAAATCAACAGGAAATAAATATCACTGCATAGAAAATCATTTTACCTATACATTGATACCAAACCTGTTAAAATCCGTTGACTTTAGCCATGTATATCGTTCGATAAACACTTTCTACTCTTGTATACTAATACTAAACATGGTTGGAAGAAGGTCAGAGTACGCCGTTGAAATACAGTCCTATATTATGAATCGTTGTATTCTTGGTATACGGTGCAAAGACATTTTTGATGAAATATGTTCGGTTTATGGGCATAATGAAATGTCTTTTCCGACAGTTTTTCGTTGGTGTAAGAAATTCAGCTGTGGGCTAGGCTCAACAGAAGATGCACCAGATGATCGCCAGCCAAAAAGAGCCAAGATGGTTGCTAGAGTGAAAGAAATAGCTGCTACCGATGCACGATACACCACTAGGCAAATAGCTAGTATGGTTGGCATCTCATTAGGAGCAGCTCATACAATTCTGAAACAGGATTTGAAAATGAGAAAGATCTGTGCCATATGGATTCCACATCTGTTGACAGATGAGCAGAAAAAGACAGGCGTTCAGTGCGACAAGAAGTTGCTTAAAAAGTTTCCAAATTACAATGCATGGTCTTTCGCTAATAGCGGTACAGGTGACGAGATATGGGCTCACTTTTTTGAGCCAAAACGAAAGATTCAGAACAAAATATGGGCAACAAAGTATTGCAAAAGACCATGCATTGCAAAGCGGACCATGAGCGTCAAGAAAGTTATGTATGCCATATCTTTTCAAATCAGGGCCCTGCTATTCAGGTTTCCGTGCCTAAAGGCAAATCTGTAAATGCGAAGTTTTACAAGAATAAAGTTCTTCAAAAATTGAAGAAATATTTCAAAGAACGAAGACCCGCAACTGGTTTGGCCAATGTCAGATTGCTACATGACAATGCGTCATCGCACAAGGCTTTCATTGTGCAAGACTTTCTGAAGCAGGAAAAGGTTGTTGAACTCCCTCACCCCCTGTATTCCGCTGACCTTGCCCTGTGTGACTTTTTTTTTTCCCGCGGCTGAAAAAATACCTTTCTGGTCGAAAATTTGTACAGCGCAAACACCTCGGTTCTGCAATATTCCAGTGCCTTCATAGTAGTATACCTCGAAAAGACTACCAAAATGCATTCAATGATTGGATCAGAAGACTGAAAGTTTGAATATCTGTTAAAGGGGGTACTTTGAGGGGACAAATTAAATTTTTCATCGAAATCTTTCACGGAATCATTTTTATGTGCTTAGTTGCATTCATATTTGAACAGTCCTCATATATCAAAGTATGAACTGTGGATCCCATGCAAAGTAAATGATATGAGATAGGGGTAGTTAAAATTTCTGAGGGTTAATCATAGTGCCACTAGCACAATGCCAGGGATGAATTACCATAAAACTCGCTGATCTATTTCTTAAACAAAAGGGGCTTTTATTTGCAGGAATTGTTGTATAAATGCAAAAAGAGAACATTCATGAAGAAAGGACCATTAGCATTCTCTGATATATTTTGTTACATCCTTTATTTAATTCATACACTCACATCACACAAAGACAATGAGGATATAACAAACAAGAGGGCCATGATGGCCCTGAATCGCTCACCTGATCCTATTGTACAAACGGAATCGTGGGTAATATATGGTGGAGTGGAGGGTTTGAGCAATTTTGGTTGGACCCAAAGACCATTTCTGTGAAATTAATTCAAAATGAGTGTTACCATATATGGGTATGGCGGCCATTTTGGTCATGTGACCTGGACCTAAAACGGTTCCCCCAATAAATGCGTCTTATTGTAAGGAGCAAAAATATATCTTATACTTTAGTACTGTATTCTGAATCGTTTCAAAAGCATATGTGTCAAAGTTTGACCTAGGCACAAAGAAGGTCAAAGTCAACCCAGGGTCATCATTTTAGCAATTTATGATGGGCCTACGTCCCATATGTTATTTATCAAGTTTCTTGGAATCTGCCCAGTGGTTCTGGAGAATACTAATTTTGAAGGGTTTTTACCATATATGGCTTGGCGGCCATTTTTTGTCATGTGACCTGGACCCCATGAGCAAATTTTGGTTTCCCCCATCCCATAGAGGCTCCATATGAAATTTGACTTCAATCGGCCAAACGGTTTCCGAGGAGAAGCAGTTCGAAAATTTTCACATTTTTCGCCTCGGCGAGGCTATACTAAATGGAATGTAATATTTCGCAAGTTCATTGGTTAGATCTCATTGATATCTATCCGTATGCCAAAAATTGTTTAAATATTCCAAGCGGTTAAGTCACTATCACCAATTTTCACAAACGGGTTACAGACGGACAGACAGACAGACCATATATGGCTTGGCCTCCATTTTGGTCATGTGACCTGGACCCCATGAGCAAATTTTGGTTTCCCCCATCCCATAGAGGCTCCATATGAAATTTGACTTCAATCGGCCCAACGGTTTCCAAGGAGAAGCAGTTCGAAAATTTTCTCATTTTTCGCCTCACCGAGGCTATACTAAATGGAATGTAATATTTCGCAAGTTCATTGGTTAGATCTCATTGATATCTATCAGTATGCCAAAAATTGTTTAAATATTCCAAGCGGTTAAGTCACTATCACCAATTTTCACAAACGGGTTACGGATGGACAGACAGACAGACCATATATGGCTTGGCGGCCATTTTGGTCATGTGACCTGGACCCCATGAGCAAATTTTGGTTTCCCCACTCCCATAGAGGCTCCATATGAAATTTGACTTCAATCGGCCCAACGGTTTCCGAGGAGAAGCAGTTCGAAAATTTTCACATTTTTCGCCTCGGCGAGGCTATACTAAATGGAATGTAATATTTCGCAAGTTCATTGGTTAGATCTCATTGATATCTATCAGTATGCCAAAAATTGTTTAAATATTCCAAGCGGTTAAGTCACTATCACCAATTTTCACAAACGGGTTACGGACGGACAGACAGACAGACCATATATGGCTTGGCGGCCATTTTGGTCATGTGACCTGGACCCCATGAGCAAATTTTGGTTTCCCCCATCCCATAGAGGCTCCATATGAAATTTGACTTCAATCGGCCCAACGGTTTCCGAGGAGAAGCAGTTCGAAAATTTTCACATTTTTCGCCTCGGCGAGGCTATACTAAATGGAATGTAATATTTCGCAAGTTCATTGGTTAGATCTCATTGATATCTATCAGTATGCCAAAAATTGTTTAAATATTCCAAGCGGTTAAGTCACTATCACCAATTTTCACAAACGGGTTACGGACGGACAGACAGACAGACCATATATGGCTTGGCGTCCATTTTGGTCATGTGACCTGGACCCCATGAGCAAATTTTGGTTTCCCCCATCCCATAGAGGCTCCATATGAAATTTGACTTCAATCGGCCCAACGGTTTCCGAGGAGAAGCAGTTCGAAAATTTTCACATTTTTCGCCTCGGCGAGGCTATACTAAATGGAATGTAATATTTCGCAAGTTCATTGGTTAGATCTCATTGATATCTATCAGTATGCCAAAAATTGTTTAAATATTCCAAGCGGTTAAGTCACTATCACCAATTTTCACAAACGGGTTACGGATGGACAGACAGACAGACCATATATGGCTTGGCGTCCATTTTGGTCATGTGACCTGGACCCCATGAGCAAATTTTGGTTTCCCCATCCCATAGAGGCTCCATATGAAATTTGACTTCAATCGGCCCAACGGTTTCCGAGGAGAAGCAGTGTGAAAATTTTCACATTTTTCGCCTCGGCGAGGCTATACTAAATGGAATGTAATATTTCGCAAGTTCATTGGTTAGATCTCATTGATATCTATCAGTATGCCAAAAATTGTTTAAATATTCCAAGCGGTTAAGTCACTATCACCAATTTTCACAAACGGGTTACAGACGGACAGACAGACAGACCATATATGGCTTGGCGGCCATTTTGGTCATGTGACCTGGACCCCATGAGCAAATTTTGGTTTCCCCCATCCCATAGAGGCTCCATATGAAATTTGACTTCAATCGGCCCAACGGTTTCCGAGGAGAAGCAGTTCGAAAATTTTCACATTTTTCGCCTCGGCGAGGCTATACTAAATGGAATGTAATATTTCGCAAGTTCATTGGTTAGATCTCATTGATATCTATCAGTATGCCAAAAATTGTTTAAATATTCCAAGCGGTTAAGCCACTATCACCAATTTTCACAAACGGGTTACGGATGGACAGACAGAATGACAGACTGACAGACTGACAGAATGACACGGTGATTTTAGGGCACTTAGAAAATCAACCGACTTCAGTCGGTCGCTTTTTCTGCGGGTCGTGCAATCAGTCTGCCTGTTTAGGAGTAGAAGTCATTTTGAGAAGTAGAAGTCATTTTTGATGAAATGACATCTCAAGCCCTGCCGCCCAATGAAACCAATGGGGTTTAAATGTATTGATGGTTCCACTTGCACCACTTTGCCTAGACAGGCTAAAACCTTCAAAGTGGTTTACCAATACTCCTGTAGAAGCACCTTGCAGCCAAGGTGGGTGGGGGCCAAAACTTTCAAAAGACATCTGTCTCTAAAAGGAAGCAATTTTATAGGAATGTTCAATGAGTGACCCTCTAACAAAATTGCTAAAAATATTTTGCTTAACTGAGCATGATGGCCACCACAGCTAAAAACCTCAAACCTCATTCCTGTCAAATAATTTCATAATCAATCCACTGGTTAAGGAGAAGAAGTTGTTTAAAGGTTTTGTTCACCAGAGCGGCATAGTTTGAGCAATTTTGGTGGAGGGTCACCCAAGGAACATTCCTGTCAAGTAATTTCAAAATCCATCCACTGGTTAAGGAGAAGAAGTCGTTTAAAGGTTTTTCTATTTTTAGCTCTGGCAGCCATCGTGTTTACCAGAGCAGAATGGTTTGAGCACTTTTTGTAGAGGGTCCCCCGAGGAACATTCCTGTGAAGTTATTTCAAAATCCATCCACGGGTTAAGGAGAAGAAGTCGTTTAAAGTTTGTTCTATTTTTAGCTCTGGTGGCCATTTTATTCAACCGAGCGGAACGGTTTGAGCAATTGTGGTAGAGGGTCACCGAAGGAACATTCCTGTGAAATAATTTCAAAATCCATCCACTTGTTAAGGAGAAGTCATTTAAAGGTTTTTCTATTTTTAGCTCTGGTGGCCATTTTGTTGACCTGAGCGGAACGGTTTGAGCAATTTTGGTAAAGGGTCACCCAAGGAACATTCTGGTGAAATAATTTCAAAATCCATCCACTGGTTAAGGAGAAAAGTGCGTTTAAAGGTTTTTCTATTTTTAGCTCTGGCGGCCATTTTGTTAACCCGAGCTGAACAGTTTGAGCAATTTTGGTGGAGGGCCACCCAAGGAACATTCCTATTAAGTGATTTCAAAATCCATCCGCTGGTAAAGGAGAAGAAGTCGTTTAAAGGTTTTTCTTGTTTTAGCTCTGGCGGCCATTTTGTTCACCCATGCGAATAGTATGATCAATTTTGGTAGAGGGTCACCAAACAAACATTCCTGTGAAATAATTTCAAAATCGATCCACTGGTTATGGAGAAGAAGTCGTTTAAAGGTTTTTCTATTTTTAGCTCTGGCGGCCATTTTGTTCACCCGAGCGGAATGGTTTGGGCAATTTTGGTAGAGGGTCACCGAAGGAACATTCCTGTGAAGTAATTTCAAAATCCATCCACTAGTTAAGGAGAAAAAGTCGTTTAAAGGTTTTTCTATTTTTAGCTCTGGCAGCCATTTTGTTCACCGGAGCGGAATGGTTTGGGCATTTTTGGTAGAGGGTCACCGAAGGAACATTCCTGTGAAGTAATTTCAAAATCCATCCACTAGTTAAGGAGAAAAAGTCGTTTAAAGCTTTTTCTATTTTTAGCTCTGGCGGCCATTTTGTTCACCTGAGCGGAACGGTTTGGGCAATTTTGGTAGAGGGTCACTGAAGGAACATTCCTGTGAAGTAATTTCAAAATCCATCCACTAGTTAAGGAGAAGAAGTCCTTTACAGGTTTTTCTATTTTTAGCTCTGGTGGCCATTTTGTTCACCCGAGCGGAATGGTTTGAGCAATTTTCGTAGAGGGGCACCCAAGAAACCTTCCTGTGCAATAATTTCAAAATCCATCCACTGGTTAAGGGGAAGAACTTGTTTAAAGGTTTTTCTATTTTTAGCTCTGGCGGCCATTTTGTTCACCAGAGCGGAATGGTTTGAGCAATTTTAGTAGAGGGGCACCCAAGAAACCTTCCTGTGCAATAATTTCAAAATCCATCCACTGGTTAAGGGGAAGAACTTGTTTAAAGGTTTTTCTATTTTTAGCTCTGGCGGCCATTTTGTTCACCAGAGCTGAACGGTTTGAGCAATTTTGGTAGAGGGTCATCCAAGGAACATTCCTGTGAAACAATTTCAAAATCCATCCACTTGTTAAGCAGAAAAAGTCATTTAAAGAATTTCCTATGTTTAGCTCTGGCGGCCATCTTGTTCACCCGAGCGGAACAGTTTGAGCAATTTTGGTAGAGGATCACCCAAGGAGCATTCCTGTGAAATTAGGTCAAAATCTGTCCAGCAGTTTTGGAGGAGAAGTTGTTTAAAGCAAAAGTTGACGACGCACGCACGCACACATGGACAATGGACAAAGACTGATCCCAAAAGCTCACCTTGAGCACTTCGTGCTCAGGTGAGCTAAAAACGTCTCAATGTAAATTAACCCATAAAATGCTAATCACGGCAAATGTAGTTTGCTTTGTCGTCTGCCAGTTACTCCACTAGGAGCAGTCTGATCTGGGTCCACACTATTTGCCTGTACGCAAAAATAATTTTAAAAAGTTGGCAAAATATTTATCAGACGACAAAAGCAGACGACATTTTCAGGTGTATTTTTTCTCAGCATCTTAAGGGTTAAGATATAAATGTATTTTTTTTAATCCAATGAAGTATTAGTAACACCAGGTCACAAGCAAAGTTTCAGTGAACCCCGAAGAATCCGGGACGTTTCGCCCCCAAACCGTTTCCTCCCCTAGTCGTTTCGCCCCCAAACCGTTTCCTCCCCTAGTCGTTTCGCTCCCCTAGTCGTTTCGTCCCCCTAGTCGTTTCGACCACTTTTCACTCTAAGGCTAATTTTCAATGTTGAACTTTTATTAGAGGTGAGAAGAGGCAAATATTTAAGTAGCATCATCGCCCTGTCACGTCAGCCTAAGTATCTGTATCTGTTCGTTAAGGGACTTCATTCATACTTGAACAGTATGTCTCTGATGGCGCTCGAAAAAGAGAAAGTGGGAAATATTGGAAAGAAAGAGAAATAGTGGATAGACAAGAAAGAAAAGATTCCTGCCTGCTTTTTCAAATCATCATTGGAAATCAGACCTCTCCGGCTACAGAAGCGTCACCCAACCGGCACAGGTTCAAAAATCCCTCAGACTTTACTTACAGACCGGCCCCTACCTAGCTGTTAAAACGAGCTTGAAGGATACCAAGTCAGGGGCCTCAGAAACAGATGCTGGTAAAGAATTCCAATCGGGTATAGTCCTAGGGAAGAAGCTGTACTTGAATGTATCAAGCTAACAGCGTTGCCTGATCAGGGTCTGCACTATTTGCAGTTCAGGAATTACTGGGTCGGACGCCGCAAATCTGATCAGAGTATACATAAATTGCTGACAGAACATTGATGAAAGGAATACTTGATCATTGCTTCCACTTCTATTTATTACGTTGCATCGGCGTTGTGTAGACGACATTTGGGGCAATACTCAACCATGTTTTACCTAGTGGGCACACAATGTGTATGCAACGTCGTATCAACGCCGATGCAACTTTATTACGTTGCATTGGCGTTGACGCGATGTTGCATAGACGGCATTTGCGGCAATATTCAACAATGATTTACCGGCCGACTCTGTTAACAAACCAACCGACCAATTTAAAACAAAACTGGTAAAGGTGCTTAAGCGATAATTAAAGAATTTAACTTTGCAAAGAGCGCATGTTTTCACACCTTATCATTAAGGGCATTAATTGCGTGATTCATGTGTCAAATCAAATAAACAATGTGATTAACGGTATTGATTAAAACAGGTAATACTTATCATAATTCCTTATTAACACTTTCATTCAAAGAACAGGTTTTTCTCTCTCTCTCTCTCTCTTATGAATCTTTTATGTATAAAATATAGTAAAATAGTTTGGGGGCGAAACGACTAGGGTTTGGGGGCGAAACCACTAGGGTTAGGGGGCGAAACAACTAGGGGCCAAAAAAGGGGGCGAAACGACTAGGGGGAAACGACCAGGGCGGAAACGTCTTGGGGGCGAAACGTCATGTTACCAACCCCGAACACTAAATTTTGATGGTAACCCAAGTTTAAGTGAACCCCAACATAAATTTTGCTCGTGACACAATGTTATTCATACCTGCATGAATGTCAAATAAATTTTATTATTTATATTTACATTATTTTCATCCAATATGTGACAAAATATTTTGGTGCAACGAGAAAAGAATTGCATGCAGTTTTGCTATTAACAGTGTAAGAGTGCTGTTGACACTGTAATGTCCCCATCATCCAATCATACTAAAGATAACCATAGTTTATTTGAGACGTTACTGAATGATCATGTGACAGTGTGTGAGTCAATGAATTCATTGAGGTATGAACATTGTGTCCCTACAATTACCTGTAGGGTTTTCTGTAAATGCAGTGAGATACCGTATATTATCCCATGCAGGAAACCCCTAAATGGGTACCATGGCAAACAGTGTAGACCCTGATCAGACGCTGCAAAACGCAGAATTTTCTGTCAAAAAATAGAATAAAAGCCAAAAATTAGGCCTGACACCCTTTCAGTGACAAATGGACTTGTTCAACATATAGTATGGAAGAGTCCACTATTATACAATGGGTTAAATATGCATGTGTGCATCCAACTAATAGAACTGGATAAATGACTTCTTGCATCAATGTCTCTTCTACATGTCTGCAATCAACAATGTGGCGAGACTGTTCATATGCTCAGGCTGCTGGTTGCCTAAGCATCCTTGATTGATTAGTTTGGGTTTAACTACACGTCAACCCTTGTGGGTCATCTTGTGTTGTCTCCCAGAGAAAGGGAGAAAAGAGATAGAAGAAGAGATAGTAGAAGAGATGGCAGTGAGTGACAAGAGAAAGAAGGAAAATGAATGAAAGTGTAGAAACAGAAGAAATAACAACATTCCTCCTCTACCCTTACCTGCTGCAAGGATAGCAAGCCTTGTCCAATTGTAAGCCAATATCAGTTGAACGCCCCAGTGATGCAAGATACACATCACCTATGCCTCACCCTACCACCCCTACCCCCTTTCTCATGAATTTACCTTGAACAGTTTCTGGAATGAGATCATCCATCAAAAATCTTCTCTTTGGATAAATAAGCCCTTCACACAATGTGAAATTATCAATGCTTTGTTTCTTCAAACCTGCAAAAATGAGGCATTGTGTGAGTAATTCTAGAACAAAACAAGAATATATACCTGTTTCTGACAACTGAGAACAAAAAAGGGAAGGATTAGTCTGCACATCATACAGTCTGATCACCACCTTTGTGTTCATTACCTGGCAAGTTTTTGTTTGTTTGTTTGTTTGTTTGTTTAAATTGAGGTCAACACTATTTAGGTCATTTTTTTGGAGATGTTGCTTCCAGTTTTGTTGGACTTTTATTTGACACAGATAAAATGAGAGCTCAAGCCCTACTGCCCAAACAAACCATTAGAGTTTATATGCAGGGACGGCCAACTAGCACCACTTTGCCTGGGCAGACTTAGACCTTCTAAGCAGGTTACCAGTACTCATGTGTGGTTGGTTTCAGCTCTGCATGGAAGCACCAAGTAGTCCAAATCTATTTCTTCATGGGCGGGGGCCCTACGTGGACAGTACAATACCTCTACATTCACTGTCTAAAATATCAAGACTCTTTTGAACTTGTTTATCTGATCCAGCTGGTTTGTACCTTGCTGAAGACAGCTTTCTCATGATGGGACTCGTATGGGCAGTGAAATCTGATTGTTACACCTAAAAACATTATGATGTAGAGGATCTGACATGAGTGGTCATTTCATATGAAATTTATGAAAAGAGCCTTTGGCGAGTTTCATAGATTTCATATGAAATGACCATGAGTGTAAGATTCTGTTTATCATATGACCACTTAAAATTGGATTTAATTGCCTTTAAATTTGACAATTTTTTCACCAAAAATGCATGGCTGACATGGACTTCGCCATTACGTTATTTAATCCTGCAAAAGTGTGGTCATCTGATCTTTATGACACGACGTTATCCACTGCTTATCAACGTCACATGATAAATACAATGGACACATAAATAATTTTGATAATTACATTAAAGATGCGAGCTGTTTGTTAGAAAAGGAAAGACAACTAAAACAAGGTAAGAGTTATCCATTTTGAAGGCTTCTAGTATTTCCAGTACATTCCGTAAATATCCTAATAATTCGGACAGCATAAGGACTTGCAATAATTCTCATAAACTTTTTTAACATTTTAACAAATTTGTTTCACAATCCAGCAAGGGTTTCAAAAAAGTTTAGATTGAATGGCAAACAGTGCAGACCCTGATGCTTTGTAAATGCTATTTTCTGGTTGTGGTTAGTTCATGCAGGGTTTAGAATGTTTATGAAGAGTTGCAAAGTCGGAACTTCAAATACCGTAATGATCCTAAGTATTGCGACAGGCCAGACTTAACAAACAATGAAGACCCAGATCAGACTGCTCCTGAACGAGCAGTCTGATCATGGTCCACACCGCTTGCCATTCCGTCTCCACTTTTTGTTCTCCTTGCTAGATTGCAAAACAAAGCCGTTAAAATTTTACAAGAATTACAGCAAGCCCTCAAGGTGTCAGAATTTATCGGAGTTTTACGGTAAAATGTTTACCTAAAGCTGAAACAACTGCATCAAATACACTTTTTGCCTTGAAGTAACCATTCTCAACTGGTACTGCTACCTGCAACCAAATGAACGTAAGCAAATGACTATGGGTCACATAATGTAAAATTCCAATACTGACCCTTGTCCTGCTGAATATTTTAATCTGCCACACCTACTACCGATCATCAACCAATCAGATTACTTGATTCAAATTATTGCAACAAATTCACAAACTGAATGACAAACAATGTAGATCCTGATCTGATGGCTTCTTCAGAAACCATCTGATCTGGATCTACATTATTTGAAAGATAAGCATATCCAGGCTCAGCAGGACAAGGGTTAAGACCACATTTGGGTCTGTTCAAAAGTGGTCTTAAAAGACCACCTTTGGAACTGATCAAAAGTGGTCTTCAAGATGTGGTCTAAATGTGGTCTCTGGGTGCAGAAAACACAAAGGAAGAAAATCACAAGCTTTTTAACCCTTTTGGCACCCTATTTGCATATAGCCCCCGCCCATAGGGGCTTGAAGAAATATATGGGCTGCATGATGCTTCCACGCAGAGCTGAATCCGGCCCGCACACTAGTACTGGTAAACCGCTTAGAGGATCTAAGCCTGTCCAGAAACCCCGGTGCGAGGCGGACCGTCCATGCTAATAAACCCTATTGGTTTCATTGGGCGACAGGGCTTGAGATGTCATTTCATCTCAATGTCAGGTAAAAGTCCCACAAAATTGGAAGCAACATCTCTAAAATGACCTTTACAGTGTTGACGGGGACGTTAAACCTCAAATCAAACAAACAAACTATTTCCATAATTGCAACTACCTAGCAGAGCACCCTAGTAGCATTTTTGCGACCTCGGCATACTGATGTGCTGAAATAATTACTAAAGTATGTCACAAATCATTAGGTAAGCACCTGTTTTCGGCACTAAGAAGCTTTTACTTTATAAAAAAAATGTATTTGATGGCATGGAGACTAAAAATACATTTGATGCTGGGAGTTATGTTTTGAAATCAATTTGGCACCAATAGAGTTAAGTACATGTATGTGTTTGCAAGGAGAATAAGTATTTATTTTAGCTGGTCTTAAAAGTAGAATTTAACTGTGTATCCTTGACCGACACCCACATTAAAACATAAATTCTATGCCTTACCTAAGACCTGTTCCTTGAAATCCATCCCACAGCATGTCCAACTTTGAGGTCAAAAGTTAACTCAAAACAGTGTAACTTACAATGAATCATGGGGGTTGGCATCTGAAGCTAGAGTCGATAATTTCCTTTGACAGTACAGAGCTGACTTGTATGTCACTATCTGGGCACCCTTTGGACATTGTGGGTAAGGTCCTAGTGCACAGATGGAGATGAACCGGCTCAGTCCTACTAAAAATATGGCTTGTGGTGACAGAGGGGTAACTTGTACTTATTTTCACACCACCTTTACCCAGTATCGAGGACACCTCGATATCCCCTTTTGTTGATTTCTCACGTAAGAAAATGTGTTTGTGAAAAGCGAAACACGAACATGTCCTCCGGCCGAGGTCAATTTTTTCTTTAAAGTGGGTCACAGGTCAAGATCAAGGTCACAATTTTAAAATTTTGTTTAAGTTGGAAGCCCTTGTCATAAGAAACTTACATGCCAAATATGAAGGCTCTATCTCAAATGGTTCAAAAGTAATGATAAAGTACATATAGGTCACTGGTCAAGGTCACAGCTCAAAATTTTGTATGAGTGCCAGTGGGAAACCCTTGTCACAAGAAACCAACATGCCAAATATGACGGCTCTATGGCGAACTGTTCAAACGTTATTATAAAGTAGGTCACAGGTCAAAGTCAGTTACAAGTTTGAATATTTTGTACGAGTGGGAAGCCCTAGTCACAAGAAACCTACATGCCAAATATGGTTCAAAAGCCATGACAAAGTAGGTCACAGGTCAAGGTCAATATTTTTGTATGAGTGCCTGTGGGAAGCCCTTGTCACAAAGAACTTACATGCCAAATATGAAGGCTCTACCTCAAATGACGGCCTCCGCCCATCAGGGCTTGAAGAAATAGATTGGCCGCATGATGCTTCCACAAAGAGCTGAAACCGATCGCACACAAGTACTGGTAAACCTCTTAGAGGATCTTAGCCTGCCCAGGTAAAGCGGTGCGAGTCAGATCGCCCATGCTTATAAACCCTATTGGTTACATTGGGTGACAGAGTTTGTGATGTCATTTAATTTCAATATCGGGTAAAAGTCCCACAAAACTGGAAGCAATGTCCAAAATGACCTGTGTTGACAGGGACGTTAAACCTCAAATCAAACAAACAAACAAATTTACCGTAAAAATAGGTCACAGTTCATGGTGGATGGGAAGCCCTTGTCACAAGGAACCTACATGCCAAATATGAAGGCTCTATCTCAAATGGTTCAAAAGTTATGATAAAGAAGGTCACAGGACAAGTTTTTGTATGAATGGGAAACCACTGTCACAAGGAACACACATGCCAAACATGAAGGCCCTATCTCAAAGGGTTCAGAACTTATGACAAAGAAGGTCACAAGTCAAGATCAAAATTTTTGTATGGGTTGGAAATTTGTTTGTTGGAGGTTTAACGTTCCAGTCAACACTGTATGGATCATATAGGAGACGTTGCTTCCAATTTTGTGGGACTTTTACCCGACATTCACAGGTCAATTTTTTGTATGAGTGGGAGGCCCTTGTAAGAAGGGATCTACAAGTCAAATATGAAAGCTCTACTTTAAATGATTCAAAAGTTATGATAAAGTAGGTCACAGGTCAAAATTTGTAATAAGGAACCTAAATTTAAATATGAAGGCCCTATCTCAAACAGTTCAAAAGTTATGACAAATTGACCTGCTGACCTCTTTTTAACCAGACATGACCCATATTCGAATTTGACAGAGATATTGTCCAGATGATCATTCTAAGCAAATTTGATGATGATCGTACCAAAACTGTTGCCTCTAGACACTTCACAAGGTTTTACTATGATTTGACCTACTTTTTGACCCCACGACCTATATTCAAACTTGACTGAGAATTGTCAAGATGATCATTCTGAGCAAGTCTGATGATGATTTGACCAAACTGTGGTGTCTAGAGTGTTCACAAGGTTTTTCTATGATATGACCTACTGACCTACTTTTTGACCCAACATGACCCATATTCTTACTTGACAGAGATATTGTCTAGATGGTCATTATGAGCTAATTTGAGGATGGTTGGACCAAAACTGTGGCTTCTACAGTGTTCACAAGGTTTTTATATGATTTGACCTTGTTTGTTTGTATTGGAGTTTAACAGCCCAGTCAACACTATTTTAGGTCATTTTTGAGCCTGTCTGTTTTCCTATCCAGTATCCACACTTTTTCTGGGCAGGCCTATACATGTATGTGAGCGGTTAACCAGTACAGAGCACAATCTTTCGCCAGAAGTTGACAACTTCTTGAATCAGCGGAAGTGAGATGATGATCCCAGAAAAGATTTCATGATCAATCTCCTCGAAAGAAGTTGCAGACCCCGGCAGGTATCAAACCTGTGTCCTCCTGATCACCAATCAGACGCGCATCCAACTGAACTACCCAGGCCGACTGCCAAACTAGACCCAGAAGTAGATGATCATTCTGAGAAAGCCTAATGATGACTTGACCATATGATTTGACATACTGACCTACTTTTTTGACCCAACATGACCCATATTCGAACCTGACCCAGATATTCAGGGTGTACATTACATACACTCCAGGTTTTGCAGGATGAAAGCCTACACAGTAATCATGTAATTATGGTAGGGATCTTTAACCTGCACAGGGGATGGTTCTCCCTGCACAGGGGGCCTCCAGTTAACGTCCCGATCCGAGGACGGTGCACTTTATGACATTCATCCCTGCAAATGATGCCAGTGGAGCGTGTTCGGACACCGAAATTTTATCGCCGCTGCCGGGGATCGAACTTGGGACCTCTAGCATCAGAGATCAGAGGCAAGTGCACTTACCACTGAGCTATCACGCTCCACGATTAAATCCATGTTTTTGACTGTTTTCAATTTGTTGCAGTAGTTTACTATCTATGTAAATAAATAATAATAGAAAATAATCTGATGACTGTTGAACTAATGTATCCTTTAGTATATGGTTTACATAATTTCTTTGGTCCAGTTGAACTTAGATCAGGTCCAGTGCATCCCAATAGTTACAGGACTACCTTGTCCAGTTATTTGAAAAGTTAATGTTAAACCTTGATATTGTCAAGATGATCATTCTGACCAAGTTTGGACCAAAACTGTGGCTTCTAGTGTTTATATGATTTGACCAACTGACCTCACAGTCATAAAAGTCTAACATGACCTTCAGTCGGGTGAGCTAAAAAGGCTGAATTCCATAAAGTGGGCGCATTGCGCAGTTGTGTTCACAGTAATCCCAGGGATACAGACCCCGACTGGTAATTACCAAAACGAAACCAAAATACCGGAACGGACTATTAAAAATATAGGGAATGAGTCCAATTTTTATTTTTGTCAATAATTTTCAGCTTTGTTTAGGTATTTTATTAAATGAAACACACATAGGCATATAATTTTAATGAAGTTGTCGAAGGTGAAAATCACTTTTACAAGCGAAATCGAAATACGCATGGGGTTATTATGTTATTATGTGAAAAATCATATATGGAATCGAATACATAAAAGAAAACTTTTTGAATTAGATACTAATCTTTTTACTCTTTTTCATATGTTTCAACAAAGAGTGAACTCAACTGAACTACAATTTTGGAAGTGTCTCCTGACAACCGGTTGTCAGGAGCATTTTTGCTATGTAAAATGCTCCTGACAACCGGTTGTCAGGAGCATTTTTACTATCAAAAATGCTCCTGACAACCAGCAATATTTTTCCAATAAAAACCTATGATATTAGTATTATTTTAGTTACCTTTTTAGTATTTCATGGTTCTTGATACATCTTTAATGCTTTTTTGTCATTTTTTAGTATTCAAACAAACTTTAGTCATGTAATTTTTATTCAGATTTTTTAAATTTTTGGAATAAATTCCAAGAATGGAATCCAACAAATTCTAGCCTATTATTTTTGTAATTGCAATTAAAGTGTGCAACTATTATTCTCACTTGCGTGTAGATAATTACCAAATCAGGGTAAAGAAATTATCCTGTCACCCCTAAATTTGGAAATAGACTCCTGCTGCATATACATGTAAGAAGGAAGATTCCATTTGGTACAAAATGGGTTAAGAATAGAATCTTGCTGACAAGGGAATCGAACAAATAAAACTATTGTTTGAGACAGTTGCTCCTTAAGATGAATTCATTTCCCTTTTAGTAGAATGAATGCGCCTAAAAGGAAGGTTACTGTTGCATAAATTCATTGGGCTTCTCTTGCTGAAAAGAATCCGGAGAGAGAGAGGTACAAATTCTTTATCTTTTTGGAGTAACTCCCATTTGAAGATTATTTAGATCAACAGAAGGCAGGCCACTTCTGGTTTCAGAAAGTTGTCCCCATTTACCAGTTGTTCAAAACTAAATATCATGTTAGTATAACTAACAACCTTGTTAGTTAGTTAACCAGAAAGCATCTTAAAAATTAAGCAGAAAGGTTTTTGTCCAAAGAAGGGGTTTTGTCCTAGTTGGAAAATTTACAGAATGGATTTTGTCCACTTGTAAAAAGAGTGGGAGGGATTATGTCCAAGTTGCAAAAAACTTGGGAGGGATTTTGTCCACCTAAACAAAAATGAGCAGAAGGGATTATGTCCGGGGGGTGGGGGTGGGGGGGGGGATTTTGTCCTACACTCGTTAAAAAAATTTGGTAATTGTTGTCAATCATGATCTGTACCTCTCCATTGTAGCTAATGATGTGGGTATTGATTGAATTGCTGTTATCTAATAAATATTGCAACATACATGTATCCTGTTGGAGAAAAAAATGTAGAAAATGTTAATTTTTACAGTATATGTACAATAATTATTATGTAATACAATGACTGATATTTTGGCTGCTATGAAGAAAGATACATATTCGGGTGATAATCTGATATTTTTCAAATTTCTTCTCTAAAAGGGAACTAATGACATGTTTTTAGATCGATTGTTATCGACTATCGATCTTAAGTTACATACCACACAATTTCCATTCCTGCAATTGTCCACGTGACCATCACTGATTTGGAAAACCCACTGTTATATTTATTAATAGAAAATAGCCATTCTATTTTTATCGAAGTGACAATTGTAGGTCAGAGTATTGCGCAAGATGACTATCTATAGAATCTGGACAGGTTTATCATACACTGAATACCCAGATCGGAAAGCGTTGTCTGCTCAGCTGTCATTGTTTGATTATGATAGTGCTGGTGTTTAAGTAAAGTACTGTCAATTTAACCAGACTGCTGTAGGACCTACGGCTAGAAAAAAAGAGAATGAAAGACCTTTTTTAACTTCAAGGTCATGTCTCGATCACACATCTTCTTGCGGAAAGGTCATCCCTTTCAACCCTGGTCAGTGGAGCCATGCACCCAGTGTTTTCTATATAAATCGCTTGCCATTTATCTAGACACCAATTTAGCAGAATGGACGTGCCCGACTTGAGTCGGAAGAGTGCATTCCAGAAAATGTTTTGAGATTAAATAAATCAAAGCACTGACAGCACACATAGATATTAGGCTGTAAAAACGATCTGGTACTTAGACTGTTTCGTGTAACTGCAAACAGTAAGTATAGACCCTGATTGCGGCATCTGATCATGGTAAACATTGTCCGTGAGTCGAAGACCACTCTAAACCCCACTTTATATAGAGCAAACTGGGGTTTAGGGGGGTTAACATTATCTGTCACATTTTTGTTCGAAAACATAGATTGCGGATATTCGCAGGAACCGCCTTACGAGCACCCACAATCTATGTTTTGAGCTGAAAAAAAAATCACAATTTTTCATTTAAAATGTTACTGTTTTCGTCTTTACAAATGTGCAATGTATTTGTATAGGTATGTTTTCGTAATGTGGCTTTATAGACGTACAAGTAACGCGGTTTAATAAGTTTAAATCGATTATTTGTAAATCGACTTCAAAGTTACAAAGGATAAAAACCGTTCAGTGCTGAAGATCACGTGACTGTAACTGACTTGTCGGAATAACTTTCATATAGAAAATAGCCGCAGTATTGTCAGAGTGTTGTGTAAGCCTAAAGATGGTTATTATTGAATCATAGAGTGGACTTGGCAAACAGTGAAGACCTAGACCCCAAGCTGTTGAATGCAGCGTCTGATCAAGCTCTTCACTGTGAAATTTTGCTTCAAAACAAGAATAAAAGATTTTATCATATGACGTCGCGTCTGAGAGTGTAATAACGCCATGAAAAATTTTCGATAATCCACTAGTGGATTAAATATGCAAATTAGCTACATACGTCCCGTAACGTTACATGTACGACGTCGCGTTTACTAATGATAGAATATTGACATTTTTGTGAAACAATCGTGAATAAAATGCGTTTTAAATGTCATATGATAAATAGAATCTTGCATTCGTGTTCATGTATTATCGAATTTATTAAACTCGTTGAGGAAAAAGGATAAAATGCTCGGCAAAGCCTCGCATTTTATCCCTTTTCCTCAACTTGTTTAATAAATTCAATAATACATGAACACTCATGTAAGATCCTCTATTTAATGACACAATTTAACCCTCAGTTCATGATTATTTGCCCTTTTTACGCTTGAAGACAATCGATCTACCAGTACTCTCAGTGCTTTGATTTTCCATAGCACTCAAGTAAAATTGCCACTATATTTATTTGGTATTTATTTTCAGTAATAAATGAAACATTAAATTCTGCAAATACCATATGTTTTTTTGGCTTACCAGAGCCCAATGCTCCGGGGGAGCTTATAGGATAGGCAGTTGTCTGTCGTCGTCCATCGTCTGACGTCCGTCTTGTGACGTCAACACATTCAAGCAACATCTCCTCTGAAGCCGCTGTGCCGATTTGGCCCAAATTTCATCTGCAGCATCCTTGGGTTGGGGGATTGAAAGTTTATATTTTTTATGAAATTCGGCTCATTAGTTTGGTTGCTATGGCAACTTAGAGTTTCCATAGACTTATAATTGGGAAAATTGGAAAATGGCATTTACTGCCAAGCCTTTGCAAATATTTTGACAAAACTTTTATTGAAATGTTTCTTGAGTAAACTTCTCTCAGCCATATGCTTTTATGCCAACCTGAAGGCCCCGGGGTTGTGCTGGGGCTCTGCCCCACCCCTTTCACTTCATAAAAGACCATATATCTCAGAAAACCCCTAAACCATATATATTCTTGTTCATTATGATAAGACGCATTCATTGACACCAACATGGGGGTCCCTAGGGATGTGCCAGGGCCATGCCCCACCCCCTCCATTTCATTAAACGCCCAATATCTCGGAAACTTTACAGATCCCCATCCCTAAACCATATATATTCTTGTTCCTTATGATAAGACACATTCATTGATACCAACCTGGGGGTTGTGCCGGGGCCTTGCCCCACCCCTCCACTTCACAAAAGGCCTAAATATATCTCAGAAACTGTTCAAAGCCCCACCCGTAAACCATATATGTTCATCTTTCTTATGATAGACAAATTCAGTGACATGAGCTTGGAAGCCCCCCCCCCCCAAACCCCCGGGCAATGCCCCACCGCTTAATTCATTAAAAGCCATATATCTCAGAAATCATTCAGATCCCCACCCCTAAACCATATAGATTCTTGTTCCTTATGATAAAACTCATTCAGTCACACCAACCTGGGGGTCTTTTTGTACTGAGGCAATGTGCCCCGCCCTTCCACTTCATAAAAGGCCATATATTTCTGAAACCATTCAAATCCCCACCCCACAATCATATATGTTCTTGTTCCTTATTATTAGCACACCAACTGGGGGTCTGCAGGGGCCATTCCTCTCCTTTCCACTTCATAAAAGGGTCTCATAACTCAGAAACCTTTCAGATTCCCACCCCTCAACCATATATATTCTTGGTCCTTATGATAAGACACATTTAGGGACAACAATCTTGGGCTTTCTTGGGAATGACAAGGCATGCCCGAACCCCTCCACTGCTTAAGAGGCCTTATATCTCCAGCCATATAGATCCCCACTCCTAAACCATTTGCATTGTATATTCTTGTTTCTTATGATGAGACATATTTAGTGATACCAACCAGGGCTCCATTGGGTCCATGCCCCACCCCCTCTACTTCATAAAAGGCCTAATGTTTCAGATACTAAGTCCACAGGGGTGCTCATTTGGATATGGGGGTTCATTTGGTAGATTAAAATGATATCATGTTAAAATACATGGCTGCCATTGGGCAGTGCCCACCTGAGCTCTGGTGAGCATAGTGGCCCATGGGTCTTCTGTTCTCTTTTATTTTCAGTCCAGTAGCTACGTTAAAATACCAAAGAAGACAAAAAATATTAAACATGTATCAAGAACTTTAAAATACTGGGTTAAGTAACCAAAATAATGCTAATATAGCAGGCTTTTATTGGAACAATATTGCTGGTTGTCAGGAGCATTTTTGACACCAAAAATGCTCCTGACAACCGGTTGTCAGGAGCATTTTACATACCAAAAATGCTCCTGACAACCGGTTGTCATGAGACGTATCACACATTAAATCGATCTGAGGACACCTCAATATCCCCTTTTGTTGACTTCTCACGTAAGAAAATGTGTTTGTGAAAAGCGAAACACGAACATGTCCTCCGGCCGAGGTCAATTTTTTCTCTAAAGTGGGCCACAGGTCAAGATCACAATTCAAAATTTTGTTTAAGCCCTTGTCATAAGAAACTTACATGCCAAACATGAAGGCTCTATCTCAAATGGTTCAAAAGTAATGATAAAGTACATATAGGTCACTGGTCAAGGTCACAGCTCAAAATTTTGTATGAGTGCCAGTGGGAAACCCTTGTCACAAGAAACCAACATGCCAAATATGACGGCTCTATCGCAAACTGTTCAAACTTTATTTTAAAGTAGGTCACAGGTCAAAGTCAGTTACAAGTTTGAATATTTTGTACGAGTGGGAAGCCCTAGTCACAAGAAACCTACATGTACATGCTAAATATGGTTCAAAAGTTATGACAAAGTAGGTCACAGGTCAAGGTCAATATTTTTGTATGAGCGCCTGTGGGAAGCCCTTGTCAAAAAGAACTTACATGCCAAATATGATGGCTGTATCTCAAACATCAGGGCTTGAAGAAATAGATGGGCCGCATGATGCTTCCACGAAAAAGGGGCTGAAACCCACCGCACATAAGTACTGGTAAACCGCTTACAGGATCTAAGCCTGTCCAAGCAAAGCGGTGCGAGTCAGACCACCCATGCTTATAGACCCTATTGGTTACATTGGGTGACAGAGTTTGTGATGTCATTTCATTTCAATGTCGGGTAAAAGTCCCACAAAACTGGAAGCAATGTCCAAAATGACCTGTGTTGACCGGGGCGTTAAACCTCAAATCAAACAAACAACCAAATCTATCGCAAATGGTTCAAAAGTTATGAATAAGTAGGTCACAGGTCAAGGGTGGATGGGAAGCCCTTGTCACAAGGAACCTACATGCCAAATATGAAGGCTCTATCTCAAATGGTTCAAAAGTTATGATAAAGAAGGTCACAGGTCAATTTTTTGTATGAGTGGGAAACCCTTGTCACAAGGAACACACATGCCAAATATGAAGGCCCCATCTCAAATGATTCAGAACTTATGACAAAGAAGGTCACAAGCCAAGGTCAAAATTTTTGTATGGGTGGGAAGTTTGTTTGTTGGAGGTTTAACGTCCCTGTCAACACTGTATGGGTCATTTAGGAGAAGTTGCTTCCAATTTTGTGGGACTTTTACCCGACATTCACAGGCCAATTGTTTGTATGAGTGGGAGGCCCTTGTAAGAAGGGATCTACATGTCAAATATGAAAGCTCTATTTCAAACGATTCAAAAGTTATGATAAAGTAGGTCACAGGTCAAAATTTGTAATAAGGAACCTAAATGTTAAATATGAAGGCCCTGTCTCAAACAGTTCAAAAGTTATGACAAGTTGACCTACTGACCTCTTTTTAACCTGACATGACCCATATTCGAATTTGACAGAGATATTGTCAAGATGATCATTCTGAGCAAATTTGATGATGATCGTACCAAAACTGTTGCCTCTAGACACTTTGCAAGGTTTTACTATGATTTGACCTACTTTTTGACCCCACATGACCTATATTCAAGCTTGACTGAGAATTGTCAAGATGATCATTCTGAGCAAGTCTGATGATGATTTGACCAAACTGTGGTCTCTAGAGTGTTCACAAGGTTTTTCTATGATATGACCTACTGACCTACTTTTTGACCCAACATGACCCATATTCTTACTTGACAGAGATATTGTCTAGATGGTCATTATGAGCTAATTTGAGGATGGTTGGACCAAAACTGTGGCTTCTACAGTGTTCACAAGGTTTTTATATGATTTGACCTTGTTTGTTTGTATTGGAGTTTAACAGCCCAGTCAACACTATTTTAGGTCATTTTTGAGCCTGTCAGTTTTCCAATACAGTATCCACACTTTACTGGGCAGGCCTATACATGTACATAAGCGGTTAACCAGTACAGAGCACAATCTTTCGCCAGAAATTGACAACTTCTTGAATCAGTGGAAGTGAGATGATGATCCCAGAAAAGATTTCATGATCAATCTCCTCGAAAGAAGTTGCAGACCCCTGCAGGTATCAAACCTGTGTCCTCCTGATCACCAATCAGACGCGCATCCAACTGAACTACCCAGGCCGACTGCCAAACTAGACCCAGAAGTAGATGATCATTCTGAGAAAGCCTAATGATGACTTGACCATATGATTTGACATACTGACCTACTTTTTTGACCAAACATGACCCAGATTCGAACCTGACCCAGATATTCAGGGTTCGACATTAACCCAGGGCCGATGGACACTGTCTAGTGAAAAGCTGGTCAGGTCCAGCAGGGTCTGTGGCTAGCTGGTCCGAATGGTCCAGTTGAAAATCTGCAACAACATTAATATTTTATTCCATCTATCTATCTACTGATACTGCGTCGGTCACATTTGACCATTACCACAGGTGTACATTACATACACTCCAGGTTTTGCAGGATGAAAGCCTACACAGTAATCATGTAATTACGGTAGGGATCTTTAACCTGCACAGGGGATGGTTCTCCCTGCACAGGGGGCCTCCAGTTAACGTCCCGATCCGAAGGACGGTGCACTTTATGACATTCATCCCTGCAAATGATGCCAGTGGAGCGTGTTCGGACACCGAAATTTTATCGCCGCTGCCGGGGATCGAACTTGGGACCTCTAGCATCAAAGGCAAGTGCACTTACCACTAAGCTATCACGCTCCACGATTAAATCCATGTTTTTGACTGTTTTCAATTTGTTGCAGTAGTTTACTATCTATGTAAATAAATAATAATAGAAAATAATCTGATGACTGTTGAACTAATGTATCCTTTAGTATATGGTTTACATAATTTCTTTGGTCCAGTTGAACTTAGATCAGGTCCAGTGCATCCCAATAGTTACAGGACTACCTTGTCCAGTTATTTGAAAAGTTAATGTTAAACCTTGATATTGTCAAGATGATCATTCTGACCAAGTTTGGACCAAAACTGTGGCTTCTAGTGTTTATATGATTTGACCAACTGACCTCACAGTCATAAAAGTCTAACATGACCTTCAGTCGGGTGAGCTAAAAAGGCTGAATTCCATAAAGTGGGCGCATTGCGCAGTTGTGTTCACAGTAATCCCAGGGATACAGACCCCGACTGGTAATTACCAAAACGAAACCAAAATACCGGAACGGACTATTAAAAATATAGGGAATGAGTCCAATTTTTATTTTTGTCAATAATTTTCAGCTTTGTTTAGGTATTTTATTAAATGAAACGCACATAGGCATATAATTTTAATGAAGTTGTCGAAGGTGAAAATCACATTAACAAGCGAAATCAAAATACACATGGGGTTATAATGTTATTATGTGAAAAATCATATATGGAATTGAATACATGAAAGAAAACTTTTTGAATTAGATACTAATCTTTTTACTCTTTTTCATACGTTTCAACAAAGAGTGAACTCAACTGAACTACAATTTTTAACAAATGTATCACATATTACATAAATGATTTGACATTACAAAAAAAACGCCTATACAAAATACATTTGAAAATTTTACCACCTAAAAATGAAAGAAATTATGATAAAAAAAAATCTGACATTTTCCATATTTCTGCTCCAAACTTAGAGTGTGAGAACACGATGCGGTTCTAACGAGTACCCACAATCTATGTTTTGAGCAGCAATAATGATATTATAGTATACCCCTGGAACCCTAGTTTTCCTATATAAAGTGGGATTGAAGAGGGTCAAAATTATATAGGCATCTTTTAATCAGTTTAATATTAACTGTTTGAACATCATACATACATCAACCGTTTGACTGTTGATCACTAGTCTGCTGTAAACAATCAGCTCGAAATAAGCGAAATAATCCTGAGAGGGCTGTAAAATAGATAAAAAAAGAAAAACACTTTATATAGAGAACTAGAAATGTGTCCATAGGACACGGATGCCCCTGCCTGAAAATATGTCAATGTTCGTATTCATCCATAGAAAGTTTAAGTTTCGGACCATTTTTTTTACCTTTGACCTCTAAGTATGACCTTGACCTTGGAGATACGGATCTGGGTTTGCACGTGACACATCGTCTCGTGATGGTTAACATTTCTTCAAATTAATTTCAAAATCCATCCAGAAATAAGTAAGTTATTGACTGCGTTTAAGTTTCAGACTCTTTTTTTGACCTTTGACCTCTAAGTATGACCTTGACCTTTGTGGTATTGACCTGGGTTTTGCATGTGACACATCGTCTCATGATGGTTAACATTTCTACAAAGTCATTTCAAAATCAATCCAGAAATAAGAAAGTTATTGACTGCGTTTAAGTTTCGGACCCTTTTTTTGGCCTTTGACGTCTAAGTATGACCTTGACCTTGGAGGTACGGACATGGGTTTTGCATGTGACACGTCGTCTCATGATGGTTACCATATCTGCGAGTAATTTTAAAATCCATCATGAAATAAGGAAGTTATTGACCGCGTTTAAGTTTCGGACGCACAGACGCGGGCAACGCTGTATGTCCTTTCCACCATTCTTCGAATGGCGGGGGCATAAAAAGGGGGTTTACAATTTCTGATTTTAGTTTGAATAGTTCTGTTCAAAGCCGTGTTGTTAGGTCAATGGTTAGTTATAAAGAGCACCCACAGCATATGTTTCATGATTTAATATTCTGGAAAATCTTGAAGGGGTTATATAGCCCCCACCACCCGCTAAACAGCTAAATCTTCATGTGAATTGTTGAACAGACGTGTTATACATCGTATTTAGTCAGAAACACTACCCCAGCTCTAGCAATGGAAACCCTGGTAAACCTTACATAGTCACTTGGTGGTGATCTATGAATAGACACCCTATGTTGAACTAACGTCAAGACTACATTATTTAATCAATGTATTCCGAACGGACTGGTTCAAGTTCTTTAAACTGCTCATAACACTCTCAAACGGTTGCTGCAGTATATGAAGAAAGAGGTAGATAGCAGCGTGTAATTCTTGAAACTTGCATGTCATTCTGACAATATCCTAGTATATAAGGGATAAATATTTAAGTTTTTAGGTAAAATTATCAATATAAATATCAATATAAAAATAAATATAATCGCGAAAGGAAGTTTGTTTCTACGAAAGGAAGTTTTTTACCACTATTAAACAATCATTAGATGTCAAAAACATGTTTTAATAACATTTCATTGTAAAAAGGAGTTACTTAGACTATTTTTTTACTTTTTTTATTTGATATATTGTATATCAGGTTCCTTTCGCGAAAGGAAGTTTCTTCTACGAAAGGAAGTTTTTTCTACGAAAGGAAGTTTTTTCTACCAAAGGAAGTTTTTTACCACTATTAAACAATCATTAGATGTCAAAAACATGTTTTAATAACATTTAATTGTAAAAAAAGGAGTTACTTACACTATTTTTGTCTTTTTTATATGATATATCGTATATAAGGTTCCTTTCGCGAAAGTGTGCGGGCCGGATTCAGCTCTGCGTGGAAGCATCATGCAGCCCGATTTTCTTCAAGCCCCTATGGGCGGGGAATTTTCTTCAAGCCCCTATGGGCGGGGGCCGTTATATATTTTAGAGTAAATAAAGGGTTTGTTTAGGGCCTAGAACATTTTAGAATTTGACATATAAAGGTTTTCTCTCAGAGTGATATTGCGGCCCTAAAAAGGGCCTTTGTGCAGCTTCTAACCAGACAGGTAGCTGTCGAAACACCTCTCGATTATGCATTTCAGAAGATTCATTCCACCCTGTTTGAACCCAGGGTGAACTTGATCGTCGTCGTAGTGGCGGGAGTATCTGATTTTTCCCCACGTCGATGAAACTAGAGCCCAATTTCTTTTTGAGACCCTTGTTTACTGCGTGTCGGATTTTGTTGATTTTTCCCTCTTTAAACCAGTAAACGTCGGGAAAGAACCTCGCTCTATTATGCTGGCCACGAATACACGTCTCACGCCATGCCGATGGAGCTCGTCGACGATGTCGGTGAGCCTTTTCACAAGGTCTTTGACATCCGTCCACTTCGTGATGTCGTTGCCGTCAAGGTTGATGAAGATGACGTCAGGTCGGTAGTTCTTCAGCTCTCTGAACTTTCCCTTGAACTTCTTTCTTGTAGACATGCCACTAACACCGAAGAATCTACATGAAGAAACGCTTAGTCTCTCTTTTGTAAACCGCTGTAACCACATCACGTAGCTGTCGCCGAAATAGCAAACTTCGTCATACTGTTGCTTCAGTGATTAAACCAGATATGGTAATCTTACTTTTAAAAATAAGCTATATTACAAAGCCTACTCTGTGTTACTTGTTTCTGTTGAAAACCGTATTTTTTCTTGTATCTGCTCAAAACATAGATTGTGTGTACTCGCTAGAACCGCTTCGACGAGTTCTATCGAGTACTCACAATCTATCTTTTTGAGCAAAAAAAAAAAAAAAAAATAATAATAATGAATAGAGAATTTTCCAATAAAAATTCCGATATTTTTCTTATATCTGCTTATATCCCTTATATCCTCGTCGAGGCGGTTCTAACGAGTACCCACAATCTATGGTTTGAGCAGAAATAAGAAAAATAATGAATACCCCTGTTAACCCCAGTGCAATATGAGAAGAATATATTCGTACGAGCGTATAATATATTTCTAAATAATAATCAAAACATTTGTAATTATATTAATAAAAATGATAATGATTATGATAATAAGAAGAAATAATAATAATAATAATAATATCATTAATTTTAACAGGATCTACACTGTTTGCATATGTTTTTTTCCTGGCCGCGGGGTCTGAAGGGTTTTATCGACTGCATTAATAAACAAACACGCGTATGGGTTTTCAAGTGATAAATTGATTCCTATGATTATATTATAAATAATAATCATAATAATATTTGTAATCATATTAATAAAAATGATACTGATAATAAATACAATTTTAACCCTTATCTTGCTGTTCACGACAACCCCTATCTTTGGAAACAGTGTAGATCCAGATCAGATGATTTCTGAAGAAGCCATCTGATCAGGATCTACACTGTTTGACATTCTGTTTATGAATTTGTAAGAATAAATTACATCAAGTAATCTGATTGGTTCATAGTCAGGAATGGGTGTGGCTTAACTGAATATTCAGCAAGAGAAGGGTTAATTAGAAGAAGAAGAAAAGTATTATAAGTGATAAGTATTTTTCCTTAGATAAATATTTATCTATGATAACAAATACTGTGGTAGCACACAAAATCTCTATTTGGATCAGAAATGAGGATATTCTATTCCATTGTGACGATTCTTTCGGATCTCCCAAATGATAATTTTCTAATGAAAATTTATCATGTTTTTCTTACTTCTACTCGAGTCATAGGTTGTGGGGGCTCTTATAAGAATCGCCTCTTTGAAGCGGTCGTAACGAGTACCCACAAACAGTGACAAACTCCTTGGAGGAGAATTAAGAAAAAATACTGTATATCCTCCTACACCCCATTTTCTGTATATTTTTTTTTTTTTTTTTTGGTTTGGGTTTTACTGCCCTTTCAAGATTATTTCACTCATATCGAGCCGATCGTTAATTATAGGTGGGCGAAAACCGGAGTACCCGGAGAAAAACCACCTGACCTTCCGTTGCAGAACTTGGCGTCTCACACGTGACCCGAGCGAGGCTCGAACCCACGGCGGTGAGAGACCTAATGACTAAGAGTCAGCGCTCTTATCCATTAGGCCACGGAGGCCCGTAATTTTCTGTATACAAAGTGGGGTTTATGTGGGTGTTCATTTCACGGATTTGTACTTGGATGTGTCCCAGCCGTGCATACTAAGATGAAAGAAAGACCGCACAGATTTGACTACCATAATTAAAAATCACACCTTCATAATTCAATCATTATGCAGTCACGGGGACGTTAAACTGCGATTCAAACAAACCACCATTGCTGACTACCATAATTTAAAAATCACACCTTCATAATTAAGGCTTAATGCAGTCACGGATTAAAATAGTTAAGTGCGATTAGCGGTTCGTCCACTTGAAAACTATGATTAAATTAACTAACCGTTAATTAAAACGCACAAAATTAAAGACAGTTGCCAATTTGTGTAAACATCAAAGACAAACTGAGTTTTGTCAATTAAAATTTGTCTTTAAATGCATGTTAATTTTTGACAATCATTACCGGCGAAAAAGAAAAAGCTAATGCTCTAGCACAACATTATGACAATATGTCGTAATCATTACTTTGATAACAAACTGCTTCCATTCATTGATTGAGGTTCATATACTACAGCCATTTAGAAGAGGAAAAATTGATTCGAACTGGACAAACAATAATTCAGAGAGCGCTAATCATGTTCTGAAATCGGCAGTCTCTTGGAAGTCTAAGGACATGCCTCGTTTTATAGAAATATTATTTGAAATAGTAAATGGTGAAGAAATTGAAAGAGGTCGCGCAATAAGAAATACAGGAAACTTCAAACTCTCCACTCAATTTCAGCACCATTACACGGACCTTGATCACTGGACAAACATTTCCCAAGAACAAAGGGATAAGAGAATGAAAAGATTTTGTTCAGACAAAGGAAAGGCACACCCAAATATGATAATGTCTAAAGATGGCACACGCTCTTGTTTCTATACACCATCAGCTGGGAAAAAGAAAAACCAAATTAAACGAAAACGATCAGAAAAATCTAGGACTCCCTCCGCAAAACGAGCATTGATCAATCCTTAAGCCTGTATTTGTTCTTATCATTTTTAAAGCTTTCCAAAAATAGATTGTGGGTGCTCATTAGAACAGACACACTAAGACGGTTCTAACGAGCATCAACAACTATAGTTCCCAATTTATATGCATTGGACGATCTGGCTCACTTTGCCATGGCAAGATTGGTGGGGGGCGATCTAGTTTCTTTGTATTTGTGTAGTTCTTCGTCCCCGTCAACACTGCTTCTGATTCTGTTTCTAACATAGATTGTATATATATTTCCATCATGAAAGCAGAACCTAACTACTTTAATGCTTGTGCTACCAGCGAGGACTCAGATCAGCCTGCGGACTCGCGCAGTTTGATCGGAGCCTTCGCTGTTCGCATGTACTTGCTATAGCCTGCGGGCTATTCAAAGAGAGATAGTGGCATATATAGTCTTTGAAAAGTTGTAAATACAGTGAAATTCCGCTATTAAGACCACCTAAATTTTAAGACAAACTCTGCTTTAAAATGCTAATTTAGAAGGTAACAGTTCTTTTTTCTTAGTGTTTTCTGCTTACAGTGTCCTCTGGTCGGAGACCACCTTAGGGACTGTTAGAAGGTAACAGTTATTATTTCTTGATGTTTTCTGCTTACAGTGTCCTCTGGTCGGAGACCACCTTAAGGACTGTTCGAAAGTGGTTTTAAAGACCACTTTTGAACAGTCCCAAAGGTGGTCTTAATATCGGAATTTTAATGTATATAAGTTTATGTATCTGTTTGTACTGTGCTATAACATATATTCCATTTACATTTTTCCAATGCATAACAGTATTTCACTGACTCCATAAAACCCAGACCACCTCAAGTGTGGTTGCTAAAACCGATAGGCTAAAATCGATAGGCTAAGAAATGGTGTGCCTCGGTTACAGCAACAAGACCTAGTCAGACCTCCACGCGACACAAGAGCGACGTCAGTCAAAATGAAGACACTAAACTATTCATACTGGAGATAATCCTTATGCATTTATCATACGTTCGCTCTTGTGCGGTGCCAGCTGGGAACTATGGATAATAAATTATAAATGTATAGGCTAACATGACAGGTCGCTTATTCATTGGGACGGGATCTCATTCGACATCAAATTATCTCAAAGTTGTTTCAGATAAACATTTGGTAAACGAACTCTTCCTTTTGCGAAAGATTGCTTTCACGAAAGGAAGGTAGATAGTGTGTATAAAATATTTTCAAAAATTCTCATGAAAGAAGTTCATGTAGTCTAATGGATTACCAAAAAGGTATCTAATCAGCAATTATACAAAAAAAACAAAATGATTAAATATACAAATAATTATAAAGTCTGTAATTTCACACAAACTCCCTTCGGTAGAAAGAAAAACAAAAACGTTGCGAAAGGAGCAAGTCCTGATCATTCATGTCGCAAGACAAACAATGCATATATCCCATAATAGTCAAAAGCTTCCACGGTGCTCATTATTCAAAAAATTAATGGAAATATTGGTCTTTTTTTTCAAAATTGTGTTTATTTACTAAAAAAAAAAGTTCCTTTCGTAGCGAAAATCTTCCTTTCGTGAAAGGAGGGTTCCTTTCGCGGTATAGACCAACCCGTTCTTTAACCTGCACAGGGGATGGTTCTCTCTGCAGAGGGGGCCTCCAGTTAACGTCCCGATCTGAAGGATGGTGCACTTTATGACATTCATCCCTGCAAATGATGCCAATGGAGCGTGTTCGGACACCGAAATTTTCACACCGCTGCCGGGGATCGAACCTGGGACCTCTAACTACTGAGGTCTACTACTCTCAACTGCACTAAACGCTGAGCTATCACGCTCCACCTAAGTTTTGAAAAAAAAAATGCCTATTAACTTAATGTTAAATCTGGATTTATGGCAGCCTGGGCGCCTAATGCAAAATGCTTTGTCTGTACCCTGAATCCATAAACCACAATGTAAACTGGGCGTACGCGAATTTATGTGCAGTACGAATAATTTACAGGCGTGTTTAACAGGCCATTCATTTATCTTGTGACCCTGCAGTGTTCAATGGCAACAGTTTTATTTGTTATTTTAAATAACTGCATTGTGTTTTATTCTACCTGTGTTCTTGGATGGTCGCTATTAAATGTTAAAACATGTATTGTTTTCATTTTTTGCATTTCCATCTCCAACCAAAGGGAGAGAGGGTCTCACTATATAGCGACAAGAAGCGGTCTCACTGTAAAGCGCATAAAGGGGTCCCCCTATTTGCAGACAAGAACCGTCAAGAACCGACAAGAACAGTCAAGAACCGACAAGAATCTTTTTTTGGCCTATTTATCATAAAATATAATTTAAAATGATATTTTAAACCAATTCTGATATATTTCAAAGCTATAATATCATTTTGATACATGCATGAGATGCATAAAGTTGTCCACATTATTCTCTTGACGGTAAATTCTCGTGTCGGTAAATTCTCGTGTCGGTATTTATAGCAAACGTCAATTTTGTCACTAGATGACAGCTATGTATGTTCATCATGAACAAACTTGATTAATTTTTTTAAAAAATATACCTAGCAAACAACAGTTCCATCCTTAGATGTTAGCTACGAACGTGCATCGTGGATATGATAATTTATGAACAAAACAACAACAACAACAACAAAATTCTCTTGACGGTAAATTCTCGTGTCGGTATTTATAGCAAAAGTCAATTTTGTCACTAGATGACAACTATGCATGTTAATCATGAACAAACGTGATTAATTATTTAAAAATGGGAGGCATAAAGTTGTCCACATTTTTCTCTTGACGGTAAATTCTCTTGACGGTAAATTCTCGTGTCGGTAAATTCTCGTGTCGGTGTTTATAGCAAAAGTCAATGCATGCTAATCATGAACAAACGTGATTAATTATTTAAAAAATATACCTTTTTATACATACATGGGAGGCATAAAGTTGTCCACATTATTCTCTTGACGGTAAATTCTCTTGACGGTAAATTACCGTGTCGGTAAATTCTTGTGTCGGTATTTATAGCAAAAGTCGATGCACGTTCGTAGCTAACATCTAATGATGGAACTGTTGTTTGCTAGGTATATTTTTTAAATAATTAATCAAGTTTGTTCATGATGAACATACATAGCTGTCATCTGGTGACAAAATTGACTTTTGCTATAAATACCGACACGAGAATTTACCGACACGAGAATTTACCGTCAAGAGAATTTACCGTGAAGAGAATAATGTGGACAACTTTATGCCTCCCATGCATGTATAAAAAAGTATATTTTTTAAATAACTAATCACGTTTGCTCATGATTAACATGCATAGCTGTCATCTAGTAACAAAATTGACTTTTGCTATAAATACCGACACGAGAATTTACCGTCAAGAGAATTTTTTTTTTTGTTGTTGTTGTTGTTTTGTTCATAAATCATATCCGCGATGCACGTTCGTAGCTAACATCTCATGATGGAACTGTTGTTTGCTAGGTATATTTTTTAAATAATTAATCAAGTTTGTTCATGATGAACATACATAGCTGTCATCTAGTGACAAAATTGACGTTTGCTATAAATACGGACACGAGAATTTAACGACACGAGAATTTACCGTCAAGAGAATAATGTGGACAACTTTATGCATCTCATGCATGTATCAAAATGATATAATAGCATTGAAATATATCAGAATTGGTTTAAAATATCATTTTAAATTATATTTTATGATAAATAGGCCAAAAAAAGATTCTTGTCGGTTCTTGTCGGTTCTTGACTGTTCTTGTCGGTTCTTGACGGTTCTTGTCTGCAAAAAGGGGGACCCGCATAAAGCGACAAGAAGTGTCAAGAAGCGACAAGAAGCGTCAAGAAGCGACAAGAACGTTTTTAAACATTTTTTATATACATCTAAGGCAGATTTGATCTTTTATAACACTTTCTATGCTTCCTGGTATATTTTTGCCAACACAAGTTCATTAGATGCCCTTAAAGTTTGCTCCGAACAACTGTGTAATCCCGACTCTGAAAAGCTTCTAAAGACAAGTATTGAGCGACAAGAAAGCGTCAAGAACATATTTTAACACTTGTATTCAATCTTTCTGGTAATCAGATAAGACCAGACATTGGCAAACTTAAATGTGTAATTTTGTGTCCATACAAGTTCCTTTAGAAGTAGAAGTAAAACAAAGATCAGGAATTAATACAATTAACTTACTCCATCCATAAAAGACACCAAAGGGAAAGAAATACAAACATTAAGCGACCAGACCATAATGGAAACCTAAACAAAGGAAGGCCATATGGACAGTTACTTTCCCACAAAATGGCCATATGGCCATCCAAAATTAAAAGACACAAGTGATATACACAGTAAGTAACAAACAACAACATAAATAAAATGCCACGGAAGAGCCGCCTTGGAACGGTTAGTGGAAGATTTCCACTGGGGGGCTTAAATCGATTTTACGTGGCCACAATCCTCGCCCTTACTTCCGTCGCGATTAAGACAAATAATTTGTTCAGTCCGCATGAAGGCCTCCTAACTCATCAGTGCAACATCTCCGTGAACACAGAAATCAAAGAACCACAGAGGTGAGACAACGGTGAGGACTCGACAGCAAGAAACCACTGAAATGCTGGAGCAAAAGAAAACCAACAGTTAGACTCCGATGAGCCCATAAATGCTTATCAGACCATAAATGCTTATCAGACCTGTCGTCTAGCTTTATCGACTGATGAAAAAGCGTCATGAAGGGATTTTAACTTTTGTTTCGCTAGATACTAGCCTACATGTGATAGATTTAATAAGATATTTATATCTATACATAAGCATTAATATAGAGAGAAACAGATTTACGAATAATTCTGTTTTTGTTTTTTTTTGTTAATGTTTTTAAGGCTTTATTATGCAAAAACGGTGCCGGCCAAGTATCTGGAAACAAGAAAGCGTCAAGAAAAAAAAATGACAATTTCCACACGTATTTTTTTCTGGATTTCTGACATATGCAAAGATCCACATATCATTATGGGTTCAATTTGCTCATTTATAATACTTCTGGGGAAAATAAATCTACTTCGGACCCTTATGGTTAAAGGAAAAGTTCCATCTTCTGCCGGTTGTTTGCTTACCAGGAAAAAGCGACAAGAAAATATATCACGGCCGAAATCGTTAATTACTTTTACTCAGTTTGAGTAATTTAAGTTGAATTACTCAATGGCTCGCGGGCTATGAAACTGATAAAATCAATTAGCGTGTATTTCTTCATGGCACCGCCAATTTCTTTCTTTTCCTTCCTTTATTTTCATTTTCTTTATTTCTTTCTTTCGTTCCTCTCTTTTTTCTCTTTCTTATATAGTAACAAATAAGTGCACTAATTTGAGATATTTCTTTCTTTTTTTTTCCTAAAAAGATTTGTTGTGGGTTTTGTTTGTTTGATTTGAGGTTAAACGTCCCCGTCAACACTGTATAGGTCATTTTGGAGACGTTGCTTCCAATTTTGTGGGATTTTTACCCGAGATTGAGATGAAATGACATCTCAAGCCCTGTCCGTTGCAGAACTTAGCGTCTCACATGTGAGCCGAGCGAGGCTCAGGTCAAAATTATATAGGCGTGTTTTCGTGATGCTTGTCGCCTTTTTAGCTCGGGGACCGTGTTTCAGCTCTCGACGTTATTGTGCGTTTTTTTTTTTTTTTTTTCATTTTTTTTTTCTTACCAGCTGATTATCTACTTTGCAATTTAATGCCTGAAATGGATATATGATTTTGATGGTTCTTCATCTTTTTGTAGTCGCCATTTAACCTTCTTGTCGCTTTTTCATGGACTCATGAAGTTTCGTGTCGCTTATTCAGAACTTATTTTATCGGGCGGTTTGCATGCTTTCGTACCCCATGGTGCGTCTACTACGGATTGTATGCATAAAATGCATACCATAATATGTTCCATACACTTCATGACGCTTCTTGTTACCGCTTCAACTGTGAAAAATCTTCTTGTCGCTTTTTCTAGCACTCAAATCGCACCGTAATTTCTTCATGTCGCTTTTTCACCACTCAAGATGCTTGTGCGGTTTGCCTTTCTTCTTGCATCATGTTAGTCTTCTACATATTTCAATGCCTTTAATACATATTGCATATAAGAGACATAAATATATATGACTTCAATTCGAGAAAAACAAGACTTATATATGACATTTACTCTTTGTCAGTCGCAACATTTTCTTGTCGCTTTTTCTCAACCGAACGTGGTTACGCACGCGATTTTTATTTTTTATTTTACACAAGAAAATGCAATATTTCTGGAACTATTCAAACCTGATCCTTTGAAATACTTAATTTATTTATGAATTCATAAAAAAATCTAATATAGGAATGTATATTTCGAATGGAATATGATCATGACGCTTCTTGTCGCTTCTTGACGCTTCTAGTCGCTTCTTGACGCTTCTTGTCGCTTTATAGTGAGACCCACAAGAAGCGCTAAATTAAACGGTAACAAGACGTCTCGCCCCAAGTGGTTTCGGTTTACAGAGGTTTCGCCACCCAACAAGTTCACCATCGGAGGTTTCGCCACCATGAGGTTTCGCCACCAGGAGGTTTCGCCCCACGGGAGGTTTCGCCACTCAGAGGTTTCGCCATCGAAAATGGATATTTGAGTCGAAAATACAAACTATGCCTTAACTTATTTATTATTATAACCAGTGTAACGTAGCTTACACCGATATTGAGGACATTTTCAACGAAAGACAACGAAACAATGAAATCAAACTAAATAAAAGAAAACCAATTTCAAGTATTAGCTAAGCGTGTTAATTAAAATAAAGCAAACTTTTTGCAGCAATATATCTATACAAATACAGAAAAAAAACTCTCATAATTAAAGTTATTTAAAGATCAGCTTGATCGCATTAAATCTCAGAATAATGGTAAAAAAGTTTCCGCAGTACATGTCTTAGGTAACTTCAACTTCAGAGAGATTGTTTGGCCAGATAGGCTCAGCAAACAAGGCACGATGCTGAGTCCGTCAGATGGACAAATGTTGGTTGCAATCCCTACTCGAGATAGGAACACTTTGGATTTGATTCTTACAACTTTGCCAGGACAGTTTGGGGATATTCAATCCCCCGATAGACTAAGTGATCATGATATTGTCTCTGGATTTTTGAAAATCTTCATACCACCTATAAAGAAAACTCGTAGAAAGTAGAAATAAAACAAAGATCAGGAATCAATACAATTAACTTACTCCACCCACCAAAGACACCAAAGGGAAAGAAACACAAACATTAAGCGACCAGATCATAATGGAAACCTAAACAAAGGAAGGTCATAAGGACAGTTACTTTCCCACAAAATGGCCATATGACCATCCAAAATAAAAAGACACAAGTGATACACACAGTAAGTAACAAACAACATCATAAATAAACCGCCGCAGAAGAACCGCCTTGGAACGGTCAGTTCCACATGGGGGCTTAAATCGATTTTACGTGGCCACAATCCTCGCCCTTACTTCCGTCGCGATTCAGACAAATAATTTGTTCAATCCGCACGAAAGCCTCCAAACTCATCAGTGCAACATCTCCGTGAACACAAATAATCAAAGAACTACAGAGGTGAGACAACGGTGAGGTGCCGACAGCAAGAAACCACTGAGATGCTGGAGCAAAAGAAAACCAACAGTTAGACTCCGATGGGCCCAACCAGAGACAGAGCATCAGGCACCAACCAACGTTACCTTGAATTAGATCTCTCTAATTCTCAATAAGCCTTTACGTTGGAACCGTCATAGAATCTGAGGTCTGACCCACCGGCGTGCAATTAAAGAGAGAAGCAAAGTTGCCAACCATGATTGGGTTAACTACCATGCATGCAGTCTGTCGTATAACATCCATGTTGTACCCAATCTTTTAATATCGAAGAATGATTTTACGAAATTGGGTGCTGAAGTCATTGCGGTTATATATCTTTCTGAATTTATATATTAAGTCACCATAAAATTCGGGTTCCGATAGACCATGTGGCAGAAGAGATTTAAGTCCAATATTGAATTTTGAAATTAAATCAGAATGGCGTCTATAAAATTTTGAAAAGGCTTTGCATAGTTTATGGTACCGATAACCCTGATTAAGAAGTTTAGCCGTTAATAATCTATTACGAGTGTTGAACTCAGTTCCATGACCACATACTCTAGCAAATCGAATTAAATGCGAAATATAAACGCCATAGGATGGCGCATGAGGAACATCACCATCCAAAAAAGGAAAATTTACAATCTCAAAATCAAAGTCATCGCGTTTATCATAAATTTTGCACGAAACAAACCCATCTACAATAGACAGATGTAAATCCAAAAACGGGGCCTCGGTATCAGAAAAAATTGCTTTAATTAACTGAAGTTCTGGGGGGTAAATCTGACTGATCAAACCATCGAAATAGGTATTATCAATATTTAATAAATCATCTAAATGTCTAGAAGTGGAGCTAAAAGCTTCAATAATTTCAGATTGGTTATCAATGGAAAGCGACAACATGAAAAGTAGAAGTAAAACAAAGATCAGGAATCGATACAATTAACTTACTCCACCCACCAAAGACACCAAAGGAAAGAAAAACAAACATTAAGCGACCAGACCATAATGGAAACCTAAACAAAGGAAGGCCATAAGGACAGTTACTTTCCCACAAAAATGGCCATATGGCCATCCAAAATAAAAAGACACAAGTGATACACACAGTAAGTAACAAACAACAACATAAATAAGTCTCTTTCATAACAATACAAGAACAGATCAGCCACAAGAGGTGCGCAATTCGTACCCATCGGAATACCCACAATTTGTCTAAATAACTTAAATAATGGGGTTGTGGATTTTCCTTTTTTGGATGGTGATGTTCCTCATGCGCCGTCCTGTGACGTTTGTGTTTCGCGGTTGATTCGATTTGCTAGATTGTGTAGTCATGTAACTGGCTTCGGCACTCGTAGTGGATAGTTGACGGCTAAGCTTCTTGATCAGGGTTATCGGTACCATGAACTACGCAGGGCCTTTTCGGGGTTTTGTAACCGCTATTCTGGTTTAGTTTCGAGGTTCGATGTTGGACTTGGATCTCTTTTGCGGCGGGGTCTGTCGGAGCCTGAATTTTGTGGTGGCTTGGTGTGTGGATTCAGAGGGGTGTGTAACCGCAACGACTTTAGCACCCAATTTCGTAAAATCATTCTTCGATATAAAAGGATTGGGTGCGGCATGGGTGTTGTGCGACAGACTGCGTGCATGGTGGTTGGCCCAGTCGCGGTTGGCAGCTTTGCTTCCCTCTTTGATTGCACGCCGGTGGGTCAGGCCTCAGATTCTATGACGGTTCCAACGTAAAGGGTTATTGGGAGTTAGAGAGATCTAATTCAAGGTAATGTCGGTTGGTGCCTGATGCTCTGTCTCTGGTCGGGCCCATCGGAGTCTAACTGTTGGTTTTCTTTTGCTCCAGCATTTCAGTGGTTGTTTACTGTCGAGTCCTCTCCGTTGTCTCACCTCTGTGTTTCTTTGATTATTTGTGTTCACGGAGATGTTGCACCGATGAGTTAGGAGGCCTTCATGCGGACTGAACAAATGATTTGTCTAAATCGCGACGGAAGTAAGGGCGAGGATTGTGGCCACGTAAAATCGATTTAAGCCCCCTAGTGGAAATCTTTCCACTGACCGTTCCAACGCAGTTCTTCTGTGGCGATTTATTTATGTTGTTGTTTGTTACATTTTACTTTTCGTCCTTTGAGATCATCGTGAATATTCTGAGAAATCAGAAATAAATCATCATTGGTTTAGACTCATTCTAGACAGGTTTTTAATTATTTGGACCCCTTTTAGATTTATATCAGTCTTTGAGTAGACTGCCTATTCGAAATTCGCAAAATTGTAGTACGTTTCCTCTGGCTTTCTTTGCCGGATCATTACAGGGTCACTGATGAGGCTTTATTAGCCGAAACTACGTAGTATGGCCCATCTTCTTTCTTATGAATGTTTTCATTGCTCTTAAAGGAACTCATTTTTGATTTTTATTTACTGTGTGTATCACTTGTGTCTTTTTATTTTGGATGGCCATATGGCCATTTTGTGGGAAAGTAACTGTCCTTATGGCCTTCCTTGTTTAGGTTTCCATTATGGTCTGGTCGCTTAATGTTTGTGTTTCTTTCCCTTTGGTGTCTTTGATGGGTGGAGTAAGTTAGTTGTATCGATTCCTGATCTTTGTTTTACTTCTACTTAGTACAGAATCTAATATAAATATTGTCAAGTAGAAAGGTGAGGGCATCACACACTTTCTGACATGACCAAAGTGTATAATTCTTATGCTCTTTAGAAGTGAAAAATGCATTTCTGACATTACATGCAGGATAGAGAGAATCTTATCTGTGAAAAAAAACCATTCAATTAAATCATTAAGCTTTTCTTTTATAAGATTATGAGGAAGTGTAGTGTAAAGAGTGGAAAAATCGTAAGTAGACAGACTTGAAGCACGAAAATGTCTGGATTTCAATTTATTTAAAGTAGAAGTAAAACAAAGATCAGGAATTGATACAATTAACTTACTCCATCCATAAAAGACACCAAAGGGAAAGAAATACAAACATTAAGCGACCAGACCATAATGGAAACCTAAACAAAGGAAGGCCATATGGACAGTTACTTTCCCACAAAATGGCCATATGGCCATCCAAAATTAAAAGACACAAGTGATACACACAGTAAGTAACAAACAACAACATTAATAAATCGCCACAGAAGAGCCGCCTTGGAACGGTCAGTGGAAGATTTCCACTGGGGGGCTTAAATCGATTTTACGTGGCCACAATCCTCGCCCTTACTTCCGTCGCGATTTAGACAAAAAATTTGTTCAGTCCGCATGAAGGCCTCCTAACTCATCAGTGCAACATCTCCGTGAACACAGAAATCAAAGAACCACAGAGGTGAAACAACGGTGAGGACTCGACAGCAAGAAACCACTGAAATGCTGGAGCAAAAGAGAACCAACAGTTAGACTCCGATGAGCCCGACCAGAGACAGAGCATCAGGCACCAACCAACATTATCTCTTTAATTTTCAATAAGCCTTTACGTTGGAGCCGTCATAGAAGGCTGTGATTTGATTGTATAGATTCCTGATCATTGCCTCCACTTCTTTTATGAGATTTCAACCCGTTAAATGCAATATTATGCAGATAACTAGGAAAAGAATAAATAAAATTGAGGCTTCTTACACATTAGAGGGAACGGTCCTCGAAAATGTGAACTATAAAGTGACATGAAAAAGCGACAACAAGAAATAACGGGGCGATTTGTGTACTGAAAAAAGCGATAAGAAGATATGGCGGTATGACCCAAAACTAAAGATAGATTTTGGGTGCTTGTTTGAGGCGGGATGACCCAAAACTAAAGATAGATTGTAGGTACTTGTTGAATGCCCCTTGTGAGGCGGTGCTAATGAGTATCCACAAACTATGGTTCTGAGGGGAGTTTACATATGTATCCATTACATGGACCTGTTGACATCATGAAAAAGCGACAAGAAGAGGTAACTTGGCGATGTGAGTACTAAACAAGTGACTAGAAGATTTTGCGGGGGGACCAAAATTATAGATAGATAAGATAGATTGCGGGTGCTCATTTGAACAGCCTCTGTGGGCGGTGCTAGTGATTACCCACATATTATGGGTCTTAGTGGGGTTTATATGTGTATCCATTATATGGAATTCGTTTCCCTGACCGTTCCAAGGCGGTTCTTCTGTCGCGGTTTATTTTTGCTATGGATTGTCCTTGGGTGTTTGTGTCGCTTATATTATTTTATTTTGGATAGCCAATGGGCCATTTTGTGGGAAAGTAACTGTCCTTTTGGTTTTCCGCTATTGATGTTTCCATTAGGGTCTGTTGTTTCAAGTTTGTGTTTCTTTCCCTTTAGTGACTCTGATGGCAGCTGTAGGTTAATTGTATCGATTCCTGATCATTGTCTCCACTTCTATTTTGTTGACATGGTTTATAAATATTCCTTCAAGCCCCGATCAAATTTAAATATTATCAGGGCAAGAAGAAGTACTTAACCGTGAGCAGTCCTCTTTAACCTTCTTCTATAAGATACACTCAGGTACGGTGGCAGTTAATAAAGACAAATACTTGACCCCTGTGACAGTTTCAATTCGAACAAGGGCATCAAAAGTAAACAACTCGCAGTGTCAGAGGTACCAGTCCTACAGTGATGCCCTGAATAATTCCTTTTTTTCTTGGACTATTCCCCAGTGGAATAGTCTTCCCTCTTCTCTGGGGAATGCTAAGACTGCAGAGGAGTTCAAAGCCCGTACAGTGTAAGATTGAGACTCAGAGGTATGCGTTTTAGTATACCTCTGTTATTCAGATTGTAAATAGTTTTAAGGACTCATCTAGTAACTTATTTTTTTTTCAGATAAATTCTAAATTTAGCTACGCACCCAACTGAGGTAATGGCCAAATATGACCGACTCGGTATAAGAAGATAGATAGATAGATAGATAGATAGATAGATAGATAGATAGATAGATAGATAGATAGATAGATAGATAGATAGATAGATAGATAGATAGATAGATAGATAGATGGATGGATGGATATATAGATAGATAGATAGATAGATAGATAGATAGATAGATAGATAGATAGATAGATAGATAGATAGATAGATAGATAGATAGATAGATAGATAGATAGATAGATAGATAGATAGATAGATAGATAGATAGATAGATAGATAGATAGATAGATAGATAGATAGATAACCGATAAAATTGAAACAATTAAGAAATATTACCATTTTTCCCGGCCTTGGCTTTTATACCCCTCGATTTCGGAAAAATAGTTATTACAAGAAAAAAAAAAAAACGATTTAGAGAGATGAACCTTCGTGCAGTTATCAAATATGTTATTCATAATAATTTTATGCCAAACTGAATACAATATATATCTTCATTGTGACAAGAGCGTGATAGCTCAGTGGTTAGTGCACTTGCCTCTGATGCTAGAGGTCCCGGGTTCGATCCCCGGCAGCGGCGATAAAATTTCGGTGTCCGAACACGCTCCATTGGCATCATTTGCAGGGAAGAATGTCATCAAGTGCACCGTCCTTCGGATCGGGACGTTAACTGGAGCCCCCCTGTGCAGGGAGAACCATTCCCTGTGCAGGTTAAAGATCCCTACCGTAATTATATGATTACTGTGTAGGCTTTCATCCTGCAAACCTGGAGTGTATGTAATGTACACCTGCGGTAATGGTCAAATGTGACCGACGCAGTATCAGTAGATAGATAGATAGATAAGAGACGAACTATAAAATCTTTGGATCGGCATTTTGGCTCGGCCTGGCCTTGGCTTTTATACCCGACTGTTTTCTTGCCGCTGAGTACTTGACTAGGCTAAGCTTTAAGGGCGTCTAAGTCAATTATATGTTGATATATCGCAGAGCATTGTAAATGTCATATATGATCAAATCTGCCTCATATAAAATTTCGGTGTCCGAACACGCTCCATTGGCATCATTTGCAGGGATGAATGTCATTAAGTGCACCGTCCTTCGGATCGGGACGTTAACTGGAGGCCCCCTGTGCAGGGAGAACCATCCCCTGTGCAGGTTAAAGATCCCTACCGTAATTACATGATTACTGTGTAGGCTTTCATCCTGCAAAACTGGAGTGTATGTAATATACACCTACGGTAATGGTCAAATGTGACCGACGCAGTATCAGAAGATAGATAGATAGATATATATATATATGAAAAAATGTTTTAAAACGTTCGTGTCGCTTCTTGTCGCTTAATAGTGATACCGCCTAAATCGTTTTTTTCTTCTTCCGGTCGGACTTTTCCGGTGAAAAAAAAAAAGATGTTAGCCGACTGTCTATTGATTGTTTTTATATCAATCTGTACAGCCTTTTTGGGCGAAGGTTTGTTATTTTTTAATTTAAATGACTTTATGACAAACTTTTTATCACAGGTGAATGGCGGGGGAAAGGATGGACTTGAATTGGAAGGCAGGAAAATCCGATGTCATGAGATTTCGCGGAATAAAATTCTTAACGCGTTCCCACAGGGCACAGCCTGAGGTAACAAGACGTTTCGCCCCCAAGACGTTCCTCCTTGGTCGTTTTCCCTCTAGTCGTTTCGCCCCCCCCCCCCCCCCCCCCCCCCCCCCCCCCCCCCGCTTTTCAGCTCCCAGTCACTTCGCCCCCCCAAACCCTAGAAACGATGTCGTTTCGACAAATGGGCTTTTTTTTTAATTTTTGTTAGATTTGCCCATATTGACGAAACGATGCGCTGCATTCAAGGTAACGCTGCAAATACTAATTCGTAAATTCATAAATGTCTGTAGCTTACACAGTAACCTTATGTTGTCCTCTTTCACATTATTACCTTATGTTCAATGTTTATTCGCTGTAGTCATAATACGCCGACTAAATACTTTTCTATAAAATTTCCAGATCGACTTCAGCCATTTTGATAAATAAACAAACTTCCTCTTAATTCGCGACACGAATACAATAATGCGTTAATCAGAAAATCCGGTATCGGTGGATGTACTTTCCGGTACCAATCAATACACGTCATGTAATTTCCACCGCTACTAGGAATTGAACCGGGGCCCAGAGGCAAGTGCACTTGCCGAGCTACCACGACTCACGACATTACTTTTTTTTTTTTTTTGCCGTCGTTGACAGGTCCGTCGAGCTGCTGTTCTCTAGACCTTCGTAACCTGAACCTGAGTTTTTAACAAATATATACAAATCGGTGATGCCAACTGAAGTGGAGGATGAACCCTTTTTTTTAAAGCAGCATCTTCCTCTGTCCGCCCAGGTACAAAACTAAACCAACCATGTCCAAGAAGTACTGAAGTCCTAGTAACAGTACCTATTGGGGTCAAGGCGAGATTGACCCCCCCCCCCACAAAAAAAAGATAGACACCCAAATAAAGATCGTTCGTGGTGGGGATGCGGTGGGTGAGATAGGGTAGGGGGGAGTGGGTAGGAGTAGGGTTGGGTAGGGTAAGGTAGGGCGAGTAGGGTAGATAAGGGTAAGGGTGGGTAGGGATTAGGTTGGGTGTGGTAGAATTGTGTAGTGTATGGATGGTGGGTGTGACAGGGTAGGGTAGAGGCGGTGAGGCGTAGGGGAGGGCGGAGTCGAATGGCGTCAGTTTGGATAGGATAGGTTATTTGTTGGTTAAGGTAGGTCGGGTTGAGGTAGGGTAGTGTCGGATGTTGTACGTGTTGAGGCGGAGTGGGTAGAGGTGGGGGTGGGGAGGCTTTAGGTAAGTGTTGGGCCAGGAGGGTATAGGCCTGGTGGAGTTGGGTGGAGATCGTTTAGTCGAGACTCCCAGTCTTAACAAAATGTACATTTGTAACTAGTAAAGTATGGCAGGTTCCGAATAATGAGACTAAAGTTTTAACTAATATATTCGCTTCAAATGTTGTCCCAGTGATTATATGTAACTGTCAGTTTATGTCCATCGTCCACAGGCCTAAGAGAAACATTGATAGATGCATAATAAAAACCCTCTGCTTTTGAAGAGAACCTTAGAAAGCATGTTTATGTTTGCAATTAAACTTTGCCGAAAGATTTTGTACTGAAGAAAATAGCGAAGTTCTATTTATACTTTACAATTTCGAAAAAAATAAAAATCTGGCCCTGAAATCATGAAGAGCCCATACTTTTACTTTGTGGTGTATTCTTTGCTTACCGCCCCGCCCATCGGGGCTTGGAGAAATAAATTGGGCTGCATATTTGCTGCCACGCAGTGTTGAAATAAATTAGATAACCCGCTTAAAATAAGCAACGTCTCCAAAATGACCTAAATAGTGTTGACGGACGTTTTAAACCTCAAATCAAACAAAAAAGTATTCTTTGCTTCCAAAGGCTAACACGATTTTACGTTTTAAACCTCAAATCAAAAAAAAAAAATATTCTTTCCTTCCAAAGGCTTAACTCGATTTTTTTTTTTTTTTTTTTTGCATATATCTTTGCGGCTACTTTTTTATCCATATGATTGATACATGATTTTTCAGATACTCTTTTAATTTAGACAATTTTGTTGCTTAAGTAAACACATTTATTTGTCCTCCATAACACTTTATGAATGTACGAAACGTCAAAATAAACAGCATCCTAGATTCGTCCTCTGCATGTTTCGCAACTGAACCATTTCGGCCTTGCATCATGTAAGGTATAATGGTTCAGAATCAGAATCAGAATCAGAATTGTTACTGGTGACACGTCAAATGACATTCATACACCAGGACCTGTGATGTGGGAAGTTAGTCCCTAGCTCTAACCAAAGAGGTAAATTTAGCTACACAATCATCAGCACCTTCAGCTGTCGAAATAATCGAATCGGGAAGGGCATTCCAATCTCTAATGGTTCTGGGGAAGAACGACTCTTTATAAATGTCAGTTCTTGCGCTAAGGGTCTGAAACGCCAACGAATGGTGATTTCTACAGTGTCTAGCTGGGGGAACAAGGTCATCTGTTGGAATGCTGACAGCACCCTTTAGACCTTTGTATAAAAGGATTAGCCTACTGTCTTTTCTCCTTTTCTTGAGAGACTCCCATTTTAATTTTCCAAGTATTCCAGTCCAGACCTGGGGTAATTGTATTCTGTATTCTTATTCGAATACTATTTGAATACATTTTTGAGTATTCGTGAAGTATTCTGTATTCGTGGATTTTTTAGAATAAAAGTATTTGTATTTGTATTCGAATACATTTCAAAAGTCATGTATTCATGAATAGTTTTATGAATACATTATGAATATTTTTGTTCTTTACAGGAAAAAAAATAATTGAAACATTACAAATGTTTTAATTGATGTGACTAAAGTCCTTGAACTGCTCATGTAGGAACTTCTGAAATTTCTATTAGATGGTTTAATGCAATACATAACAGAAATCCAAGAATATTAATTGATATATTTGACTGCATTGGTGCAAATAAAAGCTTTTAAGATGACAAACATTTCATTATTATGAATATATTGCTTTTAAAGTGACTGACATTTAATTTGTTGACTGAGAGGTGTGAAAAACAGAAGAAAATATCATCTGTTTTCAATTAGATATATTTTTTTTTTATTCAGAGACACTTCAATCACAAATAACTCACAATCATGGCCCACCACTATGGCACATGATTATTTCTAGTCTGTTCTTACAAATGTATCCATTTGTTAATACCTGATGTTTTAGACTGAAGTGTGCTGATTGCATAAAATAATTTCTGCTAACCATTTATCTCCAGTGAACTTTTCAATTTGTATTATTAGACAGGTCAATTTCAATTTAAGAGGGTTTGCTTACTTTTATTATTTTTGCAAAACTGTATGATCTTTCGAAAATTAGAAAGTACTGTACACTTTGATCAGACACTATATTCTGTGACATATGATGTGAATCTATACACTGTCAAGGTCCCTTTTAAGGGACTTTAGGCATTGATGTGTAAATTTATGAAGCTACCTGTATGTCATCTTCCAATAGATTGCCTCAGGGTAGAAAGATAGGGGCAAGACATGGTGTTTTACCATATGCATGCCAAAGTAAAAACCTACAATTTACCCACATGTATGTAATTCCAAATACTGGTAAATTGATGAGCTTTGTCTGATAAGAACATTCTCCCTGTTGATAACATATTAAAAATCATACACCAAAAAAAAAAATTGCCTAAGTAGTAAAATGAAAGTGAAGGCAATCTGAAAACTGAAATCCCAAAAGTATAAATAGAAGACAATAGGCAAACTGATTATTTTATTATGTGCTGGCCACCTTTGACACTTGTTTCTCACAAGAAAAAGAACACAATAATGACCCTTATTTAGTTTTAGCAGTATATGAATTGATAATACAAAAACATGCTGGCTATATACAAATAATTTGTAAATTTTATCGCCAAACATCACAAATTTTAAGATGAAAAATTGTGATATTTTTCTTATTTCTGCTCAAAATATAGATTGTGGGTACTTGTTGTAACTGCCTCATTTTAATCACAGACAAAATCCCCATCCTCCGACAACCCCCCCCCCTCCCCCCGCCCCTGACAAAATCTCCCCCACCGTTTGATAGGTGGACAAAATCCCTTTGGACATAATCCCAGCTGCTGTTTGTGAAGGTGGACAAAATCCCCCACATGCACAATTACTGATTTTTGAAAATCAATTTGTATGTATATGTATCGTTTTAAAAACTGCACATTCCAAATCATATTTGGAATATCATAGCTATATTGGTGCTAATGGAGAAATTATTGCAACAAGCAGCTACAACAGGTGACAAAATACAGAACAGTATATCGAATCATCAATATGACTAAATTCTAACAATGAATAAGAACATTAAAAATGAAACAAAGTACTTCTTTAGTCATGGCAAGAGATTTAATTCATTGAACTGACTTAATAGCATAATGTGTATTTACATCATGAAATTTATAAAGAAATGTGTTAAAAAGTCATCACAATAATCGAGCAGAATTTTCAAAAGTGATAGATTATCCAAATGAGGCGGTTCTAATGAGTACCCACAATCTATATGTTAGAGCTGAAATAAAAAAAATGGGTTTACTGTATAAAAGTGGGGTTCAAGGGGGTCAGATTTATATAGGTGTTTATGTGATGTAATGTAATTCATCAATCATTAGCTTTTGATTGATAAATGCTGCAGACACTACAAATGACCTGTGTCATACAAGATCCTGCACACCTTCATTGATTGTGTCTTAAATTGTTCTAGAGAAAACAAAAAGATGTGTATATATCTGTCGATGACCCAAACATTACTACAGTCACCAGGTGTTTTTGTTTTGTATAAGTCCTCCATTTTGATTGAAATGTATTCAAAAGTATTCTAAAAGTATTTGAATACATTTGCAAAGTATTTGTATTCTCATTCGAATACATTCATAAAAAATGTATTTTTATTTGTATTCTGTATTCGTGAAATGCAAAGTATTTGTATTTGTATTCAAATACTTTTGAAAGTATTCGACCCCAGGCCTGTTCCAGTCATGCTCCCAGTTTCAAAGCAGTAATTGCCTGTTATAAATCTAGCAGCTCTATTCTGAACGTTCTCAATTTCATCGTTAAGGACCACTCCACTGGGGTCCCAGATACAACTACCATATTCCAAGATTGGGCGAACAAGACCTCTATATGCTGCCTCTTTTACATCCTGAGGGCACTGATGAAGATTTCGCCTCAGGAAACCAAGCGTTCTATTTGCCTTAGTACACATGTTGCTAATATGAGTATTCCATCTCAAGTTGTGTGAGATTGTCACTCCAAGGTATTTAATGGAGTCCACATTCTCGAGGACCGTTCCCTCTAAGAAGAAAAGAAGCCTCAACTTTATTAGATCTCTTCCTAGTTATCTGCATAATATTGCATTTAACTGGCTGAAATCTCATGCCCCATTTACGTGCCCAACATCCTAATCTATCTATGTCAGCCTGAAGTTTCAATGAGTCATCTGAATCTCTAATTTCCCGGTAACAAACACACTTAACGCAGTCATCTGCGAACAGTCTTATTTCTGAGTCGATGTCAGTGGAAATATCATTGATGTACAGGGAGAACAAAAGTGGACCAAGAACGGTCCCTTGCGGGACTCCCGACCAAAATGGAGCCCACTCCGAAGATTCACCATTAACAACAACCCGCTGTTTTCTGTAGCAAAGAAAGGAATCTATCCATTTGAGGGTCTTTCCCCCAATTCCATAACCAAATAACTTAGTTTTAAGTAGTTCATGAGGAGGGGTGTCAAAAGCCTTCTCGAAGTCCAGAATAAATGTGTCCACCTGCCCCCCTTTGTCCAAGATTTTTGCCCAGTCATTAATAACTGTGCTTAGCTGAGTTTCACAACTGTGCCTTTTCCTAAATGCATGTTGTCTGTCTAACAAAAGTTTATGTTCGTCCAAGTGGGCCATGATGTTCGAGCAGACTATATGTTCCAGTAATTTACACAGAACACAAGTCAGAGACACAGGGCGATAATTACGGGCAAGAGCCCTATCTCCTTTTTTAAAGAGTGGACAGATGTTTGCTAATAGCCATTCTTTGGGGATTTCACCCGTATCAAGAGACTGTTGAAACAAGTGTGCAAAAACTGGACCCAACTCATTTGCTAGTTCCTTCAGGACTCTAGGATGAAGCTCATCAGGTCCTAAGGCCTTACTGGGGTTTAAGCCTTGAAGTAATTTGATCACTCCTGCAGCTGTCACAACAATATTATTCATGAATGGGGCCGATCTTCCAGTCAATGGAACCTCCGTGAACTCAGTTTTATTAAACGCATCATTGAATTGACCAACTAGTTCCTCTGCCCTTTCAGAGTCTGATTCAGCAACCCCGTCCCCTCCCCTTTTATTAAGGGGCGGGATACCTTGCCTGTCTTTCTTCTGGCTATTAATATATCTGTAGAAGTCTCTGGGATTTGCCTTTACATCACCTACCAAGTTATTCACATACAAATCATGCTGATTTTTTTTATATCAAACTTGATTTCACGTCTCAAGTTTTCAAATTTTGTCCGGAGTTTACCACTTCCCGTCTTTTTTGCCTTTGCATGAATCTTATTCCTTCTGCGAATTTTCCTTCTTATCTCTGGAGTGATCCAGGGAATAGAAGATACAGTCCTACTAGTTTTTGAGGGGATATGATTTTCGGCCGAAGTATGAATGAAAGAAGTTATCAAATCAAAATTCTCCTGTACAGACCGAGCATCTGAATGACCATTAAATTAATTCTCCTCTGCAAATCTGAGTGCATCCTTCCTCATAGTTTCATAGTCACCTTTCTGATATGAGTACACCTTCCTCCGAGGTTTCTTTATTGGTGGGATGTGAATTTTTAAATATCCGGAGACAACATCAGAATCAGAATCAGAATCAGAATTGTTACTGGTGACACGTCAAATGACATTCATACACCAGGACCTGTGATATGGGAAGTTAGTCCCAAGCTCTAACCAAACATGTAAACTTAGCTACACAATCCTCAGCACCTTCAGCCGTCAAAATAATAGAATCGGGAAGGGCATTCCAATCTCTAATGGTTCGGGGGAAAAACGATTCTTTATAAATATCCGTTCTTGCAGTAAGGGTCTGAAACGTCATTAAATGGTGTTTTCTACAGTGCCTAGCCGGGGGAACAAGGTCATCTGTTGGAATGCTGGCAGCACCCTTTAGACCTTTGTATAAGAGTATGAGCCTACTGTCTCTTCTCCTTTTCTTGAGAGACTCCCATCTTAATTTTCCTAGAATTCCAGTCATGCTCCCAGTTTCAAAGCAATAATTTCCAGTTACAAATCTAGCAGCTCTATTCTGAACTTTTTCAATTTCTTCATTAAGGACCATTCCTCTTGGGTCCCAGATGCAACTACCTAATTCCAAGATTGGGCGAACATGTCCCCTGTATGCTGTCTCTTTCACATCCTGAGGACACTGATGAAGATTACGCCTCAGGAAACCAAGTGTTCTATTCGCCTTTGTACACATATTGCTAATGTGTGTATTCCATCTCAAATCGTGAGTGATTGTCACACCAAGGTATTTAATGGAATTCACATTTTCGAGGACCGTTCCCTCTAAGGTGTAAGAAGCCTCAACTTTATTAGATCTCTTCCTTGTTATCTGCATAATATTGCATTTAACTGGTTGAAATCTCGTGCCCCATTTTCTGGCCCAACATCCTAATCTATCTATGTCAGCCTGTCTATTTCAGTGAGTCATCTGTATCTCTAATTTCCCGGTAACAAACACAGTCATCTGCGAACAGTCTTATTTCTGAGTCAATGTCAGTGGAAATATCATTGATGTACAGGGAGAACAATAGAGGACCAAGAACAGTCCCTTGTGGGACTCCAGACAAAACTGGCGCCCATACTGAAGATTCACCATTAACAACAACACGCTGTTTTCTGTAGCAAAGGAAGGAATCTATCCATTTAAGAGTCTTCCCACCGATTCCATAACCAAATAATTTGGATTTAAGTAGTTCATGACGAGGGGTGTCAAAAGCCTTCTCAAAGTCCAGCATAAATGTGTCCACCTGCCCCCTTTGTCCAGGATTTTTGCCCAATCATTAATAACCGTGCTCAACTGAGTTTCGCAACTATGCCTTTTCCTAAATGCATGTTGTCTGTCAGACAAAAGTTTATGTTCATCCAAGTGGGCCATGATGTTTGAGCAGTCTATGTGTTCAAGCAATTTACATAGAACACAGGTCAGTGACACCGGGCGATAATTACGAGCAAGAGCCCTGTCCCCTTTTTTGAAAAGTGGACAGATGTTCGCTAGGAGCCATTCTTTGGGAATTTCACCCGTATCGAGAGATTGTTGGAAAAGATGAGCAAAAACTGGACCTAACTCGTTTGCAAGTTCCTTCAGGACTCTAGGATGAAGCTCATCAGGCCCTAAAGCTTTATTCAAGCCTTTAAGTAACTTGATCATTCCCGCAGAGGATACAACAATATTTTCCATGAAAGGGGCCGATCTTCCAGTCAATGGAACCTCGTTGAACTCAGTTTTATTAAATGCATCATTGAATTGACCAACCAATTCCTCTGCCCTTTCAGAGTCCGATTCAGCGACCCCGTTCCCTCCTCTTTTATTAAGGGGTGGGATACCTTGCCTATCTGTCTTCTGGCTATTGATATATCTGTAGAAGTCTCTGGGATTCGCCTTTACATCACCTACCAAGTTATTTACATACTGATCATGCTGATGTTTGATGTCATTTTTAATTTCTCGTCTCAAGTTTTCAAATTTTGCTCTGAGTTTACCACTTCCCGACTTTTTTGCCTTAGCATGAATCTTATTTCTCCTCCGAATTTTTCTTCTTATTTCTGGTGTGATCCAAGGAATTGAAGATACAGACCTACTAGTTTTGGAGGGGATATGATTTTCGGACGAAGCTTGAATGAAAGACTTTATCAAATCAAAGTTCTCCTGGTCACTTAGTTTATCTGGGGAATGAATGTCTTCGAATTGTCCTGGCAAAGTCGTAAGGATCAGATCCAATGTGTTCTTATCACGAGTTGGGAAGTTAACAATTTGTTCGAGACCATGATCGTTCATAATGTCAATTAATATTTGTCCTTCCGACTGACTCAGCATTGTGCCTTGTTTGCTGAGCCTGTCGGGCCAAGCAATGTCTCTGAAGTTGAGGTCACCATGTACAGCCGGGAGTTTTTTACCCTTATGCTGCAATTTAATGCAATCCAGTTGGTCTTTAAACAACTGGAAGTTTTCGATTGTACCATTTGGTGGTCGATACCAACTTGCTACGAAGTGGGAAGTTTTATTTGCAAAAACCTTAACCCAGACCGATTCGGTGTCATTTTCAAGTTCCATGATGGTTCGTGTCTGGCTGACCTGAAGCGTGATACTATATAATTTGTGTTTGTTTTGAGTGTGTCAGTAGTATCTGATTTCATTTTAATGCCAAAATACTATTTCATATCATTAAAAAATCTATTTATTGCAAATTAACTTTACATGGCGCTTTACTTGAAAACCATTTGACTGACTATTTATTCGTGGCATACATTAGTATGACGAACGGGAACCAGTGAAAAATCAACAAAGATGGCTGACATACCGAAGCGGGGAAGGTAGCACTTTTAAAAAGAATGTACACAACCTTTCAGAGGTCAGTTCTTGTCAAAGGAACGATTGCGGTGGAAAGAGAAAACATCAAACTAATTTTGTATCAGTATTATTGTCTAAGGAAACACATCAAAGTCTTGAAATTGATGTCAACGTGAATCACGTTTCCTTTGCAGTATTGTAGAGACTTTAGTGTCTCACTACCGAGTATTGTTACTCGGTAGTGATCTCATTTCTACCCAAACCCTAGCCGTTTTGCCCCCCAAACCATTTCCCCAAGTCGTTCTGTATAAAATGAACTGAGAGAGACAGAGAGAGAGAGCATGTAGTTTGAATGGAAATGTTCATTAGGATTAATGATAAGTATTACCTGTTTTGATCAATACCAGGTCGGGTATAAAAAACCAAGGCCGGGCCGAGCTGCCGAGTCAAAAATGCCGATCCGAAGATTTTATATTTCATCTCTAGTTTTAATTAAGATATATATTGTACTTCAAGTCAGTTGGGTATCAAATTATTATAAATAACATATTTGATAACTGCACGAAGGTTTATGTCTCAACATTGTTTTCTTGTGATAACCGTTTTTCCGAAATCGAGGGTATTACTGCCAAGGCCGGGGAAAATGATAATATTTCTTAATTTCTTGCAAATTTACAGGTTAAAGTACTTCTTTTGGTCCTGAAAATATTGAATTTGATTATTGTCATCATTTATCCAAAGAAAATTATAACTAAAATATTAGGCTACCTTAACTTATTTAATTTTCTTATTATGCCCCAACACATCAAAGAAGTTGGAGGGGCATATTGCTTCTTCTGCGTTCGTCCATCTGTTACGCTTTTGATTCACAGCATAACTTAAGAACTGTGTATACTAGGGTTTTGAAATTTCATATATGGATTCCTCGTGGAAAATTAGGGGACACATTTTTTTTTTCTCGTTCAGATTATGCCCCTTTCAAGAGTTATTGCCCTTTGAAACTTTTTTGATAAAATCTTGTCAGCAGAATATCTCAAAAACTATAAGAGCTAGAGCCTTGAAAGTTGGTGAATAGATTGGTGGTGATGAGTAGATGACCTGATTAACTTTTGATTTCATTCCCAAAAATACTTCATGAGTTATGGCCCTTTGTCACTTTGGGTATTTTTACATTGTACCTCTATGTGCTTTGTGATGCATTGCATAACTTTATAACCGTGTATGCTAGGGTTTTGAAATTTCATGTATGGATTCTTCATGGAAAATTAGGGGACACATTTTGTTTCTCGTCTGGATTATGCCCCTTTCAAGAGTTATTGCCCTTTGAATGTTTTTAGATAAAATCTTGTCAGCAAAATATCTCATAAACTGTAAGAACTAGAGCCTTGAAAGTTGGTGAATAGATTGGTGGTGATAAGTACATGACCTGATTAACTCTTGACTAAATTCCGAAAAATACTTGATGAGTTATGGCCCATTGTCACTTTGGGTATTTTAACATTGTACCTCTGTATGCTTTGTGATGCATTGCATAACTTTATAACTGTGTATGCTAGGGTTTTGACATTTCACACATGGATTCCTCATGGAAAATTAGGAGCCGCATATTTTTTATGTATAGCTTCATGGAAAATAAAGGGACACATATTTTTTTCTCATCCAGATTGTGCCCCATTCAAGAATTATTGCCCTTTGAAATTTTTTTGATAAAATCTTGTCAGCAAAATATCTAAAAAATTATAAGAGCTAGAGCCTTGAAAGTTGGTGAATAGATTGATGGTGATGAGTAGATGACCTGATTAACTTTTGACTAAATTCCGAAAAATACTTCATGAGTTATGGCCCTTTGTCACTTTAGGTATTTTTACATTGTACCTCTATATGCTTTGTGATGCATAGCATAATTTTATAACCGTGTATGCTAGGGTGAAATTACATATATAGATTCCTCATGGAAAATTAAGGCACGCATATTTTTTTTCTCATCCAGATTGTGCCCCTTTCAAGAGTTATTGCCCTTTGAAATTTTTTTCATGAAATCTTGTCAGCAAAATATCTAAAAAATTATTAGAGCTACAGCCTTGAAAGTTGATGAATAGATTGGTGGAGTAGAGTAGATGACCTGATTATGCTCCCAACTTTGAAAGTTGGGGTGTATATTCCTTCTGGCTTGTTTGTTAGTTTGTTCGTTTGTCACGCTTTCTTGTGCATAGCATAACTTAAGAACTGTTTATGCTAGTGTTTTGAAATTTCATATATGGATTCCTCATGAAAAAATAGTTGACCCGTATTTTTTTTCTTGTCCAAATTATCTCCTCTTTTCAAGTTATTTCCCTTTTAATAAAATAACATAGAAATCTCGTTAGCAAATTATCTGAAAAAGTATTTGAGCTAGAGCCTTGATATTTGGTATACTGATTAAGACTGAGGAGGAGATCACCTGATTAAATTTTCAACCAATTTAATTAAATTTTGTTAGGGTTATGGCCCTTTGCAATTTTTGGCCATTTAATTGTATTGCTTTCTTGTGCATAGCGTAACTTTAGTTTAGAACCATGTATGCTAGTGTTTTGAAATTTCATATATGTATTTCTCATAAAAAAATAGTTTACCAGTATTTTTTTCTGATTCGAATTATCTCCCCTTTTCAAGTTATTTCCCTTTTAACAGGCTTTCAAGTAGTCCTACTTTTTCCTACTTTTTCCTACTTTTCCTACTTTTTTGGTCTGTTCCTACTTTCTTCCTACTTTTTCCAGAAATACTCCTACTTCTCCTACTTTTTTGATTTGTTAAAAAAAAATAACAAAGATTCTAAATAAAAAAAATAAACAAATATAGCATTAAAAAGTATTAACATATGTCTCAGTCTTTTTGTAGAATGTATCATGGACTTGTAGCTTACTGATGAGCCTTGACATTCTTCTGTTGACCTTGTTTTGAATGCCAGAAGCTGTTCATTGATAATCAATGAGTCTAATGCAAAGTTAGAATAGAGAAGATGAAAAAAAAATTTAAAATTGGTCAGCTACTAAGAGTGATAGTTGTGCACTATAGATCTCCTTTGTCTTCCCCAGGGATTAGTAATCAGTAAACAGAATTAAATGAATTTATCCATAATATTCCATATGAATGTATTTGTTCACGATATATGTCTGAAAGATTTTAAATTGTTGTCTGTATTGGATTGACTTTTCATATATATTTCAAAGTTTAAATTAATCATTCTGTGCAATCATAAACATTGCACTTGCAGTTTTAAAGATACAAGTTGTAGTAGTTACAGCCAGTATTTCAAAGAATCGGACTATCGTTTTAACTGAGCTAGGCACTAAATGGAACATGTTGAAGTAAAGCAAAATTGCAAAGACCATTTTGTCTTGTTTAGCAGGACAGGAATTCATTGCAGTAGAGCTGTGATGCCTTTACTGACAGAGATTCATTGCAGCCATGACAGGAATTCATTGCAGTAGAGCTGTGATGCCTTTACTGACAGAGATTCATTGCAGCCATGACAGGAATTCATTGCAGTAGAGCTGTGATGCCTTTACTGACAGGGATTCATTGCAGCAGTGCAGTTTTGCCTTTTGTTCTGAGAAATCAGAAATATGTTATTGGTTTAGACTCATATTCTAGACAGGTTTTTAATTATTTGGACCCCATTTTGATTTATATCAGTCTTTGAATCGACTGCCTATTCGAAATTCGCAAAATTGCAGTATGTTTCCTCTGGCTTTCTTTGCCGGATCATTACAGGGTCACTGATGAGGCTTTATTAGCCGAAACTATGTAGTATGACCCATCTTCTTTCTTATGAATGTTTTCATTGCTCTTAAAGGAACTCATTTTAGATTTTTATTTACTACAGTGACTAACTAGAGCTCTGTCTTGTTGAGCATGTGAAGAACTCATTGCAGCAGTGCAGTGATGCCTTAACCAGTGACCAGCTAGAGCTTTGTCTTGACGAGCTTAAGAGACATCATTTGCAGCAGTAGGGTGATGCCTACACTACCAGTGATAAACTAGAGTAAAGCTCTGTCTTGTTGAGCAAGAGGAATTCATTGCAGCAGTGTGATGATGCCTTAACTACAGTAACCATCTAAAGCTCCGTCCTGTTGAGAATAGGATGAATTCATGACAGCAGTACAGTAATGCCTTATCTGCAGTGACCAACTAGAACTGTGTCTTGTTGAGCACAAAAGGAATTCATTGCAGCAGTGTTGTAATGCCTTATCAACAGTGACCAGCTAGAGCGCTGTCTTGTTGAGCTGCAGCATGACAGGAATTCGTTGCAGCTGGTTCAGTTTAAAAGAAATACAATGCAGAATTGCTTTGATGCTTTAACTGCACTGGGCAACTAGACCAATTAGAGCTCTGTTTGGTTTTGTTCAAGAGAAACACATTGCACCATTGCTTTCATGCCTTAATTGCACTGAGCAACTAGAGTTCTGTTTCCTTGAGCTTGATAGGAATTCATTGCAGCAGTGCTGTGATACCTTAATTGCATTGACAAGCTATAGCTCTGTCTGGTTTAGTTAAAGAGAAACACTGCAGCTTTTCTTTGATTCCATAACTGCACAGTAACTAGAGCTCTGTCTTGTTGAGCATGAGAAAATTCATTGCAGCAGTCAGCTGTAATGCCTTAACTGCAGTGACCAACTTGAACTCTGACTTATTGAGCATGAAAGAAATTCATATTGCTTTGATGCCTTAACTGCAGTGACGAACTAGATTTCTGTCTGGTTTAGCATAAGAAGTATTCATAGGGGTCTGGAAAGCCTACATGTACATCTGACTTGTTCGATATGGGACTGTTTGCCTGCAAACAAGCATGTTCTTCAATTTCTGACCATGGACAAGCAGAAATTTACTAAGAAAATGGCTTAAACCTGGCAAAAGGCACATTCTTTATTAGCAGCCAGCTGCAGTTAAATCAGCTACTATTACAAATTTATTTTCTGAAACTGTTTTTTTTCAACTTCAAGATTTGAAACTGATCAGCCAATGATAATGAATCTTGTTGAATATCTTGAAGAGGACAAGTTGAGAAACTAAAAAAAACTATGGCTGATAACCCATCTGCTTATTGCTGTCTAATTTTAAACAGTATGAGTCATTTATTGGTTCTTTGAACTTCTACAGAACTAAAGAAGTGCTTAATGAGTAGTGTGTGGATTTTAAGGAAATTTGCTAAATTTAAATCTCGACATTAGCAATGCTCCAGAACAAAATGACCACAGATATAACAAGACTTTGAGCTAGTATTGTAACAGTTAATGTCATCAGCTAAATAAGGCATGCTTTTGTTTCTGGTCAGACAGTCTGTAGATCATTGTTTAGATGAATTAAGTATTATGAGCAGTTTCACATTGTTTCAAGTGAAAAACATTGGTATTTCTATACCCCTGATTCACTGCAACAGTGCTGTGTTGCCTTAAATGCAGTGACCAGCTAAAGCTGTCTAATTGAGCATGACAGGAATTTATTGCAGCAATGCTCTGATGCCTTAATTGAGGTGAGCAACTGGAGTTCTGTCTCTTAGAGCATAACAGGAATTCATTGCAGCAATGCTGTGATTCCGTAACCTGGCTCTCCCAAATGTAAATGTTCATTTATGTGCTGGTTCAATTTTAATTATATTTTGACATATGTCAATGTCTTGATACATATATTTGCCAGTGGTAAAATTTTGACAAAAACATATGAAGGTTTAACTGCTGTAGAAGATTGGCTAGCCAGTAATGTGCTTTGATGTTAGGCATTGGATGAAAGTGTGCTTTCAAAATTGCCCAAAATGTAAAACTGAGTAAATGTTAGAGATATATGATAGTATGTTTGTGTCCAATAGCTCCTACTTTTTGTATCAGATTCCTACTTTTCTCCTACTTTTCTCCTACTTTTTAATATCTCAGGCTCCTACTTTTCTCCTACTTTTTCACCAAGAGTCACTTGAAAGCCTGTTTTAATTAAATGATATAGAAAGCTCATTAGCAAGATATCTCAAAAAGTATTTGAGCTATAATCTTGATATTTGGTGTACTGATTGGGACTGGGGAGGAGATTACCTGATTAAATTTTCAACCAATTTAATGAAATTTTCTTAGAGTTATGTTCCTTTGCAGTTTCTGGCCATTTAAATGTGTTGCTTTCTGGTGCCTAGCATAACTTTTGAACCATGTATGATAGTGTTTTGAAATTTCATATGTATTTCTCATGAAAAAATAGTTGACCCATATTTTTTTCTTATCGGAATTGTAGAGGTGTAACGATACACCTACCTCACGATACGATACATATCGTGATACTTACCATACGATGCGTATCGCGATACTTTTAATCAGACTGACACACACACAGCCTGTCCATATTATAAGCTCATCAATGAGCCTACTATATTTGTTGCATAGTTTTGGTGACATGTTGCAAAGCTGTTACTGTCCAAGTTACCACCGTCTGCTAGCCTATAATGTGTAAAAAGAAAGCTTAAAAGACATTAGAACAATGAGCAAATTTAATTGTAGCTAAGATAATCCTAAGATAATAGAAACAGTCACTGAATGGTGAACATCCCAAATAAGAGGAGAAATTGATGTTAAACCGAGGATCTCAACCAAAACATGTTGTGGTCTATTATAGAACCATGTTATGGTAGATATAATCATTAAAACAATATTTCTTTCACGAAAATCGAGATATTTTTATGGGGCCTAACAGTCTATTGTTGCGAGTGTTTTTAGCCGAACGAAATACGGTAGTTGTCGTAAGGCGAAAGAAGACGCTTACACCAATAATTAATGCATCAATAAAGCAAAATTAAGTAGGATTCAACATAAAAACAACATTTAAGCAGTTTCTCTGCTATTTTTTTTTCTTAATTTTGTCTTTCGAAGAAATTTTTTGGGTGAACCGAACCGAACCGAAATTACAAAAATCGGACCGTGAACCGAACCGCCAGCTTCGTACCGCGGTGAACCTTACTTTCGGTGAATCGTTACCCCTCTACCGAATTGTCTCCCCTTTTTTAATTTTCCCCTTTAATTATAATTAAATAACATAGAAATCTTGTTAGCAAGATATCTAAAAAGTATTTGAGCTCGAGTCTTGATATTTGGTATACTGATTAGGACTGAAGAGGAGATCACCTGTTTAAATTTTAACCAATTTAATGAATTTTTTAATAGAGTTTGAGCCCTTTGCAATTTTTGGCGATTTAATTGTGTTGCTTTCTGGTGCATAGCATAACTTAAGAACTTTGTAGGCTAGTGTTTTGAAATTTCATATATGGTGTCCTCATGAAAAAGAAGATGATCCATATTTTTTCTTATCTGAATTAACTCCTCATAAAAATCTAGTTAGCAAGATATCTCAAAAAGTATTTAAACTAGAGTAGAGCCTTGATATTTGGTATACTGATTGGGATGGGTAGGAGATCACCTGATTAAATTTTCAACAAAGGGGGAGTTCCAAATCTGCCCACGCACAGATTTTCTTGAAACTTCAATTGTTGTTTACTTGAGGACTATGAACTATATATATAACTTTGTTTCATTTGATAAATTACTATAGGTATCAGGAGAGCTCCATGGGGTAGTCCCCTGTAGAGGTCATACACACCTGTAAACTTTTCAGTCTTAAATCAATAGGTATGATTATTTTCAAATTCTGTTGCTTTGATTGGCAACAGAACTCTATAAGGATTAATCTAATATAAAAACTGTAAATGTGTCTATGTCTTTTAAATTTTCTGATAAATTTATTTACAAAATTTCTTCTACTTTTCATGAAAATTTATAAAAAATATGATTTTCATCATAAGTATTAGATGTGTTACTGATCTTGTCACCCCAAGATATTGCATATAAAATAGGCCACATATATCCTCTATATAGCAAACAAATTTCAAAAAAGTCAGAAACCGGTAACATTGTTTTTTATTGCTAGATATGGTTTCAGGTCTATTTTTGTGCTAAAATCAGTTGCAATATAAGGGGACAAGATTTCCTTGAAGTGTATTTTTATTGTGTTTCTAATGACCATTTAGTGCCACCTTATCATACAAACCTTAGCATAGGCATTTATGTAATAAAAACTCCCCCCCCCCCCCCCACACACACACATATCCTCCCCCCCCCCCCCAAAAAAAAAAGGCACTGTTTACAGACAGGAGTTTTGGTTTGACTTTTAAAAAGTAAATCAGATCATACATTAGCAGAGTACACAAGTTCAATCCAAACATTTTAAAGAGAAAAAATAAAATTCATTCATGCACTGTTCATGATGAATATTTGTGTTGACAGTATTGCAAAAATGATAATCCTCAAACAATTATATTAAGGAACAATAGGAATAAGACAAGGTGTTTTGTTTGGTCTTTCTGTATGTTTTTAAACCCTGCAATACAAAGACACTTGATGTCAGTAATACGCAATGACACATTGAATCTGCTTTATAAATTACTTTCATATTCCTATTTTTGTCATTAATTAATTTTGTTGTTGTCATTTTTACTTCTTTAAAATAAAACAGCAGCCAATAAATTGCAAACTGTGAAGGGACAGACTGATTTTTCGATTTGTTCCAATGACTGATTAGGCCCCCATCCATCGGGGCTTGAAGATATAGATGGGCTGCATGATGCTTTCACGTGGAGCTGAACCCGACTGCAAAGGAGCACTGGTGAACTGCTTAGAGGATCTAAGCCTGCCCAGGCAAAGCGGTGCAAGTCGGTGCATGCTTATTAACCCTATTGGTTTCATTGGGCGACAGGGCTTGAGATGTCGTTTCATCTCAATGTCGGGTAAAAGTCCCACAAAATTGGAAGCAACGTCTCCTAAATGACCTATACAGTGTTGACGGGGACGTTTAACCTAAAATCAACCAACCAACTAATGATTGATCGGTCCATGTGTTGGTAATTTTTTCTTACATCACTTGGTCAAAGAGATTCACACTCGGCTCCCCACCAAAGGTTTTGTGAGATCCTGAAAACCATTTTCTGCATTTTTTTCTAAGTTCATTATAACAGCTGAATAGTTTAAGCTACAATGTCTTAGTCTTCAAAATGAATGCAGAGCTAGTCACACTTTAACCAGTTGTAAAATTGGCATTTGATATACACTTCCCTAAATGAAATAGATGGAAGGCAAGTAGCTGTAACTAATGCATTTGATAGCTGATATTATATTTAGATGTTGAAATACCATTCGCATTTTTAGTCATCTATATGCAGTACTTGTCATCTATGTTAAGCTTTCTAGCTCTGTAGTCATCAGTTTTTGAAAATGTCGTAAATCAGCTGTTAGCTACATACTATTAACATATTCTGAACCAAAATCTGCAGTTGGCTTTATACTTTTCTATAATACTGATAGCAAATATACTGTTTGCTCTTTTCTTCCTCTGAAATCGTTCAAAAGCTGAACTGAATAGTCTTCTCGATTATACTATTTCATTATACTAAAAAAATAACTGGATCATATTTAAGAATAGTAATAAGAAAACGTTCTGACACTGATTTGCACAGCAGGCAATTTTATGTATTTGTTTGTGCTTTAGTTGCGGGGGGCATTTTTAGTGTGACAAAAGAGCCAACACACTTGTGTGTCCACTTTGTCTACAGTAATCTGTGTATACAGCGGGCCAAAAGATCAGAAAATATTGTCTGTGTTATTATGACATACCTGGCTCAACCATAATAAAACATCATTACTCTTGGCCATTCAAGCAAGCTGTGTCATTCAGATATGAAAATCAGACTTTTCAAACTTTTTCAGTAGACTGCATCAGTTCAGAGAGTCAAACGAAATTGTCTGGTTTACAGAATCATCCATTTTACTTGCCATTTCAACAATCTTTGTCATAATAAGCTTCAGCAGGCTTTAGGATTACTTTAAATGCAAAAACGCCTGTTAAGAAATGAAATATTATTTTAATAAAATCTGACTGAAATGTTAATGAACCCTCAAAATTAATTGTGTTTTTGCTGTTCCCCAGGGTACCATAAATAATACAAATGCTGATTAAATGAGCTCATACTATGCAATCAAGGTTTATATATTCATGTGTATATATATATTGGTGGCAATTTCTCGATTGAAAATGTTATACCATATCTACAATGGTTTAAAAAAAATAAAAATCTGACCAGTACTGTTAAATGTTCAAATGCAGTATGTTACCGGTCTCAGATTTTCAAGAAAGTTTGATAAAATGTTCTACACATATATGGGCAATTTTCATATTAAAATGATGGGGTGACAAGAACTGCAACAATGTGAAATCAAAAGTCAAACATACTCCAAAAGATTTTATGGTTGTGAAATCTGGGGTCTGCTCCATATGAAATTGATCATGGTCTGTGGAACTTCAACTGAACAATAGCAACTGTGATACAAAAGTAATCACAAATGACTACAGCTATGCCTGAGAACAAAATAACTCCAAATTATAAGTCGCTGTTATGTATTTATACACTTGTTTGAGGGTACCCCTATTTTCGGATGTGGAAATAAACAAAACATTGTAGATTTATAATGAAAACAGATATGAGAGTGAAATAACTAAATAATGGACAGTCATTTACCAGGCATTAATTATGCACAATATCATGGAAATCTGTGCGTGGGCGGAACCCTATGGAAATTTACTATAGGCTGGAACTCCCCCTTTAATAAAAAACTGTTAGAATTATGGCCCTTTAAAATTTCTGGCCATTTAAATGTGTTGCTTTCCTGTGCATAAGATTGCTTAAGAATTATGTATGCTAGTGTTTTGAAATTTCATATATATGGTTTCCTCATGAAAAAAATAGTTGACCTTCTTATCTGACTTATCTTCCCTTTTTGTGCTATTTTCCTTTAAATTAGATAGCATAGAAATCTCATTAGCAAGATATCTCTAAAATTATTTGAGCTAGAGCCTTGATATTTGGTTTACTGATTGGGACTGAGGAGGAGATCACCTGATTAAATTTTCAACCATAACTAAAATTTGTTAGAGTGATCGCCCTTTGCAATTTCAGGTCATTTAATGGTTTTGTTTTCTTGTGCAACGCATAACCTTAGAACCATGTATGCTGGTGTTTTGTTTCTTACATGGATTTCTCATCAAAAAAAGTTGACACATATTTTTTTTCTTATCCGAATTATCTCCTATTTTTGAATTATTACCCTTTCAATGAAATAACATTGAAATCTCGTTAGCAAGATATCTGAATAGGTATTTCAACTGGAGCCTGGATATTTGGTATACTCATTAGGCCTGAGGATATGATGACCTGATTAAATTTTCAACCAATTTAATGAAATTTTGATGGAGTTGCGGCCCTTTGCAGTTTCTTGTCAATTGATTGTGTTTCTTTCTTGTAGCAAGATATTTAAAAAACTATTTAAATTGTTGCCTAAAAACTTGACAGGCTGATAGGGAATGACTAGTACATGACCTGATTAACATTTGAAAAATATCTGAAAAATTTGCTTCGGTAATGGCCTTTTGAAAATTTGGGCAGTTAAGGGCAAGCATATGGTTGGGGGCATAGTGTTTTACAAACACCATTTCTAGTTAACTTTTGACTTCATTCCGAAAAATACTTCATGCGTTATGACCCTTTGTCACTTTGGGTATTTGTACATTGTACCTCTATGTACTTTGTGATGCATAGCTTAACTTTATAACCGTTTATGCTAGGGTTTTGCAATTACATATATGGATTCCTCATGGAAAATAAGGCGACATGTATTTTTTTTCTCATCCACATTGTGCCCCTTTCAAGAGTTATTGCTCTTTGAAATTTTTTGGATAAAATCTTGTCAGCAAAATATCTCAAAAACTATAAGAGCTAGAGCCTTGAAAGTTGATGAATAAATTGGTGGTGATGAGTACATGACATGATTAACTTTTGCTTAAATTCTGAAAAAACTTCATGAGTTATGGCCCTTTGTCACTTTGGGTATTTGTACATTGTACCTCTATAGGCTTTGTGATCCATAGCATAACTTTAGAACCATGTATGCTAGGGTTTTGAAATTACATATATGGATTCCTCATGGAAAATTAGGGAACACATATTTTTTTCTCATTCAGATTGTACCAATCCATGTGTCATCTCAGAAGTGTCTCCGTTTTTGTCTGAAGGGTCGAGTGTTTCAATTCATAGCTCTCCCATTTGTACTGGCAACGAGTCCTTTCGTCTTTACTCGTTTGATGGTTGCCATAACAACATATCTACGAGTTCGTGCAATCATTCTTTTTCCTTATCTGGACGACTGGCTAGTCAGGAATCAGTGTCGTCTCGATCTGATCAAGGACAAGAAGTTCACCCTCAGATTGATCACATTCTAGGCTTCATCATCAATCAAGAGAAGTCAGAACTAGTTCCATCCCAGAACTTCATTTTCATAGGGATGTCACCCAAGACAATATTGTCAGAGTCCCTTGGGACAGAGTTCTAGGTATTTTACACCTAGTATCTTGGTTTCTGAAACAAGCTGTTGTCACAGCAAGAATGTTTCTTTCCCTATTGGGAAAACTGAGTGCATCTGCTCGGTTTGTGGTTTTAGGCAGACTGCCTCTTTGTCCCCTTCAGATGGCATTGTTCGCCCAATGGAAACCATATTTGTTTCCACTGGATCACAAGATATTGGTCACAGATCAAATAAAAGATCATCTGAAATGGTGGTTGGACAGGAAGAGATTTATTCAGGGGGTTGTTCTAAAACAACCTCCTCCAGTGCACACAGTCTTCACAGATGCGAGTTGTTGAGGCTGGGGTGCACACTTGGAACCGGAAGGACTCATGTGTCATGGAGTCTGGCAACAAGTCCAATCTCTTCTCCATATCAACATTCTAGAGATGAAGGCCATTCTTCTAGCTCTCAAAGAGTTTCAACACATTCTGTCCAATTCGTCAGTGATGATAGCCACAGACAATTCGTCTGTTGTGGCTTACATCCAACCCGAGGGCGGTACTCACTCTCCAACATTATGCATGGAGGTATGGGAGACTCTTCTTTGGTGTCACGAGAGAGCAATTTCTCTCAAGAGTCCAGCACATTCCCAGCAAAACCAAATTATTCATGAGGAATCCATATCTGAAATTTCAAAGCCCTAGCATGCACAGTTCAAAAGTTATGCTATGCATCACCAAGTGATGTCGACCTATTTATCATAGGAGGTATGTCCCCCTTGATTGCAGAAAATGCTTACTTTTGACCTTGTCATCATGGCATCACCCTAGCCCCTTCAGTTTTTATCTTCTTGAAACTAACATGTCAGTAATTCAGGGATAAAAGCTTGGATGAGTTCAAAAACTGATGAGGTCAGCTTATTTATCATAGAGTTACATCCCTTTTATTTTTTCATGAGGAATCCATATCTGAAATTTCAAAACCCTAGCATGCACAGTTCAAAAGTTATGCTATGTATCACAAAGTATGCAATGTACAAATGCCCAAAGTTACAAAAGGCCGTAACTCATGAAGTATTTTTTGGAATTTATTGAAAAATTAATCAGGTCATCTACTCATCAATACCAATCTATTCGATTGGTTTCAAGGCTCTAGCTTCAATAGTTTGAGAAATTTGCTGACAAGATTTCATCCATATTTTTTCAGAGGGCCATAACTCAGGAAAGGGGCTTAATTCAGGCGTCATATTTTTCAGGCATATGCAGGATTTCAGGCTTTTGGAGCTTGATTTTTTTCTTGATTTCAGGCTTTTAGATTCTGATTTTTGTGTATATAGTCTGTTTAAAAAACCATTTAACCCTTATTTCTGACTATAAGTCAGCCAAATTACATTACAAACAGTGTAGATCCTGATCAGATGGCTTCTTCAGAAGCCATCTGATCAGGATCTACACTGTTTGCAAAGGTAATGTAGTTGTGTCTTGTTCAGCAGGATAAGGGTTGAAGCTGCAAAATCAGGCCTTTCAGGCATGGAAAAGTGTGGTTAGTATGAGGCCTGTTAATTCTGAAAGGAAAAAAAAAAAGTATGTGTCAGTTATCCTTATGAGAAATTTCCAAACCCTAGCATGCACAGTTCAGAAGTTATGCTATGCACCAAAAAGCGTAATAGATACACAGACAGATGGGTGGAGACACACACACAAATGCATGACACTGCAGAAGCAACATGTCCCTCGAACTTCTTCGAAGTTGGGGGCACAATAATCTTGAAAGAGCCGTTAAACCCAAATCCAAATGTCTCAAGGTCAGCTTTCTTCTTTTCAGGCTTGACATGGTTGTTGGTTTACAGGACGGACAAGTATAAGAAGTTAAAAGCCGAGGTAGAAAAACAAAGTAAAAAGTGTAAGTACATGTACTTTAAAAGAGTTTGCTCTTCATTTTTAATAACTCCTTAATCTGTGGATGCATGTGACCCACATAGAGGGTGGACAAATTGTTTAAGAAATAGATCAGCTCGGACTGATTTGTTGAGTAATAAATCACAGTTTGGAGGTCAGTTGCAAAGTAGATCAAATCACAAGCGTGTAGCTTTCGGAAGAGTCTTTAAACCCCAGGTCCCGTCTCCGTATGACCTTAGCTGTTGGTGGGGATGTAAAACTTGAACACTCACTCACTCTCCTAAAATTTTAACAAATTCATTTCATGATACAGTCAAACTTCAAAAATCTGTTCGAGACAGGGGGAGTTCGAGCCACTGAGGGTTACTGCTAGGAGGCATAACGAGATACTTTTAGACATCTTTTGAATATGTATATGTATGCTGTGTGTACTCATTAGAATTGCCTCATCGAGGTGATTCTAATGAGTACACACAGCATACATTTGTAAGATAAAAGACTAAAATCTCCTTAATTATCCCCCACTAGTTCTTATGTAGAGGATTTCGCTAGGAGCTCAAGAATGAGTTCGACTCATCCATTGTAAATGAGCCAACGGTGTTCGAGCCATCAAAGTTCTACTGCATTATGTTATATCAAGTAATTTGATTGGTTGATAATCAGGACTGGCTGTGGCTAAATTAAATTAATCAGAAGGATTGGGGTTAATTATCAAATTGATCAGCTTTGAACAGCTGGTCTCTCGGTGTTAATCAGACTTGCCTACCCTTACGATTTGGTCTTAAGGCTTTCTATTTTTATGTCTTAATTACGACCTTACGATTGCGGATGAATTCCATACGGTTTTTGGCAATTCAGCGTATATTGTTCGGTTCGGTAAAGCAGGCTCTTATACCGGAGCAAGATGAGAGTTACCGTACTTGGCTTATTCTCGTGACGAAATGAAAAGTTAAATTTCATTGGCTAACAGTAGGAAAGGCATCCAATCACGGCTCATTTAACAAATAATTTTTGGTATCAGCGGCTAGATGGATGCCTCTGCGAAGGAAAATCACATGGAAAAAGAAAAGCTGCATCGGTTTGAAGTATAACAATAAACGTAATTGTATGTTAACTTGTTTTGACCATGCATCGAATACCTTGAAATCCTTCCGAATAAAATTTAAATCTTACGATTTTTTTCATGGTATCTTACTATTTTCTGTCTCGAGGGGTAGGCAAGTCTGGTTAATGAGTTAATATTTTCTTGACTTTCAGTGGAGAAACAGAAAGAAAATGAAGCCACAGATAAAGTTCAAAAGAAAAAGATAGGTAAGCATTCATGCGTGTTTTTGTGTGCGTGAGACACAAGTCATGGTTTTCAGCTGCTCATGATTCAGACAGACACTTGAGTACCTGGAGAAAGACAGATTTGACTATTCATAGCAGAACATTTCTTCTGATTCATGACCTAAGTGTTGTAAGTCAGCTCAGAACCATAGCTCTAGGTACCAAGGGACTGTCTTGACATGACCACAATAGTGTTGACTGGCCCATTTAACCCATTTAGTACCGGAAACCCCAAAAATGGGTACCAGGGCAAACAGAAACAGTGCAGTCCAGATCAGGCGCCGCGGCATCTGATCAGGGCCTACACTGTTTGCAAAAAGTTAAGCCATTTTCCAAATAAATGTTGAAGAAAAAACGACCTGACACCCTAAATTTTGAAATGGACTCCTGGTATACATAAAGAAGCCTCCGTGGTGTAGCGGTTACGCTACTCACCTTGTAAACCAGGGGTCGCAGGATCGATCCCAGGCTTCTCCAGACTTTCGGATGAGTCTTTAAACCGAGGTCCCGTCTCCGTATGACCTTAGCTGTTGGTGGGACGTAAAACTCTAACACTCACTCCTGGTATACATGAAGAGGAAGATTCCATTTGGTACAAAAAGGGTTAACGCCAGTGTTATCAACCTGTGCAGCTGCTACAAGTCTTCCGAGTACTGATCGGATTTCATGGTTTTCATCTTATTGCTGACCTAAGTCAACAATGGCTGATCAGGCCCTGAGGTTATATAAAAAATTTCATGCTTGACTCGCATGAGAGTGAAAAGCCCTACTCATAAACTTTAGAATACCTGCAAATGTTGGCATTCTAAAATTTAAGTGCATGACAATTACAGTAAAATTCCTATAATTAGACCACTTTTGGGACTGTTCAAAAGTGGTCTTTAAGACCACTTTTGAACAGTCCCGGAGGTGGTTTCCCACTAGAGCGCACTGGATGTAGGAAACACAAACAAATTGTAACTGAAACCTTCAAAATATGCTTTCAAAAGCATAATTATACCCCCGGTATACGAAGTGTACTATGGGGGTTTATACATTTCATCTTGCCGTTCGTCCATTCGTCCATCCGTCTGTCTGTGTGTCCGCACCAACGAAACGACATTTAGGGGGCAAAAAATTTGGACATTTTGACACTTAAGTATATATTCGTGAGTCCAAATGGGGTTTATTCCGTTATTTGGGTACTTAAGTGGCAAAAATTCGCTCTTAGGTGGCTTGCCGCTTAAGAGAATTTGCCGCTTAAGTAGTCAATATGCCGACGCCTAGCCACTTAAGTATCCGTTCGTGAGAACGTCCGTCCTTCCGTCCGTCCATCCATCCGTCCATCCGTTAACATTTTGGTTAAAGTTTTGCTTCAAAGTTTCTAGGAGATTGTATCTTCTGAACCCTTAGATAGATTTAGTTGATACTTACACTGAAGTTACATACTGGTCTAAAGATTTCATTGATGCATGTCTCCCCCCCCCCCCCCCCCAACAGTGGCCTTGATGTCAAGGTCACAGACTTAGAAATTTTACATTTGGTTAAAGTTTTGCGTCAAAGTTTCTAGGAGATTGTATCTTCTTAACCCTTCGATAGATTTAGTTGATACTTACACTGAAGTTACATACTGGTCTTAAGATTTCATTGATGCATGTCTCTCCCCCCCCCCCCCCCCCCCCCCCCAGTGACTCGAGGTCAAGGACACAGACTTTGAAATTTTACATTCGGTTAAAGTTTTATTACAAAGTTTATAGATGCCTATTATGTTCTAAACTCTAAGACAAATTCAGTTGATACTTGCATCAATGTACCAGTTACAACATTTTGTGATGTATGTCCCTTCCCCCACCCACGGCGACCTGGACCTCAAGATCATGGACTTAGAAATTTTACATTTGGTTAAAGTTTTATGACAAAGTTTATAGATGCCTGTATGTTCTAAACTCTATCTAAGACAAATTCAATTCATACTTGCATCGATGTTGCATACCAGTCCAAAGATTTCATTGATGCATAACCCACCCTGCTGCTTCAGTAACATTGATACCCCCACTCCTTCAGTAACTTTGATGCCCTCACTCCCTTGGTCCATTTAGAAATTTTGTTTAGTTTAGCTTTTACAAGCACATTTATAGATTCTTATAGCTTCTTGACATCTTCATTCATATTACATACAAGCTTGAAAGCTATATCAGAGTATGGCGCTGGCCGGGGGTATTTGTGACCCACTGGTCGCTTTCTCTAGTTTGTCTTGATGTTAGGTCATCTTAATAGTGGAATTTCAGTCATTTGTCTGTATTGTAAAAATCATGAGCATTACAAATTTCATGGGGCCGGCTCGGTGGCTCAGTCGGATGCGCATCTAACTGGTGATCAGGAGGACGTGGGTTCGATTCCCGCCGGGGTCGGCAACATTCTTTCGTGGAGATTGATCATGAAATCTTTTCTACGGTCATTCTCTCCCTTCCGCTGATTTAAGAAGGGCAGTTGTCAGTTTCTGGCGAAAGAATGTGCACTGTACTGGTTAACTGCTTACGTATAAGCCTGCCCAGGAAAAGTGTGGATAGGTAAACTGACCGGCTCAAAAATGACCTAAAATAGTGTTGACTGGGCCATTAAATTCCAAAACAAACAAATTTCATGCTCAAATGAGTTGAGCATGAAAATAAATTTTTATAACATTGGCTGCAGGTTATTCTGTTCTGAGTCACATGATGTAGGTTTTGTTGCGTATAATCTCAGTTATTCAATTTCAGCTTTGTCCACTTGCACTGTTCGCATGCCCTGTCAGCAGCATGTCAGGAAAATGGAGAAACTTGGCATATTTTCAGGCATGTTTCAAAAGAGAGACAACTTTTGTGAGTTCCTGTTCACTTTTCTGTAATCTGAGCCTCTCTGAAAAAGGAGCCTGCCATGTTTACCCTAAACTTTTTGACATTTTTATGTGCCTCAGTAACGATAGCGGGGACATACTGTTTTTGCCCTGTCTGTTTGTTGGTTTGTATGTGGACAACTTTAATGTTGATCATAACTTTTGAACGGTTTGAGATAAAGCATTCATATTTGGCATGTAGATTCCTTGTGACAAGAGCTTCACATTCATGCAAAAAAAAATTTGACCTGTGACCTTGACCTTTGACCTTATTAAAAGAAAAAAATAAAATTGGTCATAACTTTTGAACTGCTTGAGATACAGCCTTCATATTTGGCATGTATGTTCCTTGTGACAAAAGCTTTACATTCATGCAAACATTTTGAACCTGTGACCTTGACCTTTGACCTACTTAAAAAAAAAAAATGACATTTTGGTCATAACTTTTGAACCGTTTGAGATAGAGCCTTCATATTTTGCATGTAGGTTCCTTGTGACACGAGCTTTAAATTCATGCAACATATTTTGACCTGTGACCTTGACCTTTGACCTGCTTAAAAGCAAAAAATAACATTGTTCAGAACTGTTTAAGATAGAGCCTTCATATTTTGCATGTAGGTTCCTTGTAACAAGAGCTTAACATTCATTAAAAAATGTTTGACCTTGACCTTTGAACTACTTAAAAGAAAAAAATAGCATTGTTCATAACTTTTGAACCGTTTAAGATAGAGCCTTCATATTTTGCATGTAGGTTCCTTGTGACAAGAGCTTTACATTCATGCAAAAAATTTTTGACCTGCGACCATGACCTATGACATACTTAAAAGAAAAAAGAATATTATTGTTCATAACTTTTGAACTGTTTAAGATAGAGCCTTGCGGCACCCACCCATCGAGGCTTGAGGGAATGGATGGAATGCATGATGCTTCCACGCAGAGCTGAAATCGGCCGCACATTAGTACTGGTGAACTTCTTAAAGGGTCAAAGCCGGCCAGCAAAGTGGTGTGAGTCAAATTGTCCATGCTTATAAACCCTATTGGTTTCATTGGGCAACAGATGAGATGTCATTTCATCTCAATGTCGGGTAAAAGTCCCACAAAATTGGAAGCAACATCTCCACAATGACCTTTACAGTGTTGACGGGGACGTTAAACCTCAAATCAAACAAAACAAAAAAGATAGAGACTTCATATTTGGCATGTAGGTTCCTTGTTTCAAGGGCTTCCCACTCAAACAAAAAATCTTGACCTGTGACCTTGACCTTGGATTGTGACCATCTTTGAAAAAAAAAATTACCATCCCCAGGGACATGTTCGTGTTTCACAAAAACATCTTGTTTAATGATCCTTTTAGTGTCATAAATTATTAACTTTTATAGAAGACTCCGTGGTGTAGTGGTTACACTGCTCGCCTTGTAAACCAGGGTCGCAGGATCAATCCCGGTCTTCTCCAGACTTTCAGATGAGTCTTTAAACCGAGGTCCCATCTCCGTATGACCTTAGCTGTTGATAAAACTCAAACACTTACTCACTATTTGCTTTTATATTTTGACCCCAAATGCCGAAGCTCAGTGGCAAACATTGTTTCACGATCCTTCAAGGAGTCCAAATGGTGCGGACGGAATGACAAACAGTGTAGACCCTGGTCAGACTGCTCCTTCAGGAGCAGTCTGATCTGGGTCTGCACTGTTTGCATAGGCCTATCTGTCCCAATACTTAGGATCATTACGGTACTTTGCCTGAAGTTGTATCTATTCATTTTATCTAACTGCTGAGCCTCCTGTTGGGAGGCAACTTTGTTAAAAACCTTGCTCCCCGATCCAAGAGGAATCTACACAAAAATAATCTAATGCATAGGATTTTAAAGATGTATTAATCTCCAAGCTTTTCATGGCAAAAAAATAAATCAAAACTGTTACATTAACATCAGGTTGTGCAATGTGTATTACTTATATACATGTATTTACAGAAAGACAAGAAGAAAGACTAAAAAACAACAACAGAGATTTATCTATGGTATGTTCCTTTTTTAAAGCCCCGACTTTCCGTAAGTCTGTAATTCCGTTATTCATGATAACCCAAAACCTGTTTGAGGTATTTTCATGAAACTTCACATAAATGTAAAGCACCATGAGACGATGTGCAGAGCGCTTGAACCATAACTCTGGATTGCCTACTTTTGGAGTTATTGCCCTTTGAACATTGAAAAATGTCAACCGTAATTCCATTATTCATGATAAATCAAAAACTGTTTAAGCTATTTTCATGAAACTTCACAGAAATGTAAAGCACCATGAGACGATGTGCAGATTGCATGAACCATAACTCTGGATTGCCTACTTTTGGAGTTATTGCCCTTTGAATATTGAAAAATGGCAATTTTAACCTTGTCCGTTCCATAACTCAAAAACCATTTGAGGTATTTTCATGAAACTTCACACAAATTTAAAGCACAATAAGATGATGTGCAGAGCGCATGAACCATAACTCTGGATTGCCTACTTTTGGAGTTATTGCCCTTTGAACATTGAACAATGGCACTTGGAATAAACTCTGCAGAGTAATAATTCGTGTCCGTTCCATAACTCTGAAACTATTTCAGATATTTTCATGCAACTGTAAAGCAAATGTAAAGCAAGATGAGTCAAGGTGCAGAGCAAAAGAACCATAACTCTGGTTTGCTTACTTTGGAGTTATTGCCCTTTGTACTTGGAATAAACTCAGTACAATAATAATTCGTGTCCGCTTCATAACTCAGAAACTAAGAGGCTGAAAACATTTTTTTCTTGTATTTCTCTTTTCTTATAGCGCTATAGCGGGGCTATAGTCAGATCCTCTGACAGTTCCAGTTTTATAAAACACATATTGTGTGTATGGATGTGTACATGTGTGTGTTCTTACGCTTATGGGCTGGATAACATTTTCAAAATCTAGAATGTACACATCTTGTTATAACAGGTGTCCACACATGTCAAACTATCATTGTTTATAAAATATATATCCATTAGTCCATTTTTCAATAAAAAAAATTATATAATAAAAATATAAATAAAATAAATGTCAAGCCATCTGTGCTTGGTATTTTGTTGAATTCATCGCAATAAAATTTGACAAGATTGATTGATTGATGGGTTACAGTCCCTGTCAAAACTATTTTTGATGGGTTACAGTCCCTGTCAAAACTATTTAGGTCATTTTGGAGATGTTGCTTCCAATTTTATGGGACTTTTACCTGACATGGAGATGAAATGACTTCTCAAGCCCTGCCCCCAATGATACAAAAAAGGAGCTTATATGCATGGCTGGTCTGACTCTCACCATTTTGCCTGGGCAGGCCTCTAAGCGGTTTACCAGTACTCATGTATGCGGTCGTTTTCAGCTCTGCGTGGAAGCATCATGCAGCCCAATGTATTCAAGCCCCTATGGGTGGGGGCGAAGATTGATCATGTAGACGTTGTCTGATGAGGACAATGACAATCATTTTGCTTGCTTGCAAACAGAGTTCTGCTGAAAAGAGGGATGCTCTTAAAGGAAAGAATTTTTCCTCACCAGCCAATACTTTGCTTGTACAAGTCTGTTGTTAACCCAGTGTACCAGAAACCCCAAAACGGGTAGTTGGCAAACTGTGCAGGCCCAGTTCAGTCGCCGTAGAATGCGGCGTCTGATCAGGGTCTTTACTGTTTGCAAAAAAGTTCAGCCATTCTCCAAATAAATTTTGAAGAAAACAACCTGACACCCCTTAATTTTGAAATGGACTCTTGCTATATTTAAGGAGGTAGATTCCATTTGGTACAAAATGGGTTAAAAGGTACAAACCATATTGAATGAGTTGTTTTCCTTTTCATCATTTAAAGAGAACAGCAGAACCTCTTTTTAACACTACTGCTGGATTTCATAGCAGAAACCTTATTCGTTAAACAGTCTTGTTACATCCAAACAAAATTCTAAGGCACCTACGTATGTAACGCGATGTCTGATTGGATAACGTCAAAAATTTGTGACATTATATTCTGCGATATACTGTCGGAATCTCGGCGCCATCACGTAACATCACTTTTCATTGGCTGGCAACTGGCTTAAGCAACTCACAGTGCTTGTGGCTTTGTGCAAAATAGTACAATTTCAACAAAACAACAGAATAAGTGCATTAGAATGGGGATATTTGTATTGAAAATTGTCATTTGGGGAGGTAAATTGTCGGTTTTATGGTCGCAAATTACGTTTTATGGCTCCGCCAAATAAATGTATAGGCTGTATAGAAAAATGGTCATTTTCTATATTATCTGTACATAAAAACCCTGATTCTTAATTATTATCTCTCACTGCTGTGGGTTCTTGTGTAAGTTGCCAATTTCTGCAATGGAAGGTCAAGTGATTTTTCTCCATATACTCCAGTTTTTGCCCATCTGATTAATGGTTAACTTCATATAAATGAAATAATCCTGAGAGGTTTAAGACCAAAATAAAACAAAAAAAAAGTACATATTTGTATTTAAAATCTGTTATATCCAAAACCATGTTATAATGAATAGTGTTATAAAGAGGTTAATGTGTATCAACTGAGACTTTATTCCATTACTTTCATTTATTTCAGGTAAAGATGAAATCAATGTTTGCTATTGGCTTTGCCTTCACATCTCTACTCAGTATGTTTAATTCTATGTAAGTATCATTCAGATGAATTTGTTTGTTTGTTTTAATTGGAGTTTAATAACCCAATCAAGACTATTTAGGTCATTGTTGAGCCGGTCAGTTTACCTATCCACACTTTTCTTGGGCAGGCTTATACGTAAGCATTTAACCAGTACAGTGCACATTCTTTTGCCAGAAACTGACAACAGTTACTGCCCTTCTTGAATCAGCGGAAGGGGGAGAATGACCGTAGAAAAGATTTCGTGATCAGTCTCCACGAAAGAATGTTGCTGACCCCAGCAGCTATCGAACCCACGTCCTTATCACCAGTTAGACGCGCATCCATTCAGGTGAATAAAAAAGGTAAAGTTTTAGTAAAATGCTCCGGCAAAATCAAAGTATGAGCCATAGATTTAGATATTAGATAGGGAGAAGTAACCAGGCTTACCATGCTGAGTAAGCTGACCAAGCTGAGTATTTCAAGGTACATGTACTACACTCCTCCCCAATTTTCAGTCATTTTGTGTTGCATGATTTCAATTTTTAACCCTTATCTTGTTGAATATTCATTTAAGCCACACCCATTTCAATCTATCAACCAATCAAATTACTTGATGTAATTTATTCCTACAAATTCATAAACTGAATGCCAGACAATGTAGATCCTGATCAGATGGCTTCTTCAGAAGCCATCTGATCTGGATCTACATTGTTTGCAAAGATAGGGGTTGTCGTGAACAGCAAGATGAGGATTAACATGGATTCAGAGATGCAGTTTTGAAAACAGTATAGATCCTGATCAGCTGTCTTCCGAGAAGCCAGCTGATCTGGATCTATACTGTTTTCAGAAAACAGATATATCCGGGTTCAACATGGTGAACATTATAATAGTTTTCGATCATCTTTCCTTGAAATCAAAGCAGTATTTCTTGCAGTTGTATATTAACAGTGTATTATGTCATCAGAAGTCACTTAAAATTCGGAGCAAATGTTTATGATCAGTTTGGAACTGACTTCATCAGGTAACTGGATACTTGCAAATAGTTGGCTACTCTTGCGTAAAAAGATCTGCTTCCCTTCTCATGTTGGTTACCTGCACTTAAAGGAAAAAATTTGCTCCCTTAGGAAGCAAACTCTTGCCTTTAAGAGCAAGCCTTATTTTGAAATGCATGAAAAGACTTCCTGTTTCTCCATTTGAGAAATAACCATTCATTGTTTACTCAAAAATCTAGATCCAGTTGTTAAAAACTAAAGGCTCTATCAGCTGATGTATCCCTAAAACTTTGATCTGTAATATGCAGCCCCCGCCCACTGGGGCTTGAAGAAATAGATTGGGCTGCATGATGCTTCCACCCAGAGCTGAAACTGTCCGCAAATGAATACTGGTAAACCGCTTAGTGGTTCTTAGTCTGCCCGGGCAAAGCGGTGCGGGTTGGACAGTCCATGCATATAAACCTTATTGGTTTCATTGGGCGGCGGAGCTTGAGATGTCATTTTATCTCAGTGTCGGGTTAAAGTAGCACAAAATTGGAAGCTACCTCTCCAAAATGACCTTTACAGCATTGACGGGGACTTTAAACTGCAAATCAAAGAAACAAACAAACAAATCTATAATATGGTAAGTGTAATAATATTTTTGCAGCAAAAATGTGAGTAGCTGCAAAAGCTACTCACATTTTTCCAGTAAAACTAACAGAGTATTAGATTTATAGAGTACTTGCTGCAAGTTAACAGTTCGGTCACTAATGAGCTTGTTAATCTAATGATGCTTTGAACAACTAGGCCCTGGATTAAAAGTTTGATTTCATGGTCATTTGCTGTCCAGCTTAACCCTTGTCCTGCTGAGCCTGACTTATCTTTCAAACAATGTAGATCCTGATCAGATGGCTTCTGAAGAAGCCATCTGATCAGGATCTTCATTGTTTGTCATTCAGTTTAAGAATTTGTTGCAATGATTTGCAGCAAGAAATCTGATTGGTTGATAAGCAGTTGTGGGTGTGGCATTATATAAATATTCAGCAGGTCAAGGGTTAAATAGATTATCCTCTTATCAGTGATATACATATGAGATGTACAGTGTACAGTCAAACTTCATTTTAATACACTTGTGTAAGTAACACCAGGTCTGATTTGGATAACGTCAAAAATTGGAGACTGTATAATTCTGTGATAAACTGTTTGAAACCCTATGTCATCCATAATGTAACTGTTCATTTCCTTGCATTTGGTTTTACGCAGCTCACAGCGCTTGCCGTTTTGCTAAAAATAATACAGTTTTTTAACAAAACAACTGAATTCCTAAGTTAATTAGAATGGGGATAACTGTATTGAAAATTGCCATTTGGAGAGGTAAATTGTCGGTTTTATGGTCGTGAATTCTGTTATACAGTTCCGTTGACGTGTCACCGTAAAACAAAATTTCTGACCTTAAAACAGGTGATTGACCTCCCAAAATGACAATGAATACAGTTATCCCCTAAATGACTCAAACACTAATGGTTTGTTTTCTATGGCTTATTTGTCAAAGCGACGGATAAGGTAAGTATTTTGTGATAATTGAAGGATAGTTTTCCTTATTTCTCCAAATAAACCTATGTTTTGGGTATTCATTAGAACCGCCTCATTGAGGCGGTTCTAATGAATACCCAAAACAAAGGTTTTTATTGAGAATTGACAAAAACTATCCTTCAATTATCACAAAATAACAAGCTTATCTGTTGCTACATATATCACTTGTTCTTGAGTTCCTAGAGCATTCTTCCTTTAGTTTGATTTGTTTGTTTGTTTAATTTGAGGTTTAATGTCACTGTCAACACTGTAAAGGTCATTTTGGAAACGTTGCTTCCAATTTTGTGGGACTTTTACCCGACGTTGAGATGAAATGACTTCTTAAGCCCTGTCCCCCAATGAAACCAATAGGGCTTATAAGCATGGACGGTCCGACTCGCACCGCTTTGTCTCGGCAGGCTTAGATCCTCTAAGCTGTTTACCTGAACTTGTGTGAGGGTCGGATTTGGCTCTGCGTGGAAGCATCGTGCAGCCCATATATTTCTTCAAGCCCCGATGGGCGGGCGCCATCCTTTAGTTTGAGATAACAAATATTTAACCATTATCCTGCTGAATATCTGAATTAGCCACAGCCATTTCTGACCATCGGCCGATCAGATTACATGGTATAATGTTTTCGTTCAAATACACAAATTGAATGGGTACACACCACATACTACTATTTCATAGAAGATCGACAAAATATCTCTACATTATTCCCATTATACCATGTGATGACATTATGATTTACCATCATTGGCCAAAACTAGTCGTTTCTTGAGCAATTTTTTATGGCCCCAAAGGTGTTTGAGTCATTGGAGTGACTGTACTTTGAATAATTAGCTAAAAAATCTTCACTCTTTGCACTTTCCTGAAGCCTGATTATACCTTTAAATGCTTCCTCATTTTGTAGCTTATAGAACTATAATTTCAGTTTTGATGGAAGAGTTGTTGCAAAGCTACCATTTGTGCCAATATCATTACTTCAAGGAATCTCTCATCGGAACCTGGCGGGTGAAGACTACACAGACTGTTCATTTATCTTCCTGTATATTCTCTGCACAATGTCTATAAGACAGGTAATTATGGTATTTACCCTAAATATTCGGACACTTCAACACCTTATAGGTGTTCTAAAATGTGAACCATTACAATTTACTTCCCCATTCCTAAAACTTCAAGGTCAAGGTCACAGACTTAGAAATTTTTATTAAGAGTTCATATTTGCCAAACCAAATGATGGATTGTGTTTATATTTGGTATGATGATAGATACAGGTGGAAAGTGATATTCAACAATACCCCACCCATGCATATGACCTCAAGGTGAAGGTCAAAGACATAAAAAGAAAAAAATAAAATATGTTAAGTGCTGATATTTTTAAAACCATATAATGGATTTGCTTCATATTTGGTATGATGATAGTTACAGGTCCAAAGGTTAATCCAGCCATACACCTGGTCAAGGTCACATACAAATTTTTTATGTTAAATGTATTGAGAGCTCATTTTTCAAACCATATGATGGATATGCTTCATATTTGGAATCATGATAGACACATGTCAAAAGTTCCATTCAGTCCCTGCCCCATGATCTCAAGGTCAAGGTCATAGACTTAGAAATTTTTATTGTTAAATTTTTTGAGAACTCGTATTTTCTAAACAATTTGATGGATTGAGTTCATATTTGGTATGTTTATAGATATTTTTCAACAGTTTAATCAGCAATACCCCTGCTATGCCAATGACCTTAAGCACACTTTTTATGCCCCCGCCATTCGAAGAATGGTGGAAAGGGCATATAGTGTTGCCCCTGTCCATCCGTCTTTGTCCGTGCGTCCGAAACTTAAACGCAGCCAATAACTTCCTTATCAGGCGGGGGCATCCGTGTCCTATGGATGCATTTCTAGTTCAGGTGAGTTATGCTGTCTGATGACAGCTGTTGTTGCAGCATAAATTTTTTTGGGTGAGGTGGGCCCTTAGGTAGGGTCGTCTGTGTCCTATTGACACTTTTCTAGTTCTCTTTTATAAAGCAATGGAAATTTCCAGAATGCTGTAGAAATAAATGACCTCATATGCTAAAAATAATGCAATCTGGAATCTTCTATGTACTTCTTTAATCCCCTCTTCTTGTAAACCAACTAAAATTAATCTGTGACTTATTTTCTAGATTCTTCCTTTCAATAAGAAGTGAACAAAATATTACATAGACTTATTAGGTCACACAGTGGGTTGAAAGTGAGGATGAGAAAAAAACAACAAAAAAACAAAAACATTTTATACATATCTATGACATACTTAACTTTATTTTTCAGAATATTCAGAAGTTACTGGGACTGGCACCGTCTCGAGCAGCAAGTAAACAAGGAGGAGGATTCTTTACCCCACCCACTCAGCTTGCAAAATAAAGTGACAATTGGATAGATTTTATTACCTTTTAAGAAGAATGTTTACACCTTCATATCTCTTCTAAAAATATTTCTGTCTCCCCTCCCTTATGAAATGGGGGTCCACCTGTAAAGGGACAAATTTGTTCCTTTAAAGAGTAAACCCAATTTTCAGAGGGGATCTTCTGACAGACAGAAAAGATTACATTTTAAGGGGATGGGGGTGTCATTTGAAAGGAAAGCTCACATTTTTAGAGGGATATTTGGTAGGAAAGTTTAGATTTTCGGAGGGAATCATTTGACAGTTCATATTTTAATTACAATTATATTAAATATTTTTGGCATTAAAAATGTGAGTACAGTAAAAATCCTAAAAATTGGGACACCTTTATGACTTGCTGTAATTTCCCTTAAGTTTTGACAAATTTGTTTCATGATCCAGCAAGGAGTTCAAAAGGTGCAGAAGGAATGGCAAACAGTGTAGACCCTGATTAGGAGCAGTCTCATCGGGGTCTGTACTGTTTGCTCGGGCCAATCTGTCCCAATACTTAGGATCATAACGGTACATGAAGGCAGCATTGTTTGTTTGTTTGATTTAGGGTTTAATGTACCCCGTTAACACTGTATAGGTCATTTTGGAGATGTTGCTTCCAATTTTGTGGGACTTTTACCAGACATTGAGATGAAATGACATCTCAAGCCCTGTCGCCCAATGAAATCAATAAGGTTTATAAGCATGGACAGTCTGACTAGCAATGCTTTACCTGGGCAGGCTTAGATCCTCTAAGCGGTTTACCAGTACTTTACATTTATAAAAGCCACTCACATTGTCTGAGCATTAGATGATGTACTTGTTAGAGCAGTTAACATTTTGAGAACCAATGAGCTTGTTTAGCTAATGATGCTTTGAATAACTGGCCCCAGATATATTTTCATAAGTAGATGGAAATACAGAAGAGAGGACAATCGCCCTGCTCAACAACATCAATCTACCAACCGGGGCCCAGTTGTTCAATGCCTTGTGTAACAGTGTAATAGCTTAATACCTTTAGCCTGCTGTAGGCGACAAGCCCTATCATTGAGAACACTGTAGATCTGAAGAAGCCATCTGATCAGATTCTACACTGTTTGACATTCAGTTTATGAATATGTAGAAATAAACTGCATCAAGTCATCTGATTGGTTCAAAGTCAGAAATGGGTGTGGCTTAATTGAATATTCAGCAGGTTAAAGGTTAATGAGCTGCTGTCCTGCTGAGCCCAGATATGTCTTATCTTTCAAACAATGTAGAGCCAGATCAGAATTGCTCCTGAAGAATCTTCATTGTCATTCAGTTTTTGACTTTGTTGCAATAGTTTGCATCAAGTGATCTGATTGGTTGATAATCAGTAGTGGGTGCGGCATATTTAAATATTCATCAGGACAAGGGTTAATGAGCTCTTTAGTGATCAAATTGTTAACTGTTGTAGCAAGAATATGATCTAATACTTTGTGGCATTTTTGCTGTAAAAATATTAGCAATTTTTACAAATGCAAAAGCTGCTCAAATTCTTGCAGCAGCAAAAATAATTGCATTTCAAGCCATGTTAGGGCCTGCACTATTTGCTAGCAGAATTTTTCATCAAAAATAGAATAAAAATACACCTTATATGACAAATGGACTTTTCCAACATATAGCGATGGAAGAGTTCACTAGTAAACCACTAGTAACTAAGAATGTCATTAGTTTTGAACAGTTGGACCAAGATCAGTTTGAAAGTGACAGGTAATGTCACTTTGGCCCTACCACTACTCCATGGAAAAACAATCAAAGGACTGACAACACTGTTGGGTCAATGATCTTTTAATGTAGGCTGGGATAATGGTCTGACAGAACAACTTACACGGTTTCCATCCACCCTATAGTTCCTCTATTTTAATTAAAGCAAACAGTGTTACCCTGATCACACATGGCATTTTGCGACATCTGATCTGGGTCTGCAGTGTTTGCCAGTGTCCCAGCACAAGAGCCCAGTTCAGGTTTTACAGATAATCCTCTTTACACATCAATCTTGATGTCATAGTGACAAGAGTAGTGAAGCTTTATTGTTACCTGGATTTCGTACATATCAGCTGTAGTAACATGGACAATTGCAGGGAAGCTTCTTTATCATTGAGCAACTTTTGGTTGATCATAATTTTATTGGTCAACCAAAAAAAGCAGTAAAAATTTGTCTCGGGTATAGCACTTAAGCAAACCTTTTCACCCTTGAGTTTCTTCCATTGTTTTCTGTGGATATACCATAAAAAAAAACAAAAAACATTTGGACACCTTGAGGACCTGCTGTATATTTTCCTGAAATTTTAGCAAGGAGTCCAAAAAGTGCAGATGGAATGGCAAAAAGTGTAGACCCTGATCAGACTGCTCCTTCAGGAGCAGTCTGATCTGGGTCTGCACTGTTTGCTTTGGACTGTCTGTCCCAATATTAAGGATCATTATGGTAGCTATTGTTTTTAAGTGGGGTTTAAGTAAAAATCATGAACAGAACGGCAAATGAATGCAGTGTAGATCCTGACGAGATGACTCATTATGAGCCATCTCATCTAGATCTACACTGTTTGCCAAAGTATCTTTATCTTTGTACAGGGTTGAAAAGTTGTGGTGTAAGAAGTGTTATAGAAATTATGCTTTAAAGAAATTATGCTTTAAAACAACGTTATATTAATACTCCAGTCTGAAAGAATTGTTTCCCGGAAGTTGGCACAAAAATCCTGTATTATGAATATATTGAAATTATTACAAGAATAAATTTTGAAGTTTTACTGTTTCTTCATAACCTCTTTTCATTACCA